>CM040126.1:3879890-4264890 GCA_022559845.1 Amorphophallus konjac | reverse complement strand
GTGGCGATGTACTCTTCGAGCCGATTGTTTTGACTATTTTCATGTATTTTTCTGAGTTCGAGCCAAAAATCAGATTTTTTAAAAATTAGGAAAATTCCTAATTTCTTTCCTTTTTCTTTTCCTTCCTCTCTCCTCCTTCTCATTCACGCCACCGCCGTCTCTCTCTTCAGTTTCTCTCCCGTTTTCACCTTCTCGGCTCTAGCTATAGACGGAGGACCTAGGGGCGAGTGCAGGGGATGCTGTGGAGCTGGTTGGGTGCACGACGGGACGAGGATGGAGTGGTTTTGGCGCGATCCCGAACGGTGGATTCAAAGTCGGCGTTTGAGCTCGCGGGGCAGTTTTCGGCGCGGTTTAGTCCCTTCGGGGCACGATTTCTTCGGTGGAGGTAGGGTGACGGATCACCACTTCTCCCTGCCCGTTTTCCCTACCGTTGCACGTCGTTCGGCGCAAAAATGGTTGAGTTTAGGCTTCTTTAGCCTAAATCGTAATTTTTGAGTTTTGTAGGGTTCGCCGAAAAACAGCGACCATTCGCGGTGTAGTTAGTTTCAAAATTACCGCTGGGATGTTTGGATCCCATTCATGTTAGTTTTGTGTCGATCGGTGGTCATTCGAGGCCGGTAGGAGTCCGAGAATCTCGGTGACTCGTTTAGGGTCGATTTGTCTAAATCTCCCTGATCTTGCATTTTATTGCGTGCATGTGGGCTTTTTAGCCTCCAGATGTTATTTTCCATCGTGTAGCTTTGTTTCCCCTACGCTTCGGCGTGAATGGGGCATGGAACGGCCCGATTTGACGTTTTCACTATTTTCCCGCCGTGGTCGGTGTAGCGGTCGTTCTAGAGACCGTCACAGTCTCTGACGGCCCTACGATAGACCGCCACAACGTTTGTTCGTTTTAAATTTTTTGTGGCTGTGGGAGTGTGACGGTCCAGGTGTGGTGCGTCACAGCCCTCTGACGCGTCCCGGTGTGTGCGTCATGACTATTTTGTCTTCTTGTGTTTTTGTTAAGTCGGTTCCTCTAACGCGCCTACCCTAGTGTGTCAGGCTGTGTAACGCACCTGCCCCAGGCCGTTACACCCTATTTTAGCTGTGTTGGGTGACTGTGTCGACTGTCTATAACGGCCCTGCCCCCGTGCGTCACAGTGTTGTAATGCGTCCGTCGTGGACCGTTACGTGCTATTTGTCTGAGTTTTCAGACTTGGGATTGTTGGCGTAATGCGCTTGTCCTCATCCATTAGGTTGGCGTAACACGTCTGCGCTCGTGCGTTAGGCCGCTGTAACGCGTCTGCCCTGGTGCGTTACGTGGCTCGTGTTTTGCTTTTGAGCCTGTTGGCTCTGACGCGACCGCCTTGGTGCGTCAGGCTCGTGTAACGCCCCTGTGCTAGGCCGTTACAGTCCTGTTGTGGCCGTGATGGCTGTCGGACTTTTTGGTGTGCGGCCGTGTGTTGTGGGTCCATTCTAGGTGATGTTAGGGGCTATTTGGGGGTAGATTTGTGGTATTGTCTGTCGCTCCCGTGGTCTGGCCGCTTTCTCCGTAGACGTCGATCGATGTTCCTATGAAGGCTAAGACTACGTTTTCGAGTCTGTCGGCAGTTTCTTGTGCTGCCCTCGGTGGTTGAGGTACGGGTGACAGTGCATGTTTATCTGTCTGTACTTCAGTGTCACGTTTCGAGTTTCTTCTTCTCATCGCCCTAGACGTTCCGCAGTCGAGAAGTGACACCGATATACAGTTTGTAAGCTAGTTTCTGTCAACTCCTGCGGTTACCGTAGCATCCTACGGAGGGAGAAAATTAGCTAGGGGCCTGGCTCAAGGCAGGAGCCAGTGTGTGCACACGTGGTTAGGGGCAGAGGACTGGCACCGACGGGCGTGACCCTGGCTAGTACTTGGTTTGTTCCTGTTTCGTCTCTCGCTTGTCGCTTCCCAGCCTTGTGAGTTGCTTGAGACACTTGTGATTCCGCGTGGGTCTGCGACTCGGCCATGTTCGCGTCGGTGGCACGCAGCGGTTGGTCAAGACACTAGTGGGGTTATCGTGACCTGTTCGGGTTGGCCTTTCCGTGGCTGTACTCGAGGTCTGTGTCTTGTCTGGTGCACGACACTCCGGTCGTGTTGCCTGTGCCTATCTAGGTCTTTTCAAGGCCTTCTTTTGCATGCCTATTATAGGTGTAGGTTGGGGTGTTTTGTTTGGCTTTTTCCCCTTTTCTTTGTTGATCCCTACTCCTCTTTCCCTTTCTAGGTCTGCTTGCCTATTCGGGCTATTCCCCTCGTCCTTACCTATTCCCTACTCCTGTTTCCCTTTCTTTTGTAGCTTTCTAGTGTTGTTTATTACTGCTGTCCCGATTGTTCTGTGTTACTGTGTATTTTTCAATGGGGATCCGCGTGACCCCTACTGAGCCAGTGACACGAGGCTCACCCCTGCTTTTCAGGTGGAGTGATGTGTTCGTTCTGCTTCCGTGGGTCCTGGAATTCGAGTCGTAGCTGCTAGCTGGTACCTCCGTCGAGTTTCCCCCGACTTCCCGGTACGTCTTTCTTTTCTGTCGACTATACTTGGTAGACTTGCTGTCTTTCCTTTGAACTTGACTCTGGGTATTTAATTGATAATTGTAATCTATTAATTAAAAAGTAATTTTATTTCTGCTACTTTAGCAAATCGATCTAATGAAATTTAATTGCTTGCTGCTATATCTGTCAGTTCAATGTACTACACGACAATCCTTTTTCCCTTCGGAGCTTTATCGCTCTTGGGAGGCCTCGCTGGGTCCAAGTGGTATCAGGTGTATTCGATAGTCCTATCGAGTATATCTGGTATCTGGGATCTGGGTCGCCACAGTTGGTATCAGAGCGTTGTTATGTGAAGTACATGGGAATCTCAGATATACAGTGTCCAGAGTAGCTACGTCCAGTACACTCTTCAGCTGGCGTTAGGTTTCGTGATTTCCGTTTCTTGTCATTGTGGGTCTTTTCTTGGTAAGTTGCTCGATGCATGACTCGTTCCCTAGAATTCATATGATCAGCTGTTGTCATGCCTTGAGGTGACCCTGCTTGCAGTGGTATTCCGTGGTTCAGTGTCCTGTGCGGAGCCGAAATCTTGCAAGTGCTGCTGTTGTTGTTTTTGTAAGTGCTGTTTCTTTACGATTTTGCCTATCTATCGGTGCTGCTATTTTGTGTCGTTTAGTAGTTAGGTTGTCGGGTTGTTCTTCCCTGCTTACCCTTGCTAGTCCTTAAATTTTGAGGACGAATTTTCTTAAAGGAGGGGAGGATGTAATGTCTCGGATCTTTGCTAGATTCTTAATGGGTCTGCCTATATCTTTATTGGGTCTTTCGGATCCTTTTCGAAGAGTTTCGGATCGCTTTTGTAACTCCCGAGTTGAGTTTTACGATCCGTGTGGGTTTTTCTCTCGTACTAGTTACGAAACCCTGTGGTGAGTTTATTTCTCAATTCATTGACTCGTGGACGACACAGTGGCGATGTACTCTTTGAGCCTATTATTTTGACTATTTTTATGTATTTTTCTGAGTTCAGGCCAAAAATCAGATTTTTCAGAAATTAGAAAAATTCCTAATTTCTTTCCTTTTTCTTTTCCTTCCTCTCTCCTCCTTCTCATTCACGCCGCCGTCGTCTCCCTCTTCTGTTTCTCTCCCGTTTTTGCCTTCTCGGCTCCGACTGTAGACGGAGGACCTAGGGGCGAGTGTTGGGGATGCTGTGGAGCTGGTTGGGTGCGCGACGGGGCAAGGATGGAGTGGTTTTGACGCGATCCCGAACAGTGGATTCAAAGTCGGTGTTTGAGCTCGCGGCACAGTTTTCGGCGTGGTTTAGTCCCTTCAGGGTACGGTTTCTTCGGTGGAGATAGGGTGACAGATCACCACTTCTCCCTGCCCGTTTTCCCTGCCATTGCACGTCATTCGGCGTGGAAACGGCTGAGTTTGGGCTTGTTTAGCCTAAACTGTAATTTTCGGGTTTTGTAGCGTTCGCCGAAAAACGGCAACCATTCACGGTGTAGTTAGTTTCAAAATGACCGCTGCGATGTCTGGATCCCATTCATGTTAGTTTTGTGTCGATCGGTGGTCATTCGAGGCCGATAGGAGTCCGGGAACCTCGGTGACTCGTTTAGGGTAGATTTATCTAAATCACCCCGATCTTGCGTTTTATTACGTGCATGTGGGCTTTTTAGCCTCCAGATGTTGTTTTCCATCGTGTAGCTTTGTTTCCCCTGCGCTTCGGCGTGAATGGGGCGTGGAATGACCTGATTTGGTGTTTCCACTATTTTTTCGCCGTGGCCGGTGTAGCGGTCGTTCCAGAGATCGTCACAGTCTCTAACGGCCCTACGATAGACCGCCACAGCGTTTGTTCGTTTTAAATTTTTCGTGGCTGTGGGAGTGTGACGGTCCAGGTGTGGTGCGTCACAGCCCTCTAACGCGTCCCGGTGTGTACGTCACGGCTATTTTGTCTTCTTGGGTTTTGGTTAAGTCGGTTCCTCTAACGCGCCTACCCTTGTGCGTCAGGCTGTGTAACGCGTCTGCCCCAGGCCGTTACACCCTATTTTGGCTGTGTTGGGTGGCTGTGTTGACTGTCTCTAACGGCCCTACCCCTGTGCGTCATAGTGTTGTAACGCGTCCGTCGTGGACCGTTACGTGCTGTTTGTATGAGTTTTCAGACTTGCGATTATTGGTGTAACGCGACTGTCCTCATGCGTTAGGTTGGCGTAACGCGTCTGCGCTCGTGTGTTAGGCCGCTGTAACGCGTCTGCCCTAGTGCATTACGTGGCTTGTGTTTTGCTTTTGAGCCTGTTGGCTCTAACACGCCCGCCCTGGTGCGTCAGGCTCGTGTAACGCCCCTGTGCTAGGCCGTTACAGTCCTGTTGTGGCCATGATGGCCGTCGGACTTTTTGGTGTGCGGTCGTGTGTTGTGGGTCCGTTCTAGGTGATGTTAGGGGTTGTTTGGGGGTAGGTTTGTGGTGGTGTCTGCGCTCCCATGGTCTGGCCGCTTTCTCCGTGGACGTCGGTCGATGTTCCTATGAAGGCTAAGACTACGTTTCCAAGTCTATCGGCAGTTTCTTGTGCTGCCCTAGGTGGTTGAGGTACGGGTGACAGTGCATGTTTATCTGTCTGTACTTCAGCGCCATGTTTCAAGTTTCTTCTTCTCATCTCCCAAGACATTCCGCAGTCGAGGGGTGACCCCGATATACAGTTTGTAAGCTAGTTTCTGTCGGCTCCTGCGGTTACCGTAGCGTCCTATGGGGGGAGAAAATTAGCTAGAGGCCTGGCTCTAGGCAGGAGCCGGTGTGTGCACACATGGTCAGGGGCAGAGGACTGGCACCGACGGGCGTGACCCTGGCTAGTACTTGGTTTGTTCCTGTTTCGTCTCTCGCTTGTCGCTTCCTAACCTTGTGAGTTGCTTGAGACACTTGTGATTCCGCGTGGGTATGCGACTCGGCCGTGTTCGCGTTGGTGGCACGCAGCGGTTGGTCAAGACACTAGTGGGGTCATCGTGACCTGTCCGGGTTGGCCTTTTCGTGACTGTACTTGAGGTCTGTGTCTTATCCGGTGCACGACACTCCGATCGTGTTGCATGTGCCTATCTAGGTCTTTTCTCGGCCTTCTTTTGCATGCCTGTTATAGGTGTAGGTTGGGGTGTTTTGTTTGGCTTTTCCCCCTTTTCTTTGTTGCTCCCTACTCCTCTTTCCCTTTCTAGGCCTGCTTGCCTGTTCGGGTTATTCCCCTCGTCCTTACCTGTTCCCTACTCCTGCTTCCCTTTCTTTTGCAACTTTCTAGTGTTGTTTCTTACTGCTGTCCCGGTTGTTCCGTGTTACTGTGTGTTTTTCAGTGGGGATCCGCGTGACCCCTACTGAGCCAGTGACACGAGGCTCACCCCTACTTTTCAGGTGGGGTGATGTGTTCGTTCTGCTTCCGCGGGTCCTGAAATTCGAGTCGTAGCTGCTAGCTGGTACCTCCATCGGGTTTCCCCTGACTTCTCGGTACGTCTTTCTTTTTTGTCGACTGTACTTGGTAGATTTGTTATCTTTCCTTTGGACTTGACTCTGGGTATTTAATTGATAATTATAATCTATTAATTAAAAAGTAATTTTATTTCTGCTACTTTAGTAAACCGATCTAATGAAATTTAATTGCTTGCTGCTATATCTGTCAGTTCAATGTACTACACGATAATCCTTTTTCCCTTCGGAGCTTTACCGCTCTTGGGAGGTCTCGCGGGTTCCAAATGGTATCAGGTGTATTCGATAGTCCTATCGAGTATATCTGGTATCTGGGATCCGGGTCGCCACAGTTGGTATCAGAGCATTGTTGTGTGAAGTACATGGGAATCTTAGATATACAGTGTCCAAAGTCACTACGTTCAGTATAGTCTTCAGCTGGCGTTAGGTTTCGTGATTTCCGTTTCTTGTCGTTGTGGGTATTTTCTTGGTAAGTTGCTCGATGCATGACTCGTTCCCTGGAAGTCGTATGATCAGCTACTGTCATGCCTTGAGGTGACTCTACTTGTAGTGGTATTCCGTGGTTCTGTGTACTGTGCAGAGCTGGAATCTTGCAAGTGCTGTTGTTGTTATTTTTGTAAGTGCTATTTCTTTACAATTTTGCCTATCTATCGGTGCTGCTGTTTTGTGTCGTTTCGTAGTTAGGTTGTCGGGTTATTCTTCCCTGCTTACCCTTGCTAGTCCTTAAATTTCGAGGATGAAATTTCTTAAACGAGGGGAGGATGTAATGTCCCGGATCTTTGTTGGATTCTTAATGGGTCTGGTTATATCTTTATTGGGTCTTTCGGATCCTTTTCGGAGAGTTTCGGATCGCTTTTGTAACTCCCGAGTTGAGTTTTATGATCCGTGTGGGTTTTTCTCTCGTACTAGTTACAGAACCCTATGGTGAGTTTATTTCTCAATTCATCGACTCGTGGACGACACAGTGGCGATGTACTCTTCGAGCCGATTATTTTGACTATTTTTGTGTATTTTTCTGAGTTCGGGCCAAAAATCAGATTTTTCAGAAATTAGAAAAATTCCTAATTTCTTTCCTTTTTCTTTTCCTTCCTCTCTCCTCATTCTCATTCACGCCGTCACCGTCTCTCTCTTCCGTTTCTCTCCTGTTTTCATTTTCTCGGCTCTGGATATAGACGGAGGACCTAGGGGCGAGTGCTGGGGATGATGTGGAGCTGGTTGGGTGCGCGACGGGGCGAGGATGGAGTGATTTTGGCACGATCCCGAACGGTGGAGTCAAAGCTGGCTTTTGAGCTCGCGACGCGGTTTTCAGCGTGATTTAGTCCCTTCGGGGCACGGTTTCTTCGGTGGAGATAGGGTGACGGATCACCACTTCTCCCTACCCGTTTTCCCTGCCATTGTACGTCGTTCGGCGTAGAAACGGCTGAGTTTGGGCTTGTTTAGCCTAAACTGTGATTTTTAGGTTTTGTAGGGTTCGCCGAAAAACGGCAACCATTCGCTGTGTAGTTAGTTTCAAAATGACCGCTGGGATGTCTGGATCCCATTCATGTTAGTTTTGTGTCGATCAGTGGTCATTCGAGGCCGATAGGAGTCCGGGAATCTCGGTGACTCGTTTCGGGTAGATTTGTCTAAATCGCCCCGATCTTACATTTTATTACGTGCATGTGGGCTTTTTAGCCTCCAGATGTTGTTTTCCATCGTGTAGCTTTGTTTACCCTGCGCTTCGACGTGAATGGGGCGTGGAACGACCTGATTTGGCGTTTCCACTATTTTCCCGCCGTGGCCAGTGTAGCGGTCGTTCCAGAGACCGTCACATTCTCTGACGGCCCTACGATAGACTGCCACAGTGTTTGTTCATTTTAAATTTTTCGTGGCTGTGGGAGTGTGACGGTCCAGGTGTGGTGCGTCACAGCCCTCTGACGGGTCCCGGTGTGTGCATCACGGCTATATTATCTTCTTGTGTTTTGGTTAAGTCGGTTCCTCTGACGCGCCTACCCTAGTGCGTCAGGCTGTGTAATGCGCCTGCCCCAGGCCGTTACACCCTGTTTTGGCTGTGTTGGGTGGTTGTGTCGGTTGTCTCTAATGGCCCTGCCCCTGTGCGTCACAATGCTGTAACGCGTCCATCGTGGACCGTTACGTGCTGTTTGTATGAGTTTTCAGACTTGGGTTTGTTGGCGTAACGCGCCTGTCCTCATGCGTTAGGTTAGCGTAACGCGTCTGCGCTCGTGCGTTAGGCCGCTGTAACACGTCTGCCCTGGTGCGTTACGTGGCTCGTGTATTGCTTTTGAGCATGTTGGCTCTGACGCGCCCGCCCTGGTGCGTCAGGCTCGTGTAACGCCCCTGTGCTAGGCCGTTACAGTCCTATTGTGGCCGTGATGGCCGTTGGACTTTTTGGTGTGCGGTCGTGTGTTGTGGGTCGGTTCTAGGTGATGTTAGGGGCTGTTTGGGGGTAGGTTTGTGGTGTTGTCTGTTGCTCCGTGGTCTGGCCACTTTCTCCGTGGACATCGGTCAATGTTCCTATGAAGGCTAAGACTACGTTTTCGAGTCTGTCGGTAGTTTCTTGTGCTGCCCTCGGTGGTTGAGGTACGGGTGACAGTGCATGTTTATCTATCTGTACTTCAGCGCCACGTTTCGAGTTTCTTCTTCTCGTCACCCTAGATGTTCCGTACTCGAGGGGTGACCCCGATATACGGTTTGTAAGCTAGTTTCCGTCGGCTCTTGCGGTTACCGTAGCATCCTACGGGGTAGAAAATTAGCTAGAGGCCTGGCTCTAGGTAGGAGCCAGTCTGTGCACACGTGTTCAGGGGCAGAGGACTGGCGCCGACGGGCGTGACCCTGGCTAGTACTTGGTTTGTTCCTGTTTTGTCTCTCGCTTGTCGCTTCCCAACCTTGTGAGTTGCTTGAGACACTTGTGATTCCGCGTGGGTCTGCGACTCGGCCGTGTTCGCGTCGGTGGCACGCAGCAGTTGGTCAAGACACTAGTGGGGTTATGGTGACCTGTCCGGGTTGGCCTTTCCGTGGCTATACTCGAGGTCTGTGTCTTGTCCGGTGCATGACACTCCGGTCGTGTTGCCTGTGCCTATCTAGGTCTTTTCTAGGCCTTCTTTTACATGCCTGTTATAGGTGTAGGTTGGAGTGTTTTGTTTGGCTTTTTCCCCTTTTCTTTGTTACTCCCTACTCCTCTTTCCCTTTCTAGGCCTGCTTGCCTGTTCGGGTTATTCCCCTCGTCCTTACCTATTCCCTACTCATGCTTCCCATTCTTGTGCAGCTTTCTAGTGTTGTTTCTTGCTACTGTCCCGGTTGTTCCATGTTACTGTGTGTTTTTCAGTGGGGATCCACGTGACCCCTACTGAGCCAGTGACACGAGGCTCACCCCTACTTTTCAGATGGGGTGATGTGTTCGTTCTGCTTCTGCGGGTCCTGGAATTCGAGTCGTAGCTGCCAGCTGGTACCTCCGTCGGGTTTCTCCCGACTTCCCGATACGTCTTTCTTTTCTGTCGACTGTACCTGGTAGACTTGCTATCTTTCCTTTGGACTTGACTCTGGGTATTTAATTGATAATTGTAATCTGTTAATTAAAAAGTGATGCGGGACGAGACACGGACACGACAAGCTCGCGATCGTCCCTTAACGAGGGAAGCGTCGGACGTGCGCGGTTGAGAAACCGGCAAGAGCTAGGGTGGTCGGCTCTCTCTTTCATGCCCGGATCGGGTCACAGGACGGTAATGCTCACTCTCGCAGCAGCGGTGATACAAATAGAAAGCGAGCTAGTTACCCTATCATGCTCTCTAGCAGCGGCATAAACAAGTATATATGAAAATAAGCAAATGCCGAGTGTAGGGAGCGAGAACGATACCTCCACGCGCTCGGCGTGGGGATGACGGACCCGGCCGAAACTCGTACTCCCGGGGAACTTAACACACAATAATTACAGCAATGAGAATATGCCCACTCCACGCAGGGAGGTAAAGGGCGACACAAATGGGCCCGGGAGGACCGAATTCGGGATGACGGGCAGCTTCGTGTGTTGATTCGGCTACACGCGTAATCACGACAGTGGGGCCCACGCGCTGTCCGGAGGGGCCGTGTGGGACCCGGTGTCACCGCTATGGTGGGGACACTGGTAGAAGCGATCCCCGGGCTGGCGGCACGCCGGAACGGCGATCGGAGGCCGGGCGGCTCCGTTCGGTACCCGTCGGAATTGCTGCCCACGGGCTGGTTGCTGCTGTTTTGCAGCGCGCGCTCGGACGAAAATGGCCGCTGTGATCAGCCCCGTCGCCGGAATGCGACGAAACCAGTGCCGTTGGAAAGAGGACTCAAAATCCTCAAACGTAGGGCCAGTGGATTCCTCTGAACCTATGCGGACCAGGGCCTTAGATATTTTTCAATCTTCTGCTCCACTGCTCCAGAAATCTCAGATCAGCATATCAGATCCCTGTAAAAGGCCGTTGACCGCCTACTTACAGTGGGATTCGGACTTTGATCTCTTCTTCAAAGTTGTAGATAATCAACCACGGAACTGGGACAATTTTGGGAATTGGAGTTGGAGGTGGGGGTGATTTGATATGATTTTTGGAGTGACTGGTGGTCGGATCTGGGAACAGGTGGACAGAACTATAGATGGGACTGAGAACGATTTTTAGAAAATATGAGATGGACGAACCAAAAATTAAGAAAAATTGTGGATGAAGGGGTGGATGGAAGGAAACGCCAGTAAAATTTGTGGGATGAAAAAAACTCAAAAAGTGTGCCTAAGACCTAAAACTCAGGGCGGGTGAAAATGGAAACAGATAGCAGACAGAACAGAAGTGGAAGAGTGGACGAAAATCTAAAAATACTAAACGGGATCTGAATGACAAACCAAAATTTAGGGGATGTTCTTGACACCTCTGGAACACCCAGTAAAATTGCCAGCTCGATCTGAGCTCATGGCTGAGGTGGGAATTTCGTGGAAGTTGCTGTGGTACTGCGCGGACAGAACTGCAGCGGCGGCTCGATGGCGGCACGAACGGCGGCGGCGGCGGCACCGATGATCACCGGAGGGTGGGGAAAGGAGATACCACTCTAGAATGGAGACTTGGGAAGGGGAGAACCAGAGGAGAGAGGGCTGGGGGCGCAGCTAGCTCTTGCTCATTCAACAAAATTCTGATTTTCATTGATTTTCACATAAAAATACAATCTTTTATATGATTCCAACCAAATCAATTATCCACCCTTAGATCTAGGGATGGGGATTGAAGGGCTGGGATTGCATGCCACAAACACAAAAAAAAATATTAAAAAATGAAGGGGGGGGCGGCCTATTGACTATGGGTAGGTTTTGAATGGAAGGTTGAATGGGGGTAGGTGGGATGGGTGTAGAATGTTGACATTCTTAACCCTTTGTCTACCCATGTGGCATATGACTAGTCCACTCATCTAGAAGGCCACCTAGGCTGGTTGACCAGCCCCACATGGTCTAGGTGGACCAATGGGAAAGGGCTGAGGGCCCCCTTGCTGGTCCCATGGGCAAATTACATAGAAACCCACATAATCTACGGGAGTGACGCATTGGCCGATAAAGCCGTACAATTGCGCGTATACTTTCCCGTGGATATAAAAATAAACTAAAGGATATAAATGTAATATGAAAAGTACTAGCTCGGCGTCGATTCCCATCAAAAAGTAATTGTATTTCTGCTAGTTTAGCAAACCTAACTAATGAAATTTAATTGCTTGCTGCTATATCTGTCAGTTCAATGTACTACACGACAATCCTTTTTTCCTTCAAAACTTTACCGCTCTTGGGAGGCCTCGCGAGTTCCAAGTGGTATCAGGTGTATTCGATAGTCCTATCGAGTATATCTGGTATCCGGGATCCGGGTCGCCACAATTGGTATCAGAGCGTTGTTATGTGAAGTACATGGTAATCTCAGATATAAAGTGTCCAGAGTCACTACGTCCAGTATAGTCTTCAGCTGGCATTAGGTTTCGTGCTTTTCGTTTCTTATCGTTGTGGGTCTTTTCTTGGTAAGCTACTCGATGCATGACTCGTTCCCTGGAAGTCATATGATCAGCTGCTGTCATGCCTTGAGGTGACCCTGCTTGCAATGGTATTCCGTGGTTCTGTGTCCTATGCGGAGTCGGAATCTTGCAAGTGCTGCTGTTGTTATTTTTGTAAGTGTTGTTTCTTTACGATTTTGCCTATCTATCGGTGCTGCTGTTTTGTGTCGTTTCGTAGTTAGGTTGTCGGGTTGTTCTTCCCTGCTTACCCTTGCTAGTCCCTAAATTTTGAGGACGAAATTTCTTAAAGGAGGGGAGGATGTAATGTCCGGATCTTTGCTAGATTTTTAATGGGTCTGGCTAGATCTTTATTGGGTCTTTCGGATCCTTTTCGGAGAGTTTCGGATCGCTTTTGTAACTATCAAGTTGAGTTTTACGATCCGTGTGGGTTTTTCTCTCGTACTAGTTACGGAATCCTGTGGTGAGTTTATTTCTCAATTCATCGACTCGTGGACAACACAGTGGCGATGTACTCTTCGAGCTGATTGTTTTGACTATTTTTGTGTATTTTTCTGAGTTCGGGCCAAAAATTGGATTTTTCAGAAATTAGGAAAATTCCTAATTTCTTTCCTTTTTCTTTTCCTTCCTCTCTCCTCCTTCTCATTCACGCCGCCGTCTCTCTCTTCCGTTTCTCTCCCATTTTTGCCTTCTCAGCTCTGACTGTAGATGGAGGACCTAGGGGCGAGTGCTGGAGATGCTGTGGAGCTGGTTGGGTGCGCGACGGGACGAGGATGGAGTGGTTTTGGCGTGATCCTGAACGGTGGATTCAAAGCCAGCGTTTGAGCTCGCGGCGCGATTTCGGCGTCGTTTAGTCCCTTCGGGACACAGTTTCTTCGGTGGAGATAGGGTGACAGATCACCACTTCTCCCTGCCCGTTTTCCCTGCCATTGCACGTCATTCGGCGTGGAAACGGCTGAGTTTGGGCTTGTTTAGCCTAAACTGTAATTTTCGGGTTTTGTAGCGTTCGCCGAAAAACGGCAACCATTCACGGTGTAGTTAGTTTCAAAATGACCGCTGCGATGTCTGGATCCCATTCATGTTAGTTTTGTGTCGATCGGTGGTCATTCGAGGCCGGTAGGAGTCCGGGAATCTCGGTGACTCGTTTAGGGTAGATTTGTCTAAATCGCCCCGATCTTGCGTTTTATGGCGTGCATGTCGACTTTTTAGCCTCCAGATGTTGTTTTCCATCGTGTAGCTTTGTTTCCCCTATGCTTTGGCGTGAATGAGGCGTGGAACGACCTGATTTGGCGTTTTCACTATTTTCTCGCCGTGACCGGTGTAGCGGTCGTTATAGAGACCGTCACAGTCTCTGACGGCCCTACGATAGACCGCCACAGCGTTTGTTCGTTTTAAATTTTTCATGACTGTGGGAGTGTGACGGTCCAGGTGTGGTGCGTCACTGCCCTCTAACGCGTCCCGGTGTGTGCGTCACAGCTATTTTGTCTTCTTGTGTTTTGGTTAAGTCGGTTCCTCTGACGCGCCTACCCTAGTGCGTCAAGCTGTGTAACGCGCCTGCCCCAGGCCGTTACACCCTGTTTTGGCTATGTTGGGTGGCTGTGTCGGTTGTCTCTAACGGCCCTACCCCCGTGCGTCACAGTGTTGTAACGCGTCCGTCGTGGACCGTTACGTGCTGTTTGTATGAGTTTTCAGACTTGGGTTTGTTGGTGTAACGCACCTGTCCTCATGCATTAGGTTGGCGTAACGCGTCTGTGCTCGTGCGTTAGTGATGTGACACCAACTTAGAGAATGCAGCAACTAGACCGAGGGTCCTTGGACTTACCAAGCAAGCATAACACACAAGAGTAGAGAATTACGCAAGTTGCCAAACCACCGTTGCGCACACGATTCCCGGGTGACTCGGCGATGCCGAGTGGAGGTAGTGGAACAAAGCCCTTGCTGGTAGAGGACCAGCAAAGCTATGGTTGCCCTCCCGAGGGTACGGTGCTCACAATCAAAGGGCTGGCTAGGTTCCGAAAGGGCACAGGGTCGCTCTCTCATAATCCCACGATGATCACTCGTAAACTGGGAGCTTCGGGGTCGGGTGCTCTCTCACCGTCAACAGAGCAATTCCATGGATATTATATGAACAAACTACTGATATGAGAGCAAGGGATAGAGCTTACCCGGTTGGTTTGAAGAAACCAACCCCGTTCGGAGACGAGGGCGAGCGGGGAAGTGTGGGTTCCCCGCACCCTGCGTCGATGAAGCTTGATCCCTGCTAATTATTTACATGCACTACGCCTCACACAGAAGGGTGGATCTCAGGGTGGGGAAAAGTGGATTACACACAAACACTACCTCCACACAGGGAGGGGCAGTAAGCCGGCTAGGCGGGGAGGGGCGTGAAGCTAAGAACAGAGCCGGATTGCCCTCCCGGGGTTCTGTCCGTCGGTTCTGCCTGCTGACAGGAACTCTCTGACGACTCCACTGTGATCGATCCCGGACTCGAAAGTGAACAAGACCAGTGCCAAAATGTTGGTGACTAACCCGGGATGAAATCTAAATTTTGTTGGTGCCAGAGGTTATCGACGCTGGCCGGGACAGATGCTGGACCGGCGCTGCTCTGCTCTGCCTTGGACTGAGTTCAGGTTGTTGCAGCAGGTTGGCGACTTCACCACGATCGCTCCCGTGATTCAATCGAGACGGATTAGGACGGTTGCGAGCGTGGTCAAATTCTCTTCGATCAGCAACCAAGATGGACACCAGAGGAGGTCGGAGCAGGGAGGTGGAACCCGAACAGTGAGAGGGGGTCTGATCAGTCCCTGACAGGACTGACCTGCGCACCTGGGGAAAATAATTTGGAACGGGGAGCTCCGGACACCAAACGAGGTCCCTCTTTCTGTGTTGGACAGAGGACTGGTGGATCTTCTCCCCGGTTAAGTGGCGCACCAATTGGAGCACCAGGGTGGTCGAAGTAGCTTCTGAATGGTAGCTCTGGTTTCTGGCTGGACTGGTTCTGCGCAGTCGGTGAAGAATGGCTCTCCCGGACAGCTCCAAACTCGAATTGGGGTGGGATCACCTCGCCTGAGAAGACGACTAAAAGAGCTTTCCGGAAATGTAGGATACGCCTCCAGAAGATCTCCGGTGAAGATGTGGTTGACTCTGCAACTCGACCCTTGACTGCTGCCTGCGGACTGAGATGAATAGGGTGATGATAGGTGATGAGAGACGGAGTAGATGGGGTGGGAAATGGGGTGGATGGGTGTGGGGGTGGCACCTGACTATGTGGGGGTCTGTTAGGGGGTGATACAAGGTGTGGGAGGGGCAGAAAGGGGGTTGGGAGGTGGTCTAGCAAGTGGAGGAAGGGGGAGCTGCGAATTTGGGTTGGGAAGGAGAGAGGGAAGAGAGATCTCTCCTTTGGTTTGAATGGTGGGTTAATGGAGGGGTTAATGGGGGCCTAGGGAATGGGAAGGGTTGCCTTGGGGAGGGGAAGGGGTGCTTGGGGGAAGGGATTCTCCCTTGAGAAAATGAAAGGTTGTATGGGGAAGGGGAAAGGTTGCTTGGGAGGAGGGAGAGGTGCCTAGGAGAAGGGGATTCCACCTAGGGGTTGGAGGGGAATTAAATGGGAGGTATGGGGAAGGGGGAGGGGTCTTAATGAGAGGTGAATAGGGAGGAGAGAGAGTGAATTTTAAAATTGGGGGTGGGGAGGAGAGAGAATGGGGTTCGCCCCCTATAGAGAGAGAGAGAGAGAGAGAGAAAGAGAGAGGGGAATCCACCCCTTAGAGAGAGAGAGACACAATTCTTGTGGAAATTTTCACTTAATACTTCATTCATTAGTTCTCCATGGAGGGATTGGGATCCTATTTATAGGAAACCCTCAATTTACAAAAAGTCCATACCTTTTGGACTATTGACAAATGACCAAGGGAGGGAAGGGGGCGCCCATGGGCCAAGCCCATTGAAGTGGGCCCGTTATCCCACTAGGCCACCTAATGATACTTAGACTTAGATAGATGACTCACTAACTTAGGTACTTGACTCAATAAAAGGAAAATTACATGGTTAAGGCTCAAGGAAAGATATGAAAATTACATAGCTAGACTCAGAAAATCAAGATGAACATAATGGCGAGCATCGGGACCCTTGGAGAAATGGGAAGTGGTAAGCGATGTCCCCATCATACTCCCGGGGTGCAGAGAACTCGACTCTGTCGATTAAAGATCCATCGTATGCGGAGGGAGCCACGGAGGGGTTGCCCACAAGTCTACCAAAGGTAGCTGGTCCTTTCACCAAGCGAGGTAGCGCCCATACCCTTTGCTCCAGATGACAGTGACCTGTTCATACAATATCCGTTCAACATGCTCATGCTGATCTCTCTGGGCTGGTAGACTTCTCTCAAGGGTAGGTGCTCTCTCAAGGGAGGGGATGAGCTCAATTTCCTCACTGGGTGTCACCGTGGGACCCATGTATGGCACCAGGTCAGCCACGATGAAAGTGGGGCTTACTCTGTATTCCTCAGGGAGGTCTAACACATAAGTATTAGTGCCGATGTATCTCAGGACCTGGAAGGGACCTGTTCCACGAGACCTCAGTTTTGAGACGTTCTCAGATGATAGTCTCTCAGTCCTCACCATCACGGAATCACCAAACCAGAATTCTTGGTGGCAGCGGTGAGAGTTGGCTAATTGTTTGTTCACCTCGTTGCTCTTGTTGATGTGCTTGCGAGGGTTGCCATGCAATGTCATAAATGATGATCCTCTAGGGATGAAGGGAGGGCCTGGACAACCAAATTTAACCCTATCAAGTGTTACATTGATTTTGGTGGACTTAGGAGGGCCGGGGCACCCATAGATGAACCTATCATGCAAAGGGGTGTTGGATGTCGGGGGTCCCGGACATCCATGAATGCTTCCTTCATGCTTTGACCTCATAATGATTGACTTAGGGGGGCCGAGACATCCAAATGTAGACCAGCCATGCTTTGACGCCAAGAAGACTTTGATGGAATTGGGAGGACCGGGACATCCATAAGTGGACCTATCATGTAATGATGCCGTGTAGACTTTGGTGGACTTAGGAGGGCATGGGCATCCATATGTAATCCAATCATGCATGGGGATGACAAATGCGGGGGGACCCGGACATCCATGAATGCTCCTATCATGCCTATGACTCATGATGAATGAAGGAGGACCGTTATACCCAAATATGGACCACTCATGTTTCCAACTTGACATGTGGGTGTTATGAATGAAAGGACCCGACCTACTAATCATGTCAAGTGGTGGGAGGTGCCAAGATAGAGGCATTCCTACTCCAAAGATGATTTCTATGTGAGGGGTTGTTGGATGACCTTTGAGCTTCCATTTGAGAGGATCGAAGGGATCTAAGAAGGTGGATAGCACGGAGTGAGACACTTCCTTAATCCCTATGTGAATATTGCCCAAAGTCATGGCCCCTATGGTGTAACCCAAGTCTAGGAAGGGGTGGATTTGATCCATTATGGTTGGTTGGGGTAGGGAAAGGTGGGTGGTGGGTAAGGTGATTGGGCCACTTGGGTATCCGTACTCTCATTGGAATGGGTCAAAGGGATCATGGTAAGGGCTACCTAAAGAGAGGAACTCCATGTCCCCAAGGTCTTTACAAGGTGGTGAGTCATCCTCCTCCAAAGTGATCGGTCCAAGATCTCTAGTGAGTTGATCGTTTAAGGCATTTGGGGTCTCAATGGGTGGGGAGTAGACCGGAGTGGGTTCTTCCTCCAAGGGGAGAAATAGAAGAATCTCAATAGTGCAATGTCCACTCGTGCAAACGGAAGTGATGGAGCCAATGGTGGGGTGGGCAAAGTTAATGGTGCTAGGCTCCGAAGGTCCCATGGCAAGCAAGCCGGTCAAGTGGACTTGCCAATATAAGCAATCCACTAGGTCTCCCAAGTCTCCCGTGAAGTAGAAGGTTTGTAAAGTGACATGGGGAGACCGGGTGGGAATAATTTGGGATTGATATCCCAATGGTGGTGATCTCAGGAGGGTGGGACTTTGCTTGAGCCATTGGAGTATGGACTCATCTATGGGGACGGTGTGCGGCTCATGAGGACCTAGACTAGGAGGGGTGGGTAAGTTTTGTGGCTCCTCCTCCTCAACGGTGTAGGCTTGGGTTTCCTCGAGGGTCGGGAGGGGGTCTAGGTCAGTCTTACTTCCAAGGGAAGAGGTGTTTACTTCCAAGGGATCAGGTGTTTAGATCATGGGCTCCTCTTCCAAGGGGAAGAATGGGTCTTTTGGTGGAGGAGTGGAGATAGCCGGCTCATGGTACTCCCAGGGTGGTGAACACAGACAGGCTCGGGTTGGGATTGATAGGGGAAGTCCTTGGGTTGGAGTTGGGGATGGAAAAGTGGTTGGTTGAGGAGGTCCTGATTGGGGTGCGTATATCTTTCTAAGATCGGTCCTCATTTCAACCCAAGATTCAATGGGTGCTTCCCCATTGGCTTCTCTCAAACCTACAATGTACTCCCATTCTTTCCTAGCTTGGCGCCAGAGCAAACTCTTGGCATAGTTGACTTGGATAGGTCCTGACAGGGTAAACCACCCAAAGTGCGGTCTATGGACTTCTCCCATTCTAGATATATGCTAGGGCGGGATCCATCAAACACAAAGGCTTCTAATAGGTCTAAGAGTGGCGAATATGCCAAGTATGAGGTAGTCATGATGGTGGACAAGGGTGATGCATGCAATGGCCCTAGGACAAGACTTAGTAGAGACAAGTCTAGAACTTGCCCTGATACCAAGTTGATGTGACACCGACTTAGAGAATGCAGCAACTAGACCGAGGGTCCTTGGACTTATCAAGCAAGCACAACGCACAAGAGTAGAGAATTACGCAAGTTGCTAAACCACCGTTGCGCACACGATTCCCGGGTGACTCGGCGATGCCGAGTGGAGGTAGTGGAACAAAGCCCTTGCTGGTAGAGGACCAGCAAAGCTATGGTCGCCCTCCCGAGGGTACGGTGCCCACAATCAAAGGGCTGGCTAGGTGCCGAAAGGGCATATGGTCGCTCTCTCACAATCCCACGATGATCACTCGTAAACTGGGAGCTTCGGGGTCGGGCGCTCTCTCACCGTCAACAGAGCAATTCCACGGATATTATATGAACAAACTACTGATATGAGAGCAAGGGATAGAGCTTACCCGGTTGGTTTGAAGAAACCAACCCCGTTTGGAGACGAGGGCGAGCGGGGAAGTGTGGGTTCCCTGCACACTATGTCGATGAAGCTTGATCCCTGCTAATTATTTACATGCACTACGTCTCACACAGGAGGGTGGATCTCGGGGTGGGGAAAAGTGGATTACACATAAACACTACCTCCACACAGGGAGGGGCGGTAAGCCGGCCAGGCGGGGAGGGGCGTGAAGCTAAGAATAGAGCCGGATTGCCCTCCTGGGGTTCTGTCCGCCGGTTCTGCCCGCTGACAGGAACTCACTGACGACTCCGCTGTGATCGCTCTCGGACTCGAAAGTGAACAAGACCAGTGCCAAAATGTTGGTGACTGACCCGGGATAAAGCCTGAATTTTTTTAGTGCCAGAAGTTATCGATGCTGGCCGGGACAGATGCTGGACCGGCGCTGCTCTGCTCTGCCTTGGACTGAGTTCAGGTTGTTGCAGCAGGTTGGCGACTTCACCACGATCGCTCCCGTGATTCAATCGAGACGGGATCAGGACGGTTGCGAGCGTGGTCAAATCCTCTTCAATCAGCAACCAAGATGGGCACTAGAGGAGGTCGGAGCAGGGAGGTGGAACCCGAAGAGTGAGAGGGGGTCTGATCAGTCCCTGACAGGACTGACCTGCGCACCTGGGGAAAATAATTTGGAATGGGGAGCTCCGAACTCCAAACGAGGTCCCGCTTTCTGTGTTGACAGAGGACTAGTGGATCTTCTCCCCGATCAAGTGGTGCACCAAGTGGAGCACCGGTGAGGTCGAAGTAGCTTCTGAATGGCAGCTCTGGTTTCTGGCCAGACTGGTTCTGCGCAATCGGTGAAGAATGGCTCTCTCGGACAGCTCCAAACTCGAATTGGGATGGGATCACCTCGCCTGAGAAGATGACTGAAAGAGCTTTCTGGCAATGTAGGATACGCCTCCAAAAGATGTCCGGTGAAGACATGGTTGACTCTGCAACTCGACCCTTGACTGCTGCTTGCGGACTAAGATGAATAGGGTGATGATAGGTGATGGGAGACGGAGTAGATGGGGTGGGAAATGGGGTGGATGGGTGTGGGGGTGGCACCTGACTATGTGGGGGTCTGTTAGGGGGTGATACAAGGTGTGGGAGGGGCAGAAAGGGGGTTGGGAGGTGGTCTAGCAAGTGGAGGAAGGGGGAGCTGCGAATTTGGGTTGGGAAGGAGAGAGGGAAGAGAGATCTCTCCTTTGGTTTGAATGGTGGGTTAATGGAGGGGTTAATGGGGGCCTAGAGAATGGGAAGGGTTGCCTTGGGGAGGGGAAGGGGTGTTTGGGAGAAGGGATTCTCCCTTGGGAAAATGAAAGGTTGTATGGGGAAGGGGAAAGGTTACTTGGGAGGAGGGAGAGGTGTCTAGGAGAAGGAGATTCCACCTAGGGGTTGGAGGGGAATTAAATGGGAGGTATGGGGAAGGGGGAGGGGTCTTAATGAGAGGTGACTAGGGAGGAGAGAGAGTGAATTTTGAAATTAGGGGTGGGGAGGAGAGAGAATGGGGTTCGCCCCCTATAGAGAGAGAGAGAGAGAGAGAGAGAGAGAGAGAGAGAGAGAGGGGAATCCACCCCTTAGAGAGAGAGAGACACAATTCTTGTGGAAATTTTCACTTAATACTTCATTCATTAGTTCTCCATGGAGGGATTGGGGTCCTATTTATAGGAAACCCTCAATTTACAAAAAGTCCATACCTTTTGACTATTGACAAATGACCAAGGGGGAGAAGGGGGCGCCCATGGGCCAAGCCCATTGAAGTGGGCCCGTTATCCCACTAGGCCACCTAATGACACAAAAGAAAGAGGCCTATGTTCAAGGCCTATAAAAGGGAGGTTGGGAATGGCTTAAGAGAATAAGAAGCTTTGTAACACATACTTTAGTTCTTTTGTTATTGTGAGAATTTTGTGAGAGTTGTTAGTGTTTTTGAAGAAATAAGGAGAGAGAGAGGGGCAGGAGGCCCCTTCAGGTTTTAATTTCTATCACTCTAGTTAAACTTTTAGATTATTAAAAGTTTTGGATTTTACAAGTTTAAGTCATTATTAGTGCAAGTTATTAAGATTTTAGCCATATTTTAGCCATTTATATGCTTTTATGATTGTGATTTCAATTTCTTATCTTCTGCAAAGTTGTTCATCTTTTAATTCTCTACATTTTCTCTTTCTATCATGTTTCATAATTCCTCTTAGTTTTTAAATTATTACACATTTTTCTAAATTCTGTCCTGCTCGGTTACTATTCATCCGAGTTGATAGTCTTCACCATTCTTTCATTTTGAAGCCCTTACAGTTCTCTTTTCTCTCTGAGTTCTTCATAAAAGTTGTTCCTATCTTCGAAATCTAGATTTCATTCTTCTATCACTTTCTCTAATTCTTCACCGTTTTTAAGTTATAATTAATTTTCTAAGGTGCTGTTTTCTACCTAGACGCTATTCACCCGCGCGGATAGCTTTCGGTATTTCACATTTTTCACCATATTCCTCTCATTTTCTCTCTCTACACTCTTCACGAAAGTTTTTCCTAACCCTCGGATCTTTAACTTTGTCTTCTGTCACTTCTTTTAATTCTCGCCGGTTAAAAGTTATTTTTATTATAATGTCACCCTAGTTTCATTATAATTTTCTTTTCGTAGTTCTTTCATTCACTTCCCTTTCTTTACATCCTTCACACACCCTAAGGCGGTTTCAATTCAATTCTCATGATTTTTAAATCTTAAAAACTCAAAGTTTTCAACTTTCAAATCTACTTCTCCCTGTGGATTCGACTCGGTCTCACCACTTAACTATTCTATTTATTTAAATTGTGAGCCATATATTTTAATTTGATAGTGGGGCGTATTAACGACGTGCATTTTCCGCGCATCAGTGATCATCTGTGCTGCCGCCGCTGCCGTTCGTGCCGCCTACGAGCCGCCGCGGAGCCATCTTCAAGGTTCTGTCCTTCTGGATAGAGGTGACTTCCACGAAATTCTGAAGTCAGCCACGACGTCCTCATGATCTAAAATTTTCAGAGGTTGTTCCTATCTCGTATCCACATCTCCACACAAAAATTCACGTCCAAAATCCTTCATTTGGTAATTGCTCATTTTCATTCTTCTTTCACTCCCAGATCTGTCTTGTCTCTGTCTACAGTGACAGCAGCTCTGAGTTTTCCAACTTCGACCATTTTTGTGATTTGTGTTAGGGCTTCTGATTTTATTGGGAGTTCTGCCCATCAACCCCTCCATCTCCAAATTTTCTTGATTTTTGATCAGCCCTCTATCCATTTTTCAAAAATCGTGTTCTACCTCATCTATAGTGCTATCAGTCAGATTCTAGATCCGACCACATCTCAGTGAAAAAATCATAACAACTCGTAACCACCTCCAATCCTCTCACAAAAAATATTTCCGTCTTCCTGGTTCAATTACCTACAACTTTGATGAAGACCTCAGGATCTGGATCAGACATCTTCCTAACGGTCAACGGCAGTTCTCAGACAAGTTCCCAACTAATCTGAGATTTCAGATACTGTACAATAGGAACTTATAAATTCACTCAAGCCTAGATCCGTGTAGATCCAAGCTCGATCTCTAGGCCTAGATTGAAGTATTTGAAGTTATCTTTCTAAAGGTGCAAGTTTCGTGTCGATCCGACATCAGGGCTGATCGCAGCGTCCGTTCTCGCCGGAGCGCGTGCCGGAAAATAGAACCTACAGATCTGTGGCCGGTTATTCCGACCGGTGCCGAACGGAGCCGCCCAGTCTCCGGTCGTCGTTCCAATGTGCCGCCATCCCGTGGAGCGCTTCCCCAAGTGTCCCCACTACAGCGGTGCCGCCAAGTCCCACACGGCCCCTCCGGACAACACGTGGGCCCCACAGTCACAAGTTCTGGTGCTGTCGAAGAGACGCGAGAAGCCGCCCGTCAACCCGAATTCGGTCCTCTCAGACCCCATTGTGTCGCTCTTTACCTCTCTACGTGGAGTGGGCAGTGCTTCATTGCTGTAACAAGTGTGTAATATTATTCGGGAGTACGGGTTTCGGCCGAGTCCGTCGTCCCCACGCCGAGCACGTGGAGGTATCGTTTTCGCTCCCTTCTCGGCATTTTGCTTACTTCATATATATTTGTTTATGCCGCTGCTAGAGAGCATGTGTAGGGATAATTAGCTCGCTTTATATTTATATCACCGCTGCTGTGAGAGAGAGCGTTACCGTCCCGTGACCCGATCCGGGCACGAAAGTGCGAATTGACCACCCTAGCTCTCGCCGGTTTCTCAACCGTGCACGTCCGACGCTTCCCTCGTTAAGGGGCAGTCGCGAGCTTGTCGTGTCCGTGGTCTCGTCCCGCATCACACGAGGCTCACCCCTACTTTTCAGGTGGGGTGATGTGTTCGTTCTACTTCCGCGGGTCCTGGAATTCGAGTTGTAGTTGCCAGCTGGTACCTATATCGGATTTCCCCCAACTTCCCAGTACGTCTTTCTTTTCTGTCGACTGTACTTGGTAGACTTGCTGTCTTTTCTTTGGACTTGACTCAGGGTATTTAATTGATAATTATAATATGTTAATTAAAAAGTAATTTTATTTCTGCTACTTTAGTAAATCGATATAATGAAATTTAATTACTTGTTGCTATATCTGTCAGTTCAATGTACTACACGACAATCCTTTTTCCCTTCGGAGCTTTACCGCTCTTGGGAGGCCTCGCGGGTTCCAAGTGATATCAGGTGTATTCGATAGTCCTATCGGGTATATCTGGTATCCGGGATCCGGGTCGCCACAGTTGGTATCAGAGCGTTGTTGTGTGAAGTACATGAGAATATCAGATATACAGTGTCCAGAGTCGCTACGTCCAGTACAGTCTTCAGCTGGCGTTAGGTTTCGTGATTTCCGTTTCTTGTCGTTGTGGGTCTTTTCTTGGTAAGTTGCTCGATGCATGACTCGTTCCCTGGAAGTCGTGTGATCAGCTGCTGTCATACCTTGAGGTGACCCTGCTTGTAGTGGTATTCCGTGGTTCTGTGTCCTGTGCGGAGTCGGAATCATGCAAGTGCTGCTGTTGTTGTTTTTGTAAGTGCTGTATCTTTACGATTTTGCCTATCTATCGGTGCTGTTGTTTTGTGTCGTTTCGTAGTTAGGTTGTCGGGTTGTTCTTCCCTGCTTACCCTTGCTAGTCCTTAAATTTTGAGGATTAAATTTCTTAAAGGAGGGGAGGATGTAATGTCCCGGATCTTTGCTGGATCCTTAATGGGTCTGGTTAGATCTTTATTGGGTCTTTTGATCCTTTTCGGAGAGTTTCGGATCACTTTTGTAGCTCCCGAGTTGACTTTTACGATCCGTGTGGGTTTTTTCTATCGTACTAGTTACGGAACCCTGTGGTGAGTTTATTTCTCAATTCATCGACTCATGGATGACACAGTGGCGATGTACTCTTCGAGCCGATTATTTTGACTATTTTTGTGTATTTTTGTGAGCTCGGGCAAAAAATTGGATTTTTCAAAAATTAGGAAAATTCCTAATTTCTTTCCTTTTTCTTTTCCTTCCTCTCTCCTCCTTCTAATTCACGCCGTCGCCTTCTCTCTCTTCCATTTCTCTCCCATTTTCACCTTCTCGGCTCTAGCTGCAGATGGAGGACCTAGGGGCGAGTGTTGGGGATGTTGTGGAGCTGGTTGGGTACGTGACGGGGTGAGGATGGAGTGGTTTTGGCGCGATCCCGAAAAGTGGATTCAAAGCCGATGTTTGAGCTCGCGGTGCGATTTTCGGCACGGTTTAGTCCCTTCGGGGCACGATTTCTTCGGTGGAGGTAGGGTGACGGATCACCACTTCTCCCTGCCCATTTTCCCTGCCATTGCACGTCGTTCGGCGTAGAAACGACTGAGTTTGGGCTTATTTAGCCTAAACCGTAATTTTAAGTTTTGTAGGGTTCGTCGAAAAACGGCAACCATTCGCGGCGTAGTTAGTTTCAAAATGACCGCTGGGATGTCTGGATCCCATTCATGTTAGTTTTGTGTCGATCGGTGGCCATTCGAGGGCGGTAGGAGTCCGGGAACCTCGGTGACTCGTTTAGGGTCGATTTGTCTAAATCACCCTGATCTTACGTTTTATTACGTGCATGTAGGCTTTTTAGCCTCCAGATGTTGTTTTCCATCGGGTAGCTTTGTTTCCCTTGTGCTTAGGCGTGAATGGGGCGTGCAACCGCCCGATTTGGCGTTTCCACTGTTTTCCCGCCGTGGCCGGTGTAGCGGTCATTCCAGAGACCATCACAGTCTCTGACGGCCCTACGATAGACCACCACAGCATTTGTTCATTTTACATTTTTCGTGGCTATGGCAGTGTGACGGTCCAGGTGTGGTGCGTCACAGCCCTCTGACGCGTCCGGGTGTGTGCGTCACGGCTATTTTGTCTTCTTGTGTTTTGGTTAAGTCGGTTCCTCTGACGCGCCTGCCCTGGTGCGTCAGGCTGTGTAACGTGCCTGCCCCAGGCCGTTACACCCTATTTTGGCTGTGTTGGGTGGCTGTGTCGACTGTCTCTAACGGCCCTGCCCCCGTGCGTCACAGTGTTGTAACGCATCCGTCGTGGACCGTTACGTGCTATTTGTCTGAGTTTTCAGACTCGGGTTTGTTGGCGTAATACGCCTGTCCTCATGCATTAGGTTGGCGTAACGCGTCTGCGCTCGTGCGTTAGGCCGCTGTAACGCGTCTGCCCTTGTGCGTTACGTGGCTCGTGTTTTACTTTTGAGCCTGTTGGCTCTGACGCGCCCGCCCTGGTGCGTCAGGCTCATGTAACGCCCCTGTACTTGGCCGTTATAGTCCTGTTGTGGCCGTGATGGCCGTTGGACTTTTTGGTGTGCGGTCGTGTGTTGTGGGTCCGTTCTAGGTGATGTTAGGGGCTGTTTGGGGGTAGGTTTGTGGTGTTGTCTGTTGCTCCGTGGTCTGGCCACTTTCTCCGTGGACGTCGGTCAATGTTCCTATGAAGGCTAAGACTACGTTTTCGAGTCTGTCAGCAGTTTCTTGTGCTGCCCTCAGTGGTTGAGGTACGGGTGACAGTGCATGTTTATCTATCTGTACTTCAGCGCCACGTTTCAAGTTTCTTCTTCTCGTCACCCTAGACGTCCCGCAGTCGAGGGGTGACCCCGATATACGGTTTGTAAGCTAGTTTCCGTCGGCTCTTGCGGTTACCGTAGCATCCTACGAGGTAGAAAATTAGCTAGAGGCCTGGCTCTAGGCAGGAGCCAGTCTGTGCACACGTGTTCAGGGGTAGAGGACTGGCGCCGATGGGCGTGACCCTGTCTAGTACTTGGTTTGTTCCAATTTCGCCTCTCGCTTGTCGCTTCCCAGCCTTGCGAGTTGCTTGAGACACTTGTGGTTCTGCGTGGGTCTGTGACTCGGCCGTGTTCGCGTCGGTGGCACGCAGCGGTTGGTCAAGACACTAGTGGGGTTGTCGTGACCTGTCCGGGATGGCCTTTCCGTGGCTGTACTCGAGGTCTGTGTCTTGTCCGGTGCAAGACACTCGGTCGTATTGCCTGTGCCTATCTAGGTCTTTTCTATGCCTTCTTTTTCATGCCTGTTGTAGGTGTAGGTTGGGGTGTTTTGTTTGGCTTTTCCCCCTTTTCTTTGCTGCTCTCTACTCCTCTTTCCCTTTCTAGGCCTGCTTGCCTGTTCGGGTTATTCCCCTCGTCCTTACCTGTTCCCTACTCCTGCTTCCCTTTCTTTTGTAGCTTTCTAGTGTTGTTTCTTGCTACTATCTCGGTTATTCCATGTTACTATGTGTTTTTCAATGGGGATCCGCGTGACCCCTACTGAGCTAGTGACACGAGGCTCACCCTTACTTTTCAGGTGGGGTGATGTATTCGTTCTACTTCCGCGGGTCCTGGAATTCGAGTCGTAGCTGCCAGCTGGTACCTCCGTCGGGTTTCCCCCGACTTCCCGGTACGTCTTTCTTTTCTGTCGACTGTACTTGGTAGATTTGCTGTCTTTCCTTTGGACTTGACTCTGGGTATTTAATTGATAATTATAATCTGTTAATTTAAAAGTAATTTTCTTTCTGCTACTTTAGCAAACTGATCTAATGAAATTTAATTACTTGCTGCTATATCTGTCAGTTCAATGTACTACACGACAATCCTTTTTCCCTTCGGAGCTTTATCGCTCTTAGGAGGCCTCGCGGGTTCCAAGTGATATCAGGTGTATTCGGTAGTCCTACCGGGTATATCTGATATCCAGAATCCGAGTCGCCACACGGGTTACCCTTATTATACCCTATCGAAGAAGTGAGAATAAATGACGGGGGGTAAAAAAAATAAAGAATCAGCTGGGTTGAAAATGCTATACATAGAAGAATTTATGATGGAATGGGTGACCCTAAATATTAATGGGCCTTCAATTTTGGCATGGTCGCATAAATGGCTTTAATCATATGTGAGAGAAGGTGTAAGAATAATGATTATTATAAAACCGATGGGAAGGATCAAGAATAGAGGAGAGGATGGAAATAGTAAATATTTGACATATTTAATAAATATTTTCTGCCAAAGAATTTATGATGAATAGAGTGACTCAAAACTTCATCGGGTCATCAACTCTCCCACGGCTATGCGGGTTACCCTTATTATACCCTATCGAAGGGAGTGAGAATAAATGAAGAGAGATGAAAATAATAAAGAATCGGCGGGGTTGAAAATGTTATACATAGAAGAAGTTATGATGGAATGGGTGACCCTAAATATGAATGGGGCTTCAATTTTTGCACCGTCACACAAATGACTTTAATCATATGTGAGAGAAGGCGTAAGAACAATTATTATAATAAAACCGATGGGAAGGAGCAAGAAATAGAGGAGAGGATGGAAATAGCACAGATTTGACACAATTAAAAAATATTTTCCGTCGAAGAATTTATGATAAATTGAGTGACTCAAAGTCTCACCGGGTCATAAACTCTTACACGGCTATGCGGGCTATCCTTATTATACCCTATCGAAGGGAGAGCGAATAAATGAAGAGAGGTAAAAATAACAAAGAACCGGCGTGGTTGAAAATGATATGCATAGAAGAACTTATGATGGAATGGGTGATGCTAAATGTGAATGGGACTTTAATTTTTGCACGGTCGCACAAATGACTTTCATCATATGTGAGAGAAGACGTAAGAATAATTATTATAATAAAATCGATGGGAACGAGCAAGAATAGAGGAGAGGATGGAAATGATATAGATTTGACATATTTAAAAAATATTTTCCGCCGAAGAATTTATGATAAATAGAGGGACTCAAAATGTCACCGGGTCTTAAACTCTCCTACGGATATGTGGGATACTCTTATTATACCCTATCGAAGGGAGTGAGAATAAATGATGAGAGTTGAAAATAATACAGAATCGACGGGGTTAGAAATTATATACATAGAAGAATTTATTATAGAATGGGTGGCCCTAAATGTGAATGGACCTTCAATTTTGGCACGGTCGCACAAATGGTTTTAATCATATGTGAGAGAAGGCATAAGAATAATTATTATAATAAAATCGATGGGAAGGAGCAAGAATAGTGGATAGGATGAAAATAGCACAGATTTGACGCATTTAATAAATATTTTTCACCGAAGAATTTATGATGAATGGAGGGACTCAAAATCTCACTAGGTCATCAACTCTCTCACGGCTATACAGGTTACCATTATTATGCCCTATCGAAGGGAGTGAGAATAAATGAAGAGAGATGAAAATAATAAAGAATCGGCGGGGTTGAAAATGTTATACATAGAAGAAGTTATGATGGAATGGGTGACCCTAAATATGAATGGGGCTTCAATTTTCGCACCGTCACACAAATGACTTTAATCATATGTGAGAGAAGGCGTAAGAACAATTATTATAATAAAACGATGGGAAGGAGCAAGAATAGCGGATAGGATGAAAATAGCATAGATTTGACATATTTAATAAATATTTCTCGTCAATGAATTTATGATGAATAGAGGGACTCAAAACTTCACTGGGTCATCAACTCTCTCACGGCTACGCGGGTTACCCTTATTATACCCAATCGAAAGGAGTGAGAATAAATGAAGGGGGTGAAAATAACAAAGAACCGGTGTGGTTGAAAATACTATATATAGAAGAACTTATGATAGAATGGGTGACCCTAAATATGAATGGACCTACAATTTTTGCACGGTCACATAAATGGCTTTAATCATATGTGAGAGAAGGTGTAAGAACAATTATTATATTAAAATCGAAGGGAAGCAGAAAGAATAGAGGAGAGGATGGTGTAGATTATGGAAAATCCACTTAAGGGAAAATTAAAGAATAATTAAAAAGAAGGAAAAAAAGAAGAAAGAAAGAGAAAGGGGAGAAAAAAAGGGAGCATGCGAGGATGCTAAGGGGAGAGGTGATCGTCAGAGGGGTTACCTCAAGAAAAATAAAAGTAATCGCATGTACCTTGTATTGAGCGGGTGAGATTGTGGACTTATCCTTCCTCCTTCTATCGGCCGGCCGACGAAGGGGGTTCTTAGCTTGATTACCCTTGTAAAAACACACAAAATAAGTGAAAAGAATGGATTAGCCAAAAGGTGTAGTATCACTACTCCAAAATCATGAAATTGATCAAATAAAGCATGAACACACCTTGTGTGTTTTGTTTTTTTAAAACCCCCTTAAGAGGAGTAACGAAGGGTATGGAGAATATGAATGTTGTGATATATGAAAGTAAGATATGATGTGAAAGTGGCAACGTTTTCTAGTAGGATAGCTAAAAAGAACAAGACGAATATGATGATGTTAACAAATAAGAGAAATTGAAAGCAAGATCCCCTCTCTGCTGTGCGTGCAGCAGTACTGAGAAAAAAAAAGAACAAAGGGGTTGTTGATGCAGCAGCTGAAGATCGTGGAAGAAGGATCAACACCAACAGGAAGAAGAGTTACTTGGAGCGAAACCTGCAAAAACAAAACTCTCTTCTCCCTGTTAGCTTTCACTGTGGTTCTTCTTATTTTCTGTTACCATATTGTTCCTACATTTTTTGTTGCCTGCTCGCGCGAGAGAAACACTAAGGGTATTTATAGCCCAAAAATCCTTGCAATAATAGGATTAAAATAAGGTAATGGACATCCAATAAGAAACCCTCTTCCCAATCAAACACAATGTGTAAAATAGGAAGGGGTCATTACTGGAAATAAGCAGACGAAAGGGAGACGGACATGGAAATGACGATCTCTCAAAGGGCGTCAATTAAAAATGACGACATCACCAAAGACGTTAATTAAAATGACGACGTGTACTCAGCCGTCAATCCCTAGATTTAATTATGGCAACAACTGAAAAGATTTTGAACTGACGCCTGCAAATACGGGCGCTAAATAATAGAGGCCCCTAATCGGGACGTCAATTATTTGATTTTCATTTTGTTTAGGATTTGTAAAAATCCAGAAATCAAGGCCTTTATGCACAGTCGTCCATTCATTGAAACACGCCCCTAGCTTGGCCGTCAATTAAATGACGCCCACAGTAAAGGCATCAATTCCATTTATCAAAGAAAAATGCCAAGAAACCCTAATTAATATAAAGAAAATAGAAAAACTTCATATTAAATCCAATATTGAAGTCTACTTTGGGACGTCACATGGTGACATGAAGTTTACTCAACATAGTATCGATTTTAACGTGTCTACAGTTGCCCCGCCTTGGCGTCTGCTTTGCAAGGGAGTGAGACGGAATGAAGTGAAACACGTGAAATGAAGTGGAACGAACTGATAAGTAGATGCCAAGGTGTGATGTGACACGCCTTCGACACTAAATGTTAGAAATCTTTCCAAAACTCTGAATGAAATAACTCCGGAGGATTATAAGAAAGCATTGATCAGCTGTATAAAGGAACTAAACTAAATAAACTAAAATGTGCACGAGGGCACGAAAGGGGAGACACCATTGGAGAGCGGTTACCAGCCAATGTGGACGTGCTACAACCAAGGTGGATTTACAGGGAAATAAAGTGAATTGAGATAAAGACCCAACGAATGAATGCTTTTCAAGGAACTAGCCTGAGCGGCTTCAAGGAGAATAAAGCACTTGATTTAGAATGGAATATCTCATGTCAACTCAATTAAGAGCGAGTGACCTTCATTATTGGCGTAATATGAAGATTTTCAATATTAAGCTCAAAGTCCTACACGATGCATGCTGGGCTAAAAGAAAAAATTAAAACAAACTAAAAATAAAAAATAATCAAGGATAATATTGCTAAAACATCTAGATTTGGTCAAGAATCCAGATCTCTAAGTTGACACTAAGACGAAACCCGTTTGTCCACGCATCAACTCAGAAAGTGGAACCATCGTCCCAAACCTTAGATGACCTAACGGCCTATCCGTGTGATCAAGACTCCCCTGAAATTATCGCTATTTTTTTGATGAAGGGGAACTCAAATTCCAGGTTTATCAGAACCACAAGGTCTTTGATATACTATAATAGAGTAGAGTACCATATAGTAACAATGCAATACAGAAGAAATACAAAGAGTGAAGTGATGTTACCAATAGAACAATCCAAGCATTCCCAGACTTGTATAACCTGCACTTCTGCACTTCAAAGCTCATTAGCTTATCAAAAGAATTATTAGCTCAAAACATCTCAAAATATGATCATAAGTGCTTAATATAAATAATTGCATCAAGATACAACATCACTTAAGTTCATGAATAAGCAAAATGCTGTAGAAATGACGACCCTGCGAAGTGGCGTCAAAATAAGAAATGACGACGGTCATTGGGGTGTTAAATACAATAAGCATTTGATTAGGAATTGGAACGTAAATGACGTCCTCCATGGAGGCGTTATGATGGGGCATCAAAGGCGATTTCCATACACGGGTGAAGTGTATTTGTGTGTTATGGCTTGTATGAGATTGTAATTGTGTATTTTTTTTCATTTGGGCTCCTTGTAAGGCTTATATCAAGCCAATGGGCCATTTGTAATGTAGAGTCCATGGCTAGGTTGCCATTAGTAGAGTCCATTAGGGAGCTTATGCCATATTGGGTCATTAGGTGTCTAATGGGTCACTAATGCACTTAAGGCCCAAATTGGGTTACACTCTCTCATGGGCCAACTAAGTGGGAAGGGTCCAAGTCTAGCATGGGCTTGTGGATGGTTCATGGCCCATGAGAGGCCCTTGGCCCATGAAGGGGGGCGCCCCCTCTTTTGGCTCCATTAGGCTAGGTTGTTTAGTTTTTTTTTCTTTCCTTCCTTTCTTTGACCACATGTTGTAAAAATTAGGAATTGGCTTCCTTTAAATATTGTATTTTGTGGTTGGTCATACCTCATCCCAGCCCTTCAATCCACACCCCTAGATCCAAAGATCAAGTAAGTGTTTTTTAAAAACTTTCATTTCTTTTCTTCCTTTTTCAAAAATTCTGATTACATTCTTCTTCTTTCCTTCTTTCTTTTATTTTCTTTTCAGGATTACCCAAATGTCCCAGGACCAAGGAGATTTTTGAAGATTAAATGGCTTCCTTTACTCCTCTCTAAACTCTCTTTAGACATGAAATCTTTTCTTTCTAGATGGCATCTTCTTGGCCTTATAACCCATGCTACCCATTACAACGATATTCACCTAGATTGGGCCTCAATTGGAGCTCTCATAGAACTATGGCACCCTCATACCCACACTTTCCTCTTTCCAACCTTTGAAGCTACCATACTCCTAGAGGAAGTAGAGATGCTCCTAGGGCTAAGAAAAATGAAACAAGGAGAAGAGTCAAAGATGGCTCACATGACCAAACCACTAAAAGCTCATGACATACTCACTAGCCTTATTCAAAGCCCAAATTTAGTGAATCAAATTAAAGCCCATAAAGGAATCAACCTTTTGAAACTAGCTTCATGGGTGTACAAGAACATGGACAAGGCCCAAGAAGATGAGGGCTTATTGGAGAGAGTAATGAAGGGGTTCATTATATTCATAGCGAGAGCTTTACTCTTCCCTTCAATAGAAGACCATCTAGAAGAACACCACCTAAGTGCCATTGCTAGCATGTGGGAGGGAAAAAGAATAGGTCCGGCGGTACTAGTCAACCTATACAATGGGTTTACCTCAGCTTCATTGGGACGGCCCCTTTACGAGTCTATGTTACTTCTATCTTGTTGGGTAGATCTCCACTTCAAATTTGATCCTTGCCAAGCAACCCAAGCGGCCTCCAAAATCTTTTCCAAGAGCCCCCTCCGATACATGACGGATTCTTTGGGCTTATGTGAGAGAGTAATCAATCGGGTTCCTAAGCTAAAGAAAAGAGGAGATTGGAGAGACTATTTCAAGATGATGCCTAAGAGCGGTTTTACTTGCACACTGGGGTTCCTCAAAACCCAAGAACTCTGCTCAAGACTCTCTTCCGGCATAGAGCTTCGGTTGATCGGCGGGAGCGACTTCATCCTTTACAATGCACACCGATGTCTCCCACAACTCGGGCTACCTCGGCACCTCTTTGAAGAACCTTCTCATCTACCTCCACTCAAAAGAAGGGAATTATGCTCAAGTGGAGATCAAGAAGAAATCAAGACAATAATGGCTCAATGGAAGGTTGGACTACTCCAAAAGTCCAAAACGCATGTAGAAGAAGAAGAATGCAAATGCAAGTCTTATGTACTAGCCCTTAGGAAGATAAGGCCTATGATGGCTCAATAAATGTAACCAAGATTTTTCCCTGATGAAATAAAGATTCTCTTCTTATTTGAGCCAAAACAATGAGTTGATGTGATCATATCTCCCAATTCATGTAATTCTGTCTAAAAAACTGAGCTACGGGTTCTCTGTTCTGAACAATGCCTTTATGCATGGCATCAATTGATTAAACAACGCCTCAGATGATGTCGTCTGTTTTCATTAAATCAATTCCTTAAAAACAATCTAAAATCACAATCGACGCCCTCAGCAATAGGCATTTCTTAATTCGCGCCTCAAAGTAAGGCGTTAATCGCTTTAAATTCTTCAAATTATTTTCAAAATAATTACTTAATTTCATATAAATAACGCCTTCACGTACGTCGTGTATTAAGAAATAGATGCCTGCTGACAATGTCGTCAAATTCAAAAGTAATAATGATGATCGATCACATCAATCACCTTCCCATTAATGAGCCTAACGTCGGTTACAAATTCCCATGCAAGTATAAATGACGCCTAATCGCGGGCCGTCAAATTCTTATGTAACGCCTTCAACCCATCCGTCAATTAATAAAAAAGCGCCGGCCCTTGGGTCGTCAATTCCTCTCGACCGTTAAAGCCCTTTTCCCCTTGCTTCTTCTTCCTCTTTCGCTCATTTCCTTCCCCCTCTCCTGCAAACCCTAACTGAACCCCCATTTCCTACCTCTCTCATTCTCACTCTACTCTCTCTACTCTCTCCCTTCTTGAACCCATGGCGGGCGGTGCACACAAGCGGCAGAGGGTGAATGCCCCAGATGTGGTGGACTTGGAAGATGAGAATGCTGTGGAGGAGGTTCCTCCCGCGGCGGCCGAGGACGCTCCGGTGGTGGAGCACGGCGTAGAAGAAGGAGAAATGGTCAACGAGGAAGATGGAGACGATGGAGAAGAAGAAGATGAAGATGATGGTGATGATGGAGAAGATGAAGAGGACGATGATGAGGAAGAAGGAGGAGATGAAGAAGGAAGAGATGAAGAAGAAGAAGGAGAACAACCGCTGGTGGCAGCGGCGGTTGTTCCTTGACCCGACCAACCGCGGCTGCCACGACAACTAAGACAACCCCTTCGAGGAGGGCTGATCATGCCCGAACGACGCAAAGTAGGCCCCCAAAGCCCCAATTTTTAATTTTATTTTCATTTTATTTTCATTTTCTATCATTTCCATAGCCCTCGATAAAAAAAACCAGTGACTCAGACAAATGACGCCCCCAGGGGTGTCGTCAATTAAAACGACGCCCAAAGTAAGGTCGTCAATTCAATTAATTTAATTTCTGAAAATGATTAATGCATGAAATCACACCCTACAGCATGTCATCATTTTAAAATTTATCATGTTTATCCATCTTGCTATTAATTTCCATGCCATTTCATTTATTTAAAACATATGTGCCTCTGTTTATTTTATTTCGCATGTTAATAACTTCGAAACCCCAGAAAAACAATGCCCCCACCGGGGCATCAATTCATTAAGCAACGACCACATGGGTGGTCGTCAATTCAACATTTTCCAAAATTACGCTTAGGACAGAAAATTGTTTTTTTTTTTAAACAACGCCTTCCACGGTGGCGTTACTTAAACAAATTACGACCCAGGTCTGGGCGTCCATTCAAAATTTTCACATTTTTTTTAGAAAATTACCTTCAAAACAATGACTCCCACAGGGGCGTCTCTTAAATAAACAACGTCCCAATGTGGGTCGTCAATCGAATTTATACATAAAATCACCAGAAACTCATCTTGAAACAACGCCTCCCTCAGGGGCGTCAATTAAATAAGTCACGACCTAAGGTAGGTCGTCAATTCAAAAGAAAACAAATGTAAACAGCAAATGAACTTAAACAAATATGCACGTGAAAACTTAAACGAAAATTTTATTATTATTTTTTTTTGTTGCATGCAGGGGTTGATGAGGACGCGGATCTCCTAGGTCCAAGTCCGAGCAGCTTATTACGGACTCCCCGAGTTCCAGAGGGCTAGGGTAGATGCTATGGGGTTCAGACCCTTCCTTAGCATAGATCCTGTGAGACCAGACCTACCCTTGATCCAGGTGCTTAGAGAGAGATGGGATAGGACTAGCAGGGCATTTCTGATGCCATGGGAACACATGGTTCCTACACTAGAGGACGTCACTAGGATCACCAGGTTGAGGATAGATGGAGAGGCGGTGAGAGGGATCACCCTACCCGATTATAGCGAGCTGACATAGAGATTGCTAGGGCTAGAGACAGTCTACGAGACGCCTAGCGAGTGTAGGACCATCTACCGCACCGACCTTACCATGGCTATGGGCTTAGGTGACTCTAGGCAGAGGTCGAGGGAGTCTCTAGAGTAGTTTTCTCAGATGCTGATAGATGGGGCTAGGGCTGCCTACTGCTAGGACCCAGCCAAGAGAGAGAGAGTAGATCGAGACTTGAGGAGATTCTTATTCCTGATGCTCGGGAGATTACTGCTCGGCACGAAGGGCGACATCATCAACTGCCGATTTCTAGGGATACTCGAGGACCTGGAGGGCGTCGGTAGATATGCCTGGGGAGCAGCGATGCTGGCGCACTTGATGGCAGACCTGTCCACGGGGACGGGTCGAGAGACGACTGTCAGTGGCTTTTCACCCTTCCTTCAGGTATGCATCTTTCTTTTTCTTCTTTTTTATATGCATGTGAATACTTTACTAATGCAATGCATGGATACATATGTGGAGCCATTTATACATGCCGATGGGGCGTGTCGACTCACGGCCTGGAGATGGTGGATCTTTTCCCCTAGCACGGTGCTGGCTACCAGTGGTGATTGGAGCCCCACTCGCATACGAGCTGCGAGTGTTACGACGGGAGTTCCACGACTTCCCTGCCTCACTGGTACGCATGCATAATGTGATGCAAAAAAATTTATTTTATGGAATGTGATATGATATGATGGATGATTGTGAATGCAGGTGAGGTGGAGACCCTATAAGGGGATGACTGACGAGGGCCAGTCATGGGTCGTAGCGGGCCGACCTCGCTTCGGGCATGAGCTTTGGGTTCATTGCCTGAACGAGATTGAGCCGTTACGGCTTAGGCTGGTAATGATGACCCTCGGCCTACACCAAGAGTGGGTCGAGGTTGGAGAGCCACGAGGAATAGGCAAGAAGACGTGCGGTCACATGAAAGCGATCGACTGGAGAGTCCGGTTCTCAGACCAGTACGCTGACTGGCAACGTGGCGGGACCCGAGTCACCTCACAGACGACGGACAGCTCCGAGTACCTTCGACGCTACTGGGAGGTTTACGTCGGTCGACCCCAGATGAGGGTCTTGGGGGTACGTATGCATGCTCTTATTTTAAATTAAATGTAAATGCTTATGTATATCTATTATGCGACCAATATGTAATGAATGCAGGACGCACGGGACATAGTGGCGATGGACTTGCAGGTCCACCTCCACAGTCTAGAGGCCCAGCTGGCTGCCACGCAGGTAGACCTTGAGACCCTGGTGAGTGTTTAAATTATCTACATGCAAATGAATTCTTGAATTATTGATGATTAGCCACTGACAATCTCAATGAATGCAGTGTGCCCAGCAGGGAGCAGCGGTGAGAGAGATAGGAGAGGCCTCCAGCTCGAGAGGACCTAGTGTAGAGACGACTGCACTAGCGAAGCAGTTAGCTGGAGCAGTGACACGGGCCGAGGCGGTAGAGCGCGACCTCGCCACATGGGTATACCTTAAACTTCTATTCAATTATTTATACGATATGCTCATGAAAAATTATGTTTACAGGCTGAGGAGCTCTGGGCCTCTCTTACCTGCATCGAGGAGGGACAGCAGGCGATGGCCACCCGGGTGGGTTATTTATTTTCAGTTATTTATTGCTTATCTCATGAATTATTAAATTATATATATGAAACTGATGATTTGTTTGAATGTTTACAGACCTCGGAGTTACAGGCGATGCTTACCCAGGCTGCTTTAGTCGGGGCGGAGTTGGCCATCCGCGAGCAGCGTGTCACGGAGCTGGAGCAGGCCTTGAGGCGGCGAGAGGAGCTGCCCCAGGACATGGCAGAGTTGCGAGTCACCCTCGAGATGGAGCGGAGGGAGCGTGCCCGAGAGCGCAAGGAGCACCAGGCGGATCGTGCAGAGCTTGCGGCTTTGAGGGCCCAGCTAGCCGTTACCCAGGAGCGGCTACGGGCGACCGAGGAGTGGCTTCAGTGATGCCGGGAGCGAGCGTAGGCTGCAGGGTACGCATTCACAAGTTCCACTTTTGTAGCGGGTTCCTCCCTCTGACAGAGGAGCGAGGCAGAGGAGCAGGCTCGAGCTCTGACTACTTCACGGGGGTCCATGCCCCCTCCACAAGTGCCTCGTCGGGAGGATGATAGTGAGGCCGAGAGTAGGAGAGAGGAGGGTGGAGGCGAGAGCTGAGAGAGACTTTACTTGTACTCCTCCACCCTCACACCTGTACTCAGATATACATTTGACATATATATATATATATATATATATATATATATGAGATTGAGATTCTTTGTTTACCTGAGCACTTATGTAGTTGTGTACTTGTGTTTGTTTGTTTTTTATTATTTTCTTGTCTTTTTACTTTTGCCCTGCGCATGTAACTGTAGTTCACACTTAAACAAATAGGTTAATCTATCTGTTCGACTTGGCCCCTTGCTCAATAAGCAAGGAGATGTCTTTACTTTGACCTTGATAACGGATCAAGGGGCCAAGCCTTTAATCAATGAAGGCAAATGATAAACAAATATAAGGAAAATACGACATGCAAGCAAACAAATGTTAACTAAAAAAATAAGAGATGCCCACACAAAATGCAACCAGGCACATGTATAACAACGGCTTAATATTCCATTTTTTCTCTTTTTCTCTTTATTATATTTTTTATTTTTCAATTTTCAAAATGACGCCCTCACGAACGGGTGTTTATTGTGAAATTGACGCCACCATGACATGCGTTTATTTTAAAAGGCACATTTTTGTTGTTGTTGTTTTGATTTGAAAATGACGACTTGATGAAAGTCGTTAATTTTGAAAAAGACGCCTGTAGGAAGAGGCGTTAATTCTTATTTTCCATTTTTTTATTTTTTTAAAAATGACGACTTAATTAAGGACGTTAATTTTGAGAATGACACCTACAATAAGAGGCGTGAATTTATTTTTTTTTATTTTTCATTTTTTTCATTTTTTTGGTTTTTTGTTATTTTTGAAAGCAAGCATAGTATAGGGCCTTAAACCTTACGCCATCACGATCTTAAATTCATTAATCTTTCTCGAAAAACTTAACAAAGGGGTCAACGTGCTCAATGACTTATGCTTCTACTCATATTTTCTTGCAGTCCATCCTCCTTAGTCAGTCTTTTCCATTCTTCGAGTTTACAACCCACCATGATGGGAGAATAGAAGAATAAGTTGAGGAAGCTCACGAAAGATTTTCAAGAATGGAGAACGCTCCTCCCTGCCCTAATGCCTGTTGGGATTCAGTCTTCGACTTAGGGAAATTTTGTTGCTCTTTTTGCCCTTATTCATGTATGCTTACGACCAGGGTTTTCCCTGCGGGGACTTTGCCCTCTTGACATACTTCCTTTTTCTTTCTTTTCTTTTCTTTCAAAAAATAGAGACCTAATTATACTTGGACTTTAAGTATTTTGTTCCTTTTTGGGCCCTGACTTCCACCTACTAGGGCGGCAGGCAGGTTTGGTTAGTCACCCTTGACTCGTACTCCCTCTCATGAGCCGAAGAGAAGAGAATAGGTAAGGTTTTTACACTCTTAGTTTGAGTCGGACTTTCCTCGAATTCCGGGCTACTTGAGTTTAAGAGTAGAGCGTGTAGTGTGTGCGTAAATTGACCTGAAAGTTAAACCGTTCAGACTGAAGAATGTATTAAGGATTTTGATTGTTCGGGCTAGTGGCCCACGTACCATATCTGCTTGCAATTTTCAATTTTTTTTGTTTTGCTTTTCTATTTTTCTTCTTTTTGTTTGTTTTATTTGTTTTTATTTTTTTTTAGTTTTAGTTTTTTTAGGGATAGTATTTCTTTAAATAGAGACCATTCTAAGGATGAGTTAGCTCTTCACCTTTAGCATTAATTAATTTGTAAGCGTTGCCAGGATAAATATCTTTTATAATAAAGGGACCTTCTCAGTTTGGTTGAAGTTTTGAATGAGGTCCACCCAGTTTTACGAAGATTCTTTTAATTACCATCTCACCAATTTTAAATTTTCTTTCAATCACTTTCTTTTGATAAAAACGTGAAAGTATGTTTTGATAAATACGTGCATGCTCGGCGGCGGCCAAACGCTTCTCATCTAGGAGTTCTAACTGAGCAAGGAGAGATTCGCGACGCTCATCAATGGAGAGCTCCTTGTCCAATTGTACTCGTAGAGAAGGGATAAGAATCTCGTAAGGAACTACCGCCTCTATTCCATAAGTGAGGGCGAAAGGGGTTTGCCCCGTAGGGGTACGAATGGAAGTGCGATAGACCCAAAGAGCTTCAACCAACTTTTCCGTCCAATCCACAAATTTATTAGCCTCACACGTTTTCTTGATAATTTTAGTCAAAGTTTTATTAGTTACCTCTGCTTGACCATTGCCTTGCGGATAGTAAGGAGATGAATGATGCAATGCAATGTTATACCTGTTGTAGAGGTCTTGAAGCTCTTGAGAGATGAATTGCGGTTCATTGTCGATGACGATGGTACTCGGGATGCCGAACCTTACGGTGATGTTCTTCATTATAAATTTGTAGACGGTTGATGCTTTTATCTCCACGTAAGCTTCCGCTTCTGCCCACTTGGTGAAGTACTCCGTCGCCGTGAGTATGAATGACTTCGATTTTGTGAGGAGAGTCGGATCACCAAGAGGTCCAATAATATCAAAAGTCCACATGGAGAAAGGCCATGGGGAGGATATAGGATGGAGTGAAGAAACAGGAGATGAATTTTGTCAGCGTGTAGTTGGCACTTAACACACCTTCGAACATAGATGGAGCAGTCCTCTTCTAGAGTAGGCCAATAGAAACATAGCCTAAGGATCTTCTTAGCTAACATCTGGCTATTGACATGACCACCACACACTCCGGAATGCGCTTCTTCCACAACCTTCCAAGATTCATCATCATCAAGGCATCTTAACAAAACACCGGTAAGACCTCTTCTATAAAGCACACCTCCAACCAAAGTGTATCGCTGAGCAACTCTTCGAATGACTTTCTTTTCTTCAGCCGTGGCCTCTTCGGGATACGATTGATCTTGGCAATAGTTAGCAATCTCGTAATACCACGTCTTTTCTTCATCGTCCAATTCTTCCTCTAAATCCAACAGCATGACTTCTTATTCTCAATGATTCCTCCTTGCTTCACCTTCCTAAGCACCTCCTCCTTAACACTAAGGAAAGTTGGATCTTTAATAGCTGGAGTGAGCCGCTTGTGAACAATGATAGAATGGGAATCCCCTTCGGGAGGGAAAGTCAAGGAAGATGCAAGCGAAGAGAGAGCATCAGCTAAAATGTTATGTTCGCGAGGAACGTGAACAAAGATTAATTTAGTGAAAAGCTTGGTATAAGCGGAAGTCAATTTGATGTGACACAATGATGCAAAGGCAGCAAATAACAATGATCCCTTGGACTTAATTCGCAATAACAATCACAAGAGTCAAGAGCAACTCGAGAGTCGCCGTTACACCGCGCACACCCACTTCCTGTGGTGACTCGGTGATGCCGAGTCGAGGTAGTGGAGAAAGCCCCTGGCTGGCTAGAGGGCCAGCACCACTTAGGTTGATCCTCCCGAAGGTATGAAGCCCACAAACGAGGGCGGCCGGGTGCCTTGGGGGCACTAGGTCACTCACTCACTATGGCCACGGTGACCACACAAGAGTTAGTGGCTCCGGGAACGGGCGCTCTCTCACCGACCAACGAACAAGCTTTACGGATATGAAATGAACAGAAATAACTGGAGCAAGGGCAGGAGCTCACCTGGTTGGTTTGAAGAAACCAACCCCGATCGGAGACGAGGGCGAGCGGGGAAGTGTAGTTCCCCGCACACTGCGCCGGTGAAGCTTCAATCCTGTTTTGAATGATTACAATCACTACACCTCGCGCAGGAGGGTGAACTTAGGGTGAGGACAATTAAGTACACTCAAACACTACCTCCACGCAGGGAGGGGCGTTAAGCCAGCCAGGCGGGAGAGGGAGATTCGCCGGAGGACGCGCCGGTGTAGCCGAATTGGAAACTCCCTGCTTGTTGTGATGGCTGACTGCCAGTCACTGTAGAGGCCGTAGATCACGTTCTAGAATTTCGCTGAAGATGAGACCAGCTGGGGAATCTTCGTATCTGGAACCAGGATGCTTCAGAATTTTCTCAATTTCTTCGGCTGCAGTGGCTGGTCTGGGTCGAGCATAGAACAAGGTGGCAGTTTCTGGCTGCAACAGCTACCTGACATGAACAGTGACTTTCAGAAGTTGTCTCGGCCATTCCCGGGCACCAAATCTTGAACCGTCAAAGTTGCTGGAACCGTGGACGGACCCTCTTCGCGGGAAAACTAGTGGGGAAGCCGTCTGAGGTCGGGGTGGACTGGGGGATGCCGATGAGTGGCAGCAGGTCGCTGCAGGTTGTGGGAGGCAGACCCGACCAGTCGAGGGAGAAAAATGAAAACTCTGACCTCCGGATGCCGAACGCACTTCTACTTCTTGATCCAGAAAGAGGACAGGTGGAGGAAGATATTTGTAGAAGGACTCGTGACTTGAATCTTCCACCGTCGGCCGTGGTGCAGCTTCGAGCCGGGTGGCAGATTCTGGCCGCAGCAGCTACCAGATTCAGACAGCAACTTGCAGAAGCTACCCCGGCCACTCCCGAACTCTGAATCACGAGCCGTCAGAGTTTCTGGAATCGTGGTCGAGTCTACTTCGTAGCAAAGTCAACGGGGAAGCCGGATAAGGTTGGAGGAGACCAGGGGACCCAAGAAGGTGCTGACAGGTCGTAGCAGACTTGGGGAAGCAGCTTGGAGCAGTCGGAGGAGAAACTCTTTAACTCTGTCCCACGGAACCCGAACGCAGTTCTGCTTCCTGATCCTGGAAGAGGACAGGACGTGGAAGGACTTTGATGAAGAGACCTCGGCTTGGTTCTGCTAGGGTTCGCCGTGGCACAGCTACCCTTCTGGTTCAGGCACTCTGCAGGGGGAGCTCTGCGCAGCCGAGAGAGAATGGGAACCACGAGCTGTAGCGACGTCGGAATGGGATGAGATCACCTCACCTGCGAAGCCAACTGGTCGACCTTTCCAGCAATGTATGGTACGTCTTCAGAGGTCTCCGTATGACTCCGTGACAGCTTCTGCAAGATGACCCTTCCTCTGCCACCTGCAGACTGATCAAAAGGGGGGAGAGGGGTGGAAGAACTTGGTTGGCCAAAGGAAGAATAATGGGAAGGGGGTTGGGGGGCTGCGACCTAGGGAGGTGAAGGGGCTGGGAATGAATGGGTGCAGTCTCCAAAGGGAGGAAAATTCAAATTTTAGCTTGGGAGGGGTGAAGGGGGTGCTTGGGGAAATGAGGGGGGTGTATGGGGAATACCAAGGGGTGCCTTGGAAGAGGGAAGGATTAAATGGGAGAGTTAATGTGGCCTTGGGAGGTGAAAGGGTGGGTGATGTGGCAAGTGGAGAGTGGGTAGGTGAGGAGAGAGGGGGCTGGTCGGCTTAGAGAGAGGGAGGGGAGAGGAGAGAGAAAAGGGTCGCCCCTTCTTGAGAGAGAGAGAGAGAGAGAGATAGAGAGAGAGGGAGAGGTGCACTTATGCTCAAGATATTCAAATTTTTCATTCAGTCATTCATTCAACTGGTGGGATTGGGGTCCTATTTATAGGAATCCCACAATTCAACAAAAGTCCCTGACTCTTAGACTAATGACAACTAACCAAGGGGGAAAGGGGCGCCCCTGAGCCAAGCCCATATAACTGGGCCCATTAACCAATCTAACTGACGTAATGATAATAAACTTAGGTAGAAGACTCATTAACCTAGGGACTTGACTCAAATAAAAGAAAAATTACAATGATATGACTCCAAAAAAATATGAAAATTACATAACTTGACTCAAGAAATCAAGATGAACACATTGGCGATCATCGGGACCCATGGAGGAATGGGAAGTGGTAAGCGATGTCCCCATCATACTCCCGGGGTGCAGAGAACTCGACTCTGTCGAGTGAGGGTCCTCCCTACTGTGGTACTGCTCCAATAGGTCAGGATCCAGCTGCTGGAGATCCTCCCGACTCACCCAGGCATCGTCCGAAGGTGGCCGTCCCTTCCACCTAACCAGGTATCGCTCATACGCCTTGCTCCGCGTGTTGGTGACCTGTTCATCTAATATCCACTCCACTTGATCACGCTGGTATCTCAGGCTGGATGGAGCTCTCTGAGGTGTGGGGACACTCTCAAGGGGTGGGGTAGGCTGGATCTCCTCACTGGATGTCACCGTGGGACCCTTGTAGGGCACCAGGTCAGCCACATAGAAAGTGGGGCTTACTCCGTACTCTTCAGGAAGGTCCAACACATAAGTATTTGTGCTAAGGCGCCTCAACACCTGAAAGGGGCCGGCTCCACGCGACCTCAACTTTGAGACATTCCCAGGGAATAACCTCTCAGTTCTCACCATCACAAAATCACCAACTTGGAATTCTTGGTGGCGGCTGTGGGAATAAGCTGACTTCTTGTAAATCTCATTGCTCTTGTTGATGTTTTTGCGAATATCCTCATGCAACTCTCTAAGGTGTTGACTCCCAGTGGATAATGGGGGTCCTGGACAACCAAAAGTGGATCTAGCATGCCATGGTGCTACGTAGACTTTGATGGACCTAGGAGGACCGGGACATCCATAGGTGAACCTATTATGTAAAAGGGTATTTGATGTCGGGGGTCCCGGACATCCATGAATGTTTCCTTCATGCTTAGACTCCACGATGACTGACTTTGGGGGGCCTGGACATCCAGATGTAAACCTATCATGCATCGGTCCTAGTGCGTGAGTGACGCAAATGATGTGACTAGTCTGACCACATGATGCGAAAGGTTGTGATACATGGTTTCCTATCAAGATGGTCCCATTTGTGAGTTTTGGGGGTTTCCACTCATGGGGATCGAAGCGGTTCTTGGGATGGGTCACTCTCTTATTTCCAAGGTTGATGTCACCCTTGGTATTGACTCTCATAGTGTGGGCGGAATTTCGGAATGGGTGGGTTAGGACTGACATGGTGGGTGAGGGTAGGAGGGAGTGGGTGGTGAGTGATGGGTACTTGGAAGCCCATAGGGGGTGGCCAAACAGATCAAGATGGGTTAAGGGGTGAGTGACGTGGAGGGGGGTTTCAATCCAAGTGATTGCCCTAGGGTCCCTAGCACACATAGGGAAGTGGAAGTCATGACCCTGGTGGGACCCAATGCAATGCTCCTTGTAGGAGGGTAAGGGGGTGATGTAAGACTCATTAGGCTCGGGTAGAAATAATAGGAGTTTACTCATGCAAGGACCCTTGGTGTAAATGGAGGTGATGGTCCCAAGGGAGGAGTGTGAGAAACTAAGGTACCCCATGTGGCTTGCTTCTAAGGCCCACATGTTTGTCACCTCTATTTGCCAAAGTACACTCTTAATCAAGTCCCTCATGGCTCCCACAAAGGAGAACGATTGGTAGGTTGTGTGGAATGGAGGAGTGGGCAAAATTAGGTAATGATTCTCCATAGAGGGGTGCATGATGTGGAGGAGGAGGTTTTGCTTAAGCCACTCAATGAGAGGTTCCCCTAAAATCACAGTTCTTATGGAAGGGTGGGTGGGGGGACTTGGTTGGTCATCTGGCAACTCAAGGGGGAGGATGTTCCTAGTTAGGCTCGTTGTGGTCTCTTTGGATAAAGAGGAGCCTTCTTGACCCAACCTTTGGCATTGGGCTTCATATTCTTCCTCCTAATCTAGGGAAGCCTCATATTCCTCAATCACGCTCTCATCCTTTTGGGGTGTGGGGGTTTTACTTTCCAAAGGAATGGGAAGGTCTTTTGTGGATGGGGTGATGAAGGTTGGGGTATGGTGCACCCGGGGTGGTGAGGGTGCTTGAACTTGGGTTGGGTTTGGGAGTGGAAGAAGTGGAGACCTAAGTTGGGGTAGGATTGGGGTTGGTAGTGGAAGATGGGTGGGTCGAGGAGGATTGGGTTGATTGATTTTGGGAGGTGTGTCCCTTTTAGGGGAAGATGGAGGGGTAGTGGTGGGGACTGTGGAAGCTTGTGGGGTGTGGGTTTGATGGAGAATTTTAGGTTGGGTGATGGCCGTCATGGGCCTAGGTGGAGTGAGGGTCACTTTGGTTTGAATGGTGGTGGTGATCGGGATAGGAATCATTTGGGGTGGTGGAGTTTGGGTCCTAAGGGAAGTCTTGGGTTGACTGGGAGGAAACGGGGGAGTGGGAGTGCTCTTCGGGTTATGGTCCTCACGATAGGAGTTGGGGAGGTATTGGAACCTAAGTTGGGTCTTCATGTCTTCCTAGGTATGGATTGGTTCTTCCCTCCTAATCCTCTTCCTAGTTTCCACACTCATCCAATAGGTCCATAGCACTCTCCCATTTTAGGTAGACATGTGGATTATGTGACCCATCAAAGTTAGGAGCCTCAACCTTAATCATCCTCAAGAGGTAGTCATCCGAGTCCTCCCGTGGTCGCCTTTCAAAATGTCTAGGTTGGCGGGGCCTCTCATACTCACGGTGGAAGTCATCCTCAAGGTCCTCCCTATCAAGTTCAACTGGTGGAGGGGGTGCCCTTTGGGCATGGTTCCTAGGTGGGGCCCTAGCTTCATCGAGTCTCTCTAGGGGGGTGGAAATCCCAATCATTTTCTCCGAGAGGGCTTGAATGGCAACCTCAAGTCGATCCATTGGAGCTTGGGAAGCCTCCCTAGGGATGTTTGGGTAACCTTGGGGAATGGGATTCATGGGGGAACCGAGGTAGAGGGGTCGGCTCGGTACAAGGCACCACTACGGGTGGACATGCATACGGATGATGAAAATGCAAAGACCCTAGGACCTAGGCTTGTAGAGACAAGTCTAGAACTTGCTCTGATACCAAGTTGATGTGACACAATGATGCAAAGGTAGCAAATGACAATGATCCCTTGGACTTAATTCGCAATAACAATCACAAGAGTCAAGAGCAACTCGAGAGTCGTCGTTACACCGCGTACACCCGCTTCCCGTGGTGACTCGGTGATGCCGAGTCGAGGTAGTGGAGAAAGCCCCTGGCTGGCTAGAGGGCCAACACCACTTAGGTTGACCCTCCCGAAGGTATGAAGCCCACAAACGAGGGCGGCCGGGTGCCTTGGGGGCACTAGGTCACTCACTCACTATGGCCACGGTGACCACACAAGAGTTAGTGGCTCCGGGAACGGGCGCTTTCTCACCGACCAGCGAACAAGCTTTACGGATATGAAATGAACAGAAATAACTGGAGCAAGGGCAGGAGCTCACCTGGTTGGTTTGAAGAAACCAACCCCGATCGGAGACGAGGGCGAGCGGGGAAGTGTGGTTCTCCGCACACTGCGCCGGTGAAGCTTCAATCCTGTTTTGAATGATTACAATCACTACACCTCGCGCAGGAGAGTGAACTTAGGGTGGGGACAATTAAGTACACTCAAACACTACCTCCACACAAGGAGGGGCGTTAAGCCAGCCAGGCGGGAGAGGGAGATTCGCCGGAGGACGCACCGGTGTAGCCGAAATGGAAACTCCCTGCTTGCTGTGATGGCTGACTGCCAGTCGCTGTAGAGGCCGTAGATCACGTTCTAGAATTTCCCTGAAGACGAGACCAGCTAGGGAATCTTCGTATCTGGAACTAGGATGCTTCAGAATTTTCTCAATTTCTTCGGCTGCAGTGGCTGGTCTGGGTCGAGCTTAGAACAAGGTGGCAGTTTCTGGCCGCAACAGCTACCTGACATGAACAGTGACTTGCAGAAGTTGTCCCGGCCGCTCCCGGGCACCAAATCTTGAACCGTCAAAGTTTCTGGAACCGTGGACGGACCCTCTTCGCGGGAAAACTGGTGGGGAAGCCGTCTAAGGTCGGGGTGGACTGGGGGACGCCGATGAGTGGCAGCAGGTCGCTGCAGGTTGTGGGAGCAGACCCGACCAGTCGAGGGAGAAAAACGAAAACTCTGACCTCCGGATGCCGAACACACTTCTGCTTCTTGATCCAGAAAGAGGACAGGTGGAGGAAGATATTTGTAGAAGGACTCATGACTTGAATCTTCCACCGTCGGCCGTGGTGCAGCTTCGAACCGGGTGGCAGATTCTGGCCGCAGCAGCTACCTGATTCAGACAGCGACTTGCAGAAGCTACCCCGGTCACTCCCGAACTCTGAATCATGAGCCGTCAGAGTTTCTGGAATCGTGGTCGAGTCTACTTAGAAGAAAAGTCAACAGGGAAGCCGGATGAGGTCGGAGGAGACCGGGGGACCCAAGAAGGTGCTGATAGGTCGTAGCAGACTTGGGGAAGCAGCTTGGAGAAGTCGGAGGAGAAACTCTTTAACTCTGTCCCACGGAACCCGAACACAGTTCCGCTTCCTGATCCTGGAAGAGGACAGGACGTGGAAGGACTTTGATGAAGAGACCTTGGCTTGGTTCTGCTAGGGTTCGCCGTGGCACAGCTACCCTTCTGGTTCAGGCACTCTGCAGGGGGAGCTCTGCGCAGTCGAGGGAGAATGGGCACCACGAGCTGTAGTGACGTCGGAATGAGATGAGATCACCTCGCCTGCGAAGCCAACTAGTCGACCTTTCCAGCAATGTATGGTACGTCTTCAGAGGTCTCCGTATGACTCCGTGACAGCTTTTGTAAGATGACCCTTCCTCTGCCACCTGCAGACTGATCAAAAGGGGGGAGAGGGGTGGAAGAACTTGGTTGGCCAAAGGAAGAACAATGGGAAGGGGGTTGGGGGCTGCGACCTAGGGAGGTGAAGGGGCTGGGAATAAATGGGTGTAGTCCCCAAAGGGAGGAAAATTCGAATTTTAGCTTGGGAGGGGTGAAGGGGGTGCTTGGGGAAATGAGGGGGGTGTATGGGGAATACCAAGGGGTGCCTTGGAAGAGGGAAGGATTAAATGGGAGAGTTAATGTGGCCTTGGGAGGTGAAAGGGTGGGTGATGTGGCAAGTGGAGAGTGGGTAGGTGAGGAGAGAGGGGGCTGGTTGGCCTAGAGAGAGGGAGGGGAGAGGAGAGAGAAAAGGGTCGCCCCTTCTTGAGAGAGAGAGAGATAGAGAGAGAGGGAGAGGTGCACTTATGCTCAAGATATTCAAATTTTTCATTCAGTCATTCATTCAACTGGTGGGATTGGGGTCCTATTTATAGGAATCCTACAATTCAACAAAAGTCCCTGACTCTTAGACTAATGACAACTAACCAAGGGGGAAAGGGGCGCCTCTGGGTCAAGCCCATATAACTGGGCCCATTAACCAATCTAACTGACGTAATGATAATAAACTTAGGTAGAAGACTCATTAACCTAGGGACTTGACTCAAATAAAAGAAAAATTACAATGATATGACTCCAGAAAAATATGAAAATTACATAACTTGACTCAAGAAATCAAGACGAACACATTGGCGATCATCGGGACCCATGGAGGAATGGGAAGTGGTAAGCGATGTCCCCATCATAATTCCTGGTAGGGTTTGAGTTTAGGATTGAGTGTGCGGCACTTGGTGAGCACTTGGAGAAGAATAAGCTGACCATCACCTACAATTCGCAAATGGGTAACACCAAATTGATGAGCGGCCTCTAGTCCGACCAAGAGAGCCTCGTACTCAGCTATGTTATTAGTAACTGGAAATGCTAGCTGAGAGGCGAGTGGAATAGTGATACTGATGCGGGACGAGACCACGGACACGACAAGCTCGTGACTGCCCCTTAACGAGGGAAGCGTCGGATGTGCGCGGTTGAGAAACCGGCTTTGAGCTAGGGTGGTCGGCTCTCACTTGTGCCCGGATCGGGTCACGGGACGGTAACGCTCTCTCTCGCAGCAGCGGTGATATAAATAGAAAGCGAGCTAATTACCCTATCATGCTCTCTAGCAGTGGCATAAGCAAGTATATATGAAAATTAAGCAAAATGCCAAGTAAGGGAGCGAATGCGATACCTCCACGCGCTCGGCGTGGGGACGACGGGCCCGGCCGAACTCGTGCTCCTGGGACAGTTAATACATGAATATTACAGCAATGGAAATATGCCCACTCCACGCAGGGAGGTAAAGGGTGACACAATGGGCCCGGGAGGGCCGAATTCGGGATGACGGGCAGCTTCGTGTGTTGATTCGGCTACACGCGTGATCACGACCGTGGGGCCCACGTGCTGTCTGGAGGGGTCGTGTGAGACCCGGTGGCGCCGCTGTAGTGTGGACACTTAGGGAAGTGTTCCCTGGGCTGGCGGCACACCGGAACGTTGCCCGGGGGTCGGGCGGTTCCGATCGGCACCCGTCAGGTTTGCTGTCCACGGACTGGTGGTTGCTGTTTTACAGCGCGCGCTCCGGCGAGAATGGACGCTGCGATCAGCCTCGACGTCGGATCGACACGAGACTGTTGCCGTTGGAAAGCTAGCTTGAAGTTCTTCAACCTAGGCCTAAAGATCTGGCCTGGATCTGCTCGGATCTGACTTATGGAATTTTCAATCTTATGTTGTACAGTTCCTGAAATCACAGGTCAGCAGAGAACTTCCCTGTGGATTGCCTTTGACCGCGAAGGAGACCTTCTAATCTGGGGTTGTGTTCTTCACCAAAGTTGTTGGAACTTGAGCTGGGAAGACGGAAAAATTGGTTTGGACAAGTTTGTATGTGTCTATGATTTTCTGTGATTTGTTTAATGGATGAAGGTCGGGTCTGGAAATGGGCTGACAACACTGTAGCTTCGGTAGAACATGAATTTCTAAAAATAGGTAGAAGGATGATAAAACTTTAAGAAAAATTGTGGTGGTAGGGGACGATGGACAGAACGCTCATTTAAATTGGGAGGTCTAACAGAAATCAAAAGGGTAGTCGAAGGTGGAGAACTCAGGGCTACTGTCACTGTAGACAGTGACAGAATAGATCTGAGATTGAGAGTTGAACGAAATGGTAAGGATATGAAACGGTGGATTTTGAATCTCAATTTTTGTGTGGAGAAGGGTCTAGAAGATAGGAACCAACCCTCAAAATTTCAAATCGATCAAAACTCATGGCTGGCTTCAGGAATTCTCGAACTACACCTCTATCCAGCAGGACAGAAACTTGATGACGATTCCACGGCGGCTCGAAGGCGGCACGAACGGCGGCGGCGGCGGCACAGACGATCACCAGAGGTTGAGAGGGGATGATAGAAGAGGGATACACTCTAGATCTGGGGTTGGGGAAGGAAGAACAGCAAGGGAGAGGCAAGGGGCGCACCAAGCTCCAAGGCTTACACATAAATTTCTGATTTTTTCCATCCAATTTCTCATGAAAAATACAACATTATATAGACTAGGTCTCTAACTAATTCTAGACCCTTGGATCAAGGGTTGATGAGTGAAGAGCTGGGATGTGGTTTGAACAACCACAATAAATCCCAATATAATACATGGTTCGCCCCCCCCCCCCCCTTAAAGAAGGCTATTTGGATTTGTCTTCTTTATTTAAATCTAGGTCCAAGTCCAAGGTTGGACCATGGACCAGCCACCTTGGGCCCGGGAGTCCAAGTGGACCAATAAGGAGGAGGGAGGGGGCCCCTGCAGGGCCTACATGCACTTTTGCAAAGAAACCCAATGGCCTTTTGCAAATAAACCCACTAAAACCTACAATTGTGTACCCATATATCACGAGGGTATTCATACAAATACAAAAGGACGTAAATGTAAACACAATGTGAGCGGGCTGTCGTTGATGTCCCCATCAATTCTCCCCGGGTGGGAGGAACTCGACCCCGTCGAGTAAGGGTATGGCTGCTCCGGTACTCCGGCGGATCCGTCACCGTGCCAAGTAGCGCGGGTATGCTCCACTCCAAGCTATCGTCACCTGCTCATTCCATATATACTCGATATGCAAACTGCTATGGGCTAAAGGTGGTTACTCCGAAGGGGCACTCTCAAAAAAGGAAGGAAGCAGCTCGAACACTCACTAGGAATCACCGCTGAGTCCCTATAGGTGACTGATCCAGGTATAGAAGTAGAACCGATCCCATACTCATCAAGTGAGTCCAATCACCTCTTACTCATAAGAGAACGACAACGAGCTTGCACAAGTCACATGCAGACAAACAAACGACACACAAACCATGCAAACAAACCACACAAAACAAACCACACAAGGAAAACATACCGACTCATATATGACTCGAGACTAAGGTGGTAGCATCAATCCCACTAGGTGGCCGCATCCTGGGCGGCAGGAGAGCTCTCCCACTCTTTCCCCCCCCCCCAAGGCATAGTACTTCTCGGCTAGTGCCTCATCGGCCTCGTAATCAACACACTCAGGCTCGGGAGGTACAGATCCTCCAACACCTAAGGCTAGGGTGGCGCGAGCGGGACACTCGCTGGCAATGTGGCCAAATCCATGACAGTGGAAACACTGCACTCGTGATCGACTACTCTCCCCGAAAAGAGGGGCCTTACCCTTATCATCCCGTCGGGTAGGGGGTGTAGGCAACAATGGGGGAGGTGTCGGTGCCTTGGACAATAGTGGAGGGGGTGCCGGTGCCAGAGGACGGGCTATAGGAGCTGGGGGATGGGCAACGGGTGCCGGTGGATGGGGTGGAGGTAGATCCCGTGGTGGGGGAGGTCGCGGTCTAGGAGCAAAGTGCTCCTGACGGGCGGGCTCCTGTGGACGAGTCATGGGTCCCCTCGGGTATGAACCTAAGGAGCCACGGGAATCACTACGGGGAGGAGCGGGGCTCCACCGGGGAATAGACTCGAACTCACCCTCGAATTGCTCCATCTCGAGAGCAACTTGATAAGCATCCTCCAGCTTGTCCACCTTGCGGCGGAGAAGCTCATACCATAGGTGTGGGCGTAGGCCACGCCGGAACCGTGAGACGGTAAGGGAATCCTCCTCCGTGGCATCACATCGTAAGTAGTATTCATCAAATTCGGCGATGTAATCAGAGACGGACCGATCTCCTTGGGTGAGACTTTGCCACCTCTCTATAAGACGCTGGCAGTAGGAGGTAGGGAGGTACTTCTTCCTAAGCTTCTCCCTCATATCGATCCATGTATCGATCGGGGGTTCTTGACGATGAAATAATAGGTTCTCCATGTTTCTCTAATAGGTTTGGGCTTGGCCTAAAAGTTTCATCCTGGCATACTTGACTTTTCGTTGGTCCGACATCTCGAACCACTCAAAATATCGGTCCATACCAGCCTCCCAATCAAGGTAGACCTTCGGGTCTAAGGACCCGTCAAAGGTGGGAGGGTCGGCCCGAACGGTCCGAATGGCCCGTTCATCCATATCTTGGTCGTGGGTACGCCGTGTATGGTGATAATCACGACCATGTCCCCGATGCTCATTATCGGACTTGTAGTCATGCACCTCGGGGACTTCATGCCTTCTATTAGCTACCCCGTGAATCCTTGGAGTCGCAGTTTGATGAACCGGCTCCGGTTGACCTTGTGTAGGTGGGACGGGTGCCTGGACTGGGGCAATCGGTGGTGCCTCGGCAGGGCCTCTCTCTAGTGCGGTGACTCTCCCGACCAATCCTTGAACGGACTGGTTCGACCCAGCGGCCCTATCCTCTACAACTTTCATCCTCTCTTCTAGGCGGGTGCCTAGGCCATTCACTCGGGTACTCGCTTCTTCCATCCTATCCACTCGAGTGCTTAACTCATCCATGCGCTCACTCAACCCATCCATTTTTCCCATCAGAGTTCGGAACATAGTGGCCACCTCATCGGAACTATAGACTCGGGATTCCGCCATTGGTGGTGGTGGGGGTGAGTATTGAGTACCTCGACGAGTGGGCATGCAAACACACCGACTAGACGACGTCGACTAAAGCAAACACACACTAATATGATGCACCTAGACGTAACCAAAACTCGGCACGTGGCGGAGTTAATCGATCTAAAGATCACTCGCGCAAGTGTGCGGTCTTCCCGATAGGCGTAGCCTAACGTTCGGACAACACCTTTTGATATACCGAGTAAAGGGATGCAAATGCGAAAAGACTCTTTTTTGTTTGTTTTAAAATAATGATGACCCTAAACACGACTTAGACCGACTAATGATTAGACGTAAATGACACTCTTTTTTTTTTGACACCCTAGACTCAACTCGCTCTGATACCAAATTGATGCGGGACGAGATCACGGACACGACAAGCTCGTGACTGCCCCTTAACGAGGGAAGCGTCGGATGTGCGCGGTTGAGAAACCGGCTGTGAGCTAGGGTGGTCGGCTCTCACTTGTGCCCGGATCGGGTCACGGGACGGTAACGCTATCTCTCGCAGCAGCGGTGATATAAATAGAAAGCGAGCTAATTACCCTATCATGCTCTCTAGCAGTGGCATAAGCAAGTATATATGAAAATTAAGCAAAATGCCAAGTAAGGGAGCGAATGCGATACCTCCACGCGCTCGGCGTGGGGACGACGGGCCCGGCCGAACTCGTGCTCCTGGGACAGTTAATACATGAATATTACAGCAATGGAAATATGCCCACTCCACGCAGGGAGGTAAAGAGCGACACAATGGGCCCGGGAGGGCCGAATTCGGGATGACGGGCAGCTTCGTGTGTTGATTCGACTACACGCATGATCATGACCGTGGGGCCCACGTGCTGTCTGGAGGGGTCGTGTGGGACCCGGTGGCGCCGCTGTAGTGTGGACACTTAGGGAAGTGTTCCCTGGACTGGCGGCACACCGGAACGTCGCCCGGGGGTCGGGCGGTTCCGATCGGCACCCGTCGAGTTTGCTGTCCACGGACTGGTGGTTGCTGTTTTGCAGCACGCGCTCCGGCAAGAATGGACGCTGCGATCATCCCCGACAACGGATCGACACGAGACTGGCGCCGTTGGAAAGCTAGCTTGAAGTTCTTCAACCTAGGCCTAAAGATCTGGCCTGGATCTGCTTGGATCTTGACTTATGGAATTTTCAATCTTATGTTGTACAGTTCCTGAAATCACAGGTCAGTAGAGAACTTCCCTGTGGATTGCCTTTGACCGCAAGGGAGACTTTCTAATCTGGGGTTATGTTCTTCACCAAAGTTGTTGGAACTTGAGCTGGGAAGATGGCAAAATTGGTTTGGACAAGTTTGGATGTGTCTATGATTTTCTGTGATTTGTTTAATAGACAAAGGTCGGGTCTGGAAATGGGCTGACAACACTGTAGCTTCGGTAGAACATGAATTTCTAAAAATAGGTAGAAGGATGATAAAAATTTAAGAAACATTGTGGTGGTAGGGACGATGGACAGAACGCCCAGTTAAATTGGGAGGTCTAACAGAAATCAAAAGGGTAGTCAAAGGTGGAGAACTCAAGGCTACTGTCACTGTAGACAGTGACAGAATAGATCTGAGATTGAGAGTTGAATGAAATGGTAAGGATATGAAACGGTGGATTTTGAACCTCAATTTTTTTGTGGAGAAGGGGCTAGAAGATAGGAACCAACTCTCAAAATTTCAAATCGATCAGAACTCGTGGCTGGCTTCAGAAATTCTCGAACTACACCTCTGTCCAGCAGGATAGAAACTTGATGACGATTCCACGGCGGCTCGAAGGCGGCACGAACGGCGGCGGCGGCGGCACAGACGATCACCGGAGGTTGAGAGGGGATGATAGAAGAGGAATACACTTTAGATCTGGGGTTGGGGAAGGAAGAACAGCAAGGGAGAGGCAAGGGGCGCACCAAGCTCCAAGGCTTACACATAAAATTCTGATTTTTTCCATCCAATTTCTCATGAAAAATACAACATTATATAGACTAGGTCTCTAACTAATTCTAGACCCTTGGATCAAGGGTTGATGAGTGAAGGGCTGGAATGTGGTTTGAACAACCACAATAAATCCCAATATAATACATGGTTTGCCCCCCCCCCCCTCCCTTAAAGAAGGCTATTTGGATTTGTCTTCTTTATTTAAATCTAGGTCCAAGTCCAAGGTTGGACCATGGACCAGCCACCTTGGGCCCGGGAGTCCAAGTGGACCAATAAGGAGGAGGGAGGGGGCCCCTGCAGGGCCTACATGCACTTTTGCAAAGAAACCCAATGGCCTTTTGTAAATAAACCCACTAAGACCTACAATTGTGTACTCATATATCACGAGGGTATTCATACAAATACAAAAGGACGTAAATGTAAACACAATGTGAGCGGGCTGTCGTTGATGTCCCCATCAGATACCCTTCAGTGATAGAAGAACAATGCCAATCCCTTTCCCTTTCGAATTCAAAGCTCCATCAAAATGTAATGTCCACATCGAATCGGTCTGATTGATGGACATAAGTTCCTCATCTGGAAACTCTGAACAAACGGGGTCAAATCTGGGGAGGGGATGGTGAGCAAGATGTTCTGCTATGGCATAGCCTTTAATCACTTTTTGATGAATGTAGATAATATCGAATTGAGAAAGGAAGCTTTGCCATCGTGCTAATCGATCGGTGAGAACGGATTTTTCAAGAATGAATTTGATTGGATTCATACGGGCAATGAGATGAACCGCATGAGCTAAGAAATAATGCTTGAGTTTCTGAACTACCCAGACTAAAGCGGTACAAGTCTTTTTTATAGCCGAGTACCTCTGCTCACAGGGGTTGAGAAGTTTTGACAAATAGTAGGCTGTCCTTTCTTTTCCTTCTTCGTCAACTTGGGCTAGGACAGCGCCTACAGAGTCATCTAGGATGGAAATATAAAGAACAAGCGGTTTGCCTGGAACTGGCGGCCTCAGGACAGGAGGATTTTAGAGATAATCCTTCAATCCATCAAAAGCTTCTTGACATTTGTCATCCCAAATAAACTTGACTCTCGGCTTAGTAAGCTCGTAGAATGGCCTACATCTTTGTGAATGCTGGGAAACAAATCGGTTAATAAACTGCAACCTCCCGATCAATCCTCGAACTTCTTTTAAATTCCTGGGAGGAGACATTTCTCTTATGGCCTTTGCCTTGTTGGGATCGATCTCAATACCCCTCTTACTTATGATAAATCCAAGCAATTTCCCTGATGAAACACCAAACACGCACTTCTTGGGATTCATTTTCAGCTGATACTCCCGTGCTCTTTGTAAGACTTTAGTCAGAACCCCGAGATGCTCAATCCTTGTTCTTGATTTTACTACCAGGTGTTGATATTTATTTGCCTATCTTTTATCTTACTTTTGAGGTTTGCAAAGTAATATGGCAAGATGACAAACAAGCAATCAAAGATCTACTCAAACCTGTGAACATGTGAACATGAACCTAGGCAATCATAGCTAGCTCTAGCATGGGCATGCTATCTCGATCAAATTACGCTAAGGAAAAGGAAAACACACGCCAGGGCGCGGAGCAAGGAATAAATAAAAACACACCGTGAAGGTGGGGCAAGCAAGGAAAATAAAGAAGATATGATGAAGAAGACAGCTAATGCCCAATACCAAGGAAAGATGTGATTGCCACCAAAGTAAACACAAGTCAAAGACCTGAATATACCTTGGAAATAGGTGGATGAAGCACCCGCCCACGGGAGAGAAAACCAAGGAAAGCCTGCAGATCAACTTGGAAGTAACGACCAGAACCCCGTGCGTCGCTTGGAAGCAACGGCCGTACGATAGACCGTCAGAAGATAGTGACGCGCCTGCTCCAGATCGTCAGATAACCTGCAGTAGTAAAGCTTGAATTCTTTTAACTCCAACTCTTCCAGCCGGCTAGAAGACTTGGGCCTCGTGCTAATGAACCTGTAAACCTGCCAAAGAAGTAGAAAAATAAGACAAGACAACCTCAATTAGCCCTTTTCACAAGCATAGCATCAATTCTTAAAGAGTTTAAGAACATCAAAAGGAGAGGGAATTACCGGGGAGTTTTGGTTTTTTAACCCCTCTGGGTGTTTTAAAAGTTTGGGAGGATGTTTGTATGCTTAAAGAACAGTGAAAAATGTGGAGGAAGAGGAGGGACAATGCTTAGATTGGGGAAAACCAAGGAAGAACTCAAGCATGCAAGGATGAACTTGAAAGACAAAACCAAAGTACTCTCTTGATTATGAGATGGATGGACGTGGGAAGCAGCTCCTCCTGGATGAAGATGGCTCCTGAGTTCGGCAGCACTTCATCGTGAATTCAAATCCTCCTCCCCCTTAGCCATAAAGTCAAGGGTTCTATCTATAGACTCTCAAACTCTTAGGTCGAGCAGAGGATAATTTAGCAGGAAAGAGGGATAAATCTTAGCAAATCCTCGAAGATAATATCACCAAGAGTCCATAGAAACAAACGGGGGGTCCTGAGGATCAGATTTGAAAGAGATAACGTCAATCCAAATTCTTATCTCGACCACGGAGTAGCAGAGAAAAGGCCTGAACTGCCAGGACTCTCGGAAGGAACTAACGGCTGCACGATAGACCGTCACTTGGAAGCGACGCATGGGGGATCATCCGTTACTTTCAACCTTATCCCAAAGAGATAAGATCAACGGGAAGAAGATCCAAACAATAGGACTCTTCAAAGAAGCGACGGCCAAGGCATAGGGTGTCATATGGAAACAATGGCTGCACGACAGACCGTTATTATCAACATGGAATCAAAAGGATAAGCTTTGAGGACGAGGCCTTAAGCTTTGGGACTCTTCAAAGAATAACGGTCCAGGACCCATCCGTCAGAAGGAAGCAACGCGCCTGACTGGGACCGTTATTAGCATTGAGGTTCAAAAATAGAGTGAAGGGTTTGCTAAGATTCATCCAACGAAATGCCACCGGGAGCCACATCTTAATCCATGAATTAAGACCCAAGAAATAGGCTTCAACTAACCAAGAGACTCAATGAAGGGTGAACAACTCGGAGCATCGTATAGAATGAAATAAGGAGACGACCCAACTTATTGGGTATAAAACGGGTGTCAACAGATGCCCCTCCTTAACGTCCTCTTTGCAGGGGAACGAGCGGAGATGAAGCGAAAGTGAAATGGAACATGGAGATGAAGCGGAAATGAAGCGGAGTGTATCAAAAAGAGGGCGTTAAGGTAAACGACACCCGTTCTGTACCAACAAGCGATAGAAATTTTCTGAAAAACTTCAAATTGATCACAAGGAAATAGCCAGCCAAAGGGATGCAAGTCTGGAGGAACTAATTATCTAAGGAAAGGAAACACGGCTAGCCGCCGGAGGCAACGGAAAAGAAAGAGACTAAACTCCAGACAGGAATCTTCAGCGAACCAGATTAAGCGAGCAGATCGAAGGAAGCTTCTAATTCAGAATGGAATGATTCTCCTTATTCGGGATTAAGAACACAGTTGTTCACCATCACTGAGATATCTTGAATAGATGAAACTCATGAAATGCTCAAAAAATGCGCATGATGCATGCTGGGCTAAAGGAAAACAAAATCTTCAAAACAAATGCAAAGAAAAATAAAATAGAAAAAATACTCGAGAATAATATTGCTAGATCGGAGAAATCAGATTCAGGACACCATCTGCAACTACGGCGTGCAAGATAGAACCATCGTCCCCAAATTTTCCAATCTAACGGCCTATCCAACGATTAAACATGTGAGCTTAGATCATCATCATTTTTATTTTAGGGGAACATCAGATCCCAGGACACATGAATGACCAGCCGGTTCTCGAGGTAATATATCATAGATAACATATAGTAATGCATTAAGGGGTGAGGGAATGATATACAATACCTGACGTACCTACCGGACGGAAGGCCAAGCGTGATTTTACTCGTAATTCCTTTCATGAAAAACAGGTTAGCCAATAATAATCAAAAATAAGCATCAAGGCATAACCATTGTACGTGCAAGAGGCATCCATAAGGAACATCATGATAGAAAATAGGGACGTTTAAGCATCAATTAGACCTTTCAATCATCAAGAAACTAGCAAGCATATAACGGTCTGATGACAGGGCGTCACATTAAGTAACGGATCACCCTTGATCCGTCATAAACAAGGCGGTTCACATTCTTCGATAAAACAGTCCATCATATGTGACGGCCTATGAAAGAAGCGTCAGGATGATGTGACGGCCGGTCGATAGACCGTCACATTTCTTGAGTTTTCAAAAAAAATAACAGAACGGTCACGACCCTCGTTCAATCCACTTTCACCATAAAAAAACCCAACCGAGAGAAACCACCGGCGACCACCGTCCCCACCACTCCAATGGTCGGCGACGAGGCTCCCCACCGCCACCAAAGAAGAGAGAGAGAGAGGGAAAAGAATGGCCATACGGCGGCTCCACCGCCGGATTGAACGGGAGGCGATCCCGCCGGTGGAAGAAGAACAACCGGCGAGAAGAAGTCCAAGGGAGGAAGAAGAAGTCCCCATGGCCACGGGGGACGAAGGGGAAGCTCCGTTGGGTGCAGAGGAGCCCAAGGAACCAGAGAAGAAGAAGAGGAGAAACATGGACCACGAGGTAAGCCCTCCGCCCTATTTTCCAATTCTTTATTTTTTGTGTTTATTTATGGATGCATGTGAGGGAAAGGGGTAGAAATGGGTCTACGAACCCACTAGGAACAATTGTAGGCCATTTGGCCAACATGGGAAGCCATGAGAATGCAGGGGAAAAAACCCCAACTAGCAGACGAAGTGACGGTCCTGCCAGCGACCGTCACTCCCCTGACGCTCCACCCTGAGTGCGTCAGAGACAAGCGACGCCCCAACCCAGGGCCGTTACTTCTGCCAGGGAATTAAACTATTTTTAGGGTTTTCAATTTTCAAAATTTTTATTTTATTTTCAATTAAGAATGATTATGCAATGATTATATGATGCTGATGGACTAATTAATGATCTAATATGCAATGCAGGGAAAGAGAAGATCACGGATCTCCTGGCTTCAGATCCGGGCAGTGTACTAGGCATTGCCCGATTACCAGAGAGAGAGACTTGCCGAGATGGGATTCGCCGAGGTGCTCAGCATCGAGGTGATCCGGATGGACACTCCGGTACTGTACGCCTTGCACGAGAGATGGGACCCGATCAGCAGAGCTTTCATCTTCCCGTGGGGTCACATGATCCCCACGCTAGAAGACATAGCGAGGATTACCGGATTGAGAGTCCACGGAGCCGCGGTGACAGGGTGGACATACGGCGACTACCGAGAGATGGCGCAGCAGCTGCTCGGGCTAGATTTGATTAGGCCGGGACAGTCCTCATCCCAGCTTTCGAGATCAGTGCTGCAGGAGAGCTTAGGCTTGAGAGGAGCGGCGATCGCCGTGGGAGAGCTCCCCGAGGAGCATCTGAGCAGAGTGATAGACCAGGTGCGCCCTCGCGTGGCGGCGGAGGCGGGACCAGAGGGAGATAGAGTGCTCAGGCGCTTCCTGATGCTGCTATTCGGGAAGCTCCTCTTCGCGACTCGGGCAGATGTCATCAGCTGCAGACTGCTGCCGATGATAGAGGATTTGGGCAGAGTCAGGCGATACGCCTGGGGAGCGGCAGTACTCGCATTCCTGTTCGAGTCCCTCAGCACTACGGACAGGCAGACGATGCTGGGCGGCTTCTCGCCTTTCCTACAGGTAAATGTACTTCATATGCTTTCTTTTATACCATGAATATTGATGCTATGATTTATGAAAAATGATTTATGTAATGATTTGACTGACTCGATTTCTAAATGCAGATCTGGAGCTATATGTACCTCCCAGGCATCGGGAGAGGTGCACTACTCCATCCCGGCCTCATACCAATCGCGAGGCGTTGGTCGGTGGCGAGGGACACAGGGTCGATCATTAGACTGACCCGGACGATCCAGGACGACCTGGACTCCTTCCCGCATACATCGGTAAGTCCAGAACTCAAGATGATTTCTATATGCTTTTAAATGTTTCTAAATGCTTTCTAAAAAATGCTTTCTAAATATCTTTTAATGCTTTCATATGCTAATGAATGAACTAAATGCTCTCAGGTGAGATGGACCCCATACCGCGACGAGGGCTATACGGGACAGCCGTGGGTGGAGGCGGCCTTATCGTACCGGGGGCGAGACATATGGTTGCATTACATCCATATCATCGAGCTTCTGCACTACAGGCTGATCCTGCGGACCCGGGGACTACACCAGCCCGAGGTGACCTTTCCACGCCACAGCGACGACCACCCCGACAAGTCAGCAAGGGGTATCAGCGGCAATGTGGATTGGTGCGCCCGGAAGGCGAAGTACGTCCACGATTGGAACAGGCGGGGCTGAGCGGTGAAGGAGCGAGACGAGAGCGACGAGGCATATCTGAAGGCCTTCGCTCGACTCTACGGCGACCGGGTGTACCGAGGTACCCGACGACCGGTATGTAATCTAAAACTCTAAACTTTTCTATTGTGCAATGTGCAATGTGATATATGCTGACTTATGCTTTCTAAAATACAGCTAGACCCTGAGAGACGGATAGTCGAGCTGGAAGGGCTACTCCACTCCACCATCCAACAGCGGGACGGGTACCGGACTGCTTTGGAGCTCTTGGTAAGACTCTAAAAACTTAAATGCTCATGATTTATGTAATGATGTTCATGATGCAAATGCAAATGTCAACTAACCATGGCTTCTAAATGCAGCGGGCTGAGGGAGCCCAACGCGCTAGGCCGGATGCCCCATCGTCTTCCTCGCAGCCTGCGGGAGGCAGGGCTGAGCAGGAGGCTGACATTGCTCGGGTAGTTGCCCGGGCCGAGGAGGCGGAGGCCACCCTCGCGGAGCGGGTAAGAGACTAAAAAACTTATGATTATGCCTAATTAAATGCTTAATGACTAATGATATGAAATGCAATCTACAGGCGAGGGATCTAGCAGCAGCAGTGGCCGAGGCCAGCCAGGCGAGAGCTGAGGTAGAGAGAAGCCGGGCCGAGACTGATCGAGCCCGAGCAGAGATGGAGCTGGTACGGGCAGAGATGGCTCGGCTGAGAGCGGAGTCCCTGCGATGCCCAGATGATGCAGAGATGGAACAACTCCGGAAGGAGTTAGCGCGGGCGCGAGCTGAGGTGGAGGACCTTCGGATCGGGACGGCCGACTTGGATCGCTATCGGACCGAGGCACGGGAGACGCGGCGTCAGATCTTTACACTGAAGATCGAGCTGTGGACATTGGAGCGGACGGTCCGGATGATGGGCCGGGGACCGGAGCGGAGTGCCTCCTAGAGTGGGGTACATAGGAGTGCCGCCCCTAGCGGCTCAGTAGGAAATTTCCTTGTCAGCTCCTCTGCCCAGCGGAGGAATGAGAGGGCAGAGAGAGGACAGCAGGAGGAGAGTGCTTCCATAGCACCGCCACCCGTGAGGAGACCTGAGGATAGAGAGGATGAGGGCGGTCCGGCGGATAAGCCGACAGAATGATGTATTTTTATATTTTTTCTTATCTTTTTGTATAGATCTTTTGGCAAAATGGAATGAGATCCCTTCTTTTTAGTTTTCTATTTTGTTTTAATTTTATGCAAGCGTGAATGAATGAATGAGATGTATGCATGAATGCATGTATGAAAATGGGAAGAAAACGAGGTGTACAATGTGAAAGACCGCCAGGTCTAGGCAAGGGCAGAAGAAATAGCCTGAACTCAGCAGCAGAGAAAGTGACGGTCTAAGATCTGACCGTCATAATCAAAAGGCGCTCTGGTGAGAGACCGTTAATCATCAGAGGCCCACTCTGGCAGTGGGGCATCAAGATAAACGACGGCCAATAGAGGGTGCGTCAAATGCAAATAACGGCCACGGGTCAGACCGTTGATCATGGCAGAACGATAGTTGTCCAGGGCAATTAGCAGGAAATGCGACGGTCTGAAGAAGACGCGTCAGAAAGAGACGGTCCTAAGCAAGACCGTCAGGAAGTGTTTTAGCCCAGAGGAGAAGGAACTGAGTAGCTGAGAATGCGACGGCTTAGGGCTTGCGCGTTACAGAAAGCGACGGTAGACCCTTAGACCGTTATTCTCCACAGAACATGATTCGGGGAATTGAAACCCACAGAAAATGCGACGGCCAAGGGCTGGCGCGTCGGAATGAAGTAACGGCCGCACGATGGACCGTCAGAATCTGGGTTGTAATCCGAAACGGATTGAGCTGAGATAACTAAAACTCGAGGTTTAGCCACTTGATCCATCACTAGAACTTATCCTAATTGAAGATAAAGCCTTCTAGCCCGAGTCTTATCCTTCCAAAGTTAAATATAAGCCTTAGCAACTTGAAACCTTAATCAAAATCGCAGCTTTGCTGAAACCTCTGTTCTAGGGTTTGAAGAGCTCTTCCAAAGAGCAGAAAACATGATGAAGAGGGGCTTCGAGGTGATGGCTATGGAGGAGAAAGCTTACACCGGCCCCAAAGCTGTAAGGAGGGAACATGGAGAGCTTCAACGGCTAACCTCAATTCCCAAACACCTAAGCTCCAACATCCTAAGAGTGGTAAGTCCTTACAATTCATCCAAAGTTCAGTATTTTGCTGCACTTATTCTTTTCATGACTTCCATCTTTCTTTTCTCAAGCCCCTTCCTGGTCCAAGGTGCTATTCCAATCTGAAGTGGGTGGCTCCCATGGTAAAGGCACTCCCCATAGAGGTCACGTCAATCCTTAGAGCATGGCACCTCCAACCTCTCTTGGTTTTAGGCAAGAATTTCCAGAAATTATCTTTCGATTGGCCAAGCCTTTCAGCACTTGTGGAACTATGGCATCCACAAACTCATACTTTCATCTTCCCTTCCTTTAAAGTAACCGTCCTATTGGAGGAGGTAGAAACCTACCTAACCCTTCCTAAGACTAAGGTGGGGGATGAAGACCGGGTTTGCTACACAATCGAGCCTATCGACCCGTCCTTGATCTTGAGTGATTTCATTCACAATCCAAAGGACGTGAGAACCATGATCAGCCCACACCACATCCACTTGATACCCTTGGCATAGTGGATAGTGTCTCATTGTAAAAACAAGTGGGAGAGACATGAAGCAATAGCCAAGGCGGTGGCGGTTTGCTTGTGTGGAGTCTTTCTTTTTACCACTACCGACCACCTCTTAGACATTCAAAATCTTGGCGTTATTAGCGGGCTGTGGCGGGGAATGTCTATCTCTCAAGCGGTCCTCTCATACCTTTATGAAGGACTAAGCTCGGCTTGTATAGGAGGACTTTTGTTCGGCTCCATGATACTCCTTGAGTGCTGGATGGGAATAAGAATCAAATTCCTTCCTAAGGAAGACATAATCTCAGCAAGCCGGATCTTTGGGAGCCACCCTCTCTTCTTTATTGGAGGGGCATTTGGATACTCTTCTCAGGTTGAATGCAAGACAGCGGATAAGAAAACTCGGGATGAATGGCGCCTCTTCTTTAACACTTTGCCAATAGACAAATTCATCATGCGACCAAGAGTCCTCCGAAGCACTCTTCTCAAAATACTGCGGCGTCAAGGCCTGGACCTCCAGCTAGTAGGGAACACTACCATGGCGATCTACAACCCGCACCGATGCCATCTTCAGATCGGATTACCTCGAATCAGCATTTCTGCACTATCACACTACCCTCCCCTTCTACCTAGGAAGATGGGGACCGAGGAAGATGAAAGAGCGATCCAGAACGCGCTGACCATGTGGGAGATCAGCAAGGTGCGCCCGTGGCAAGCAGAGGTTGAAGAGAACGACAAAACGCGCCGAGATTACATGAAAGATTTGAGAAGAATCCGCCCTCTTGCGGATAAGAAATTGAATGTATCTTGATCTTCCTTTTTGTTCATGAGAGATATCACGTAATTGACAATTAAAGTTGAATTTATCAAGAATTATATTTCATTAATCTTTGCTTGAATGAGATGAGATTGCCATAGTTGAATGATCTTGAGTTCCATCATTTGAAGGGCTAGACTGATGTGAACAGACAGGGCTTCTGGAGGATATGACGGATGTGCACTGGGCCGCTATAAGGAAATAACGGCCCTGCGACAGGCCGTCATAACGAGAATAACAAGAGCCCGGTCTCTGAAGGATATGACGGATGGGTCTTGAGCCGTTATATTCAAGTAACGGAGAGTCTCAGACCGTTATAATGATGGTTCAATGGAAAGGAAGAAGGCCCATGCCTGAAGGGAAATAACGGTCAAAGATGGGCCCGTTATATGACTGTAACGGTCTGATGCTGGCGCGTTACACACTCTGAACCTGCATAGTTGTGAGCTTTTGCTTTTGGACTTGCCCCTGTATTCTGCACACACTCAAACATGAAACAAGTTAGATCTGTTCTTAGACTCAACCCCTTGCCTCGAAGCAAGTTAGATAATGACCGTTTCTTGATGTTTGGTCAAGGGGTGGAGCCTTATTAAATAGGCGAAAATATAATGACAATGCGATGCATGCTATGCATATGATGGTATTTTTGGGAGTTTTGGAAAATATTTAATGTTTTTGGATTTTGAAAATATTTGATGTTTTTTGGATTTTGAAAATATTTGATGTTTTTGGATTTTGAAAATATTCGTTGTTTTTGGATTTTGAAAATATTTGTTGTTTTTGGATTTTGAAAAACCAGTGCCTCTCTAGCAACACGAGACCTCCCTCATTTTAGGTTGAGTCTCGAGACCGGCGTGCAATATTGTGACAACCCCTGGCCGAGACCTAATCATTGTGACGGTGTTTTTATCAAAGCCATACCTATGATACTCATCTCAGTCCTAAAAGGGAAAAAAAAGATCATGGGGGTAAGCTTAGGCCAGATATGGGAGTTTTTAGAACTTGATTCCCTCACCGTACAACCCTATCAGAGATTTGGTCTGTTGCGCCGGGGCTTTTATGTCCGTCATCGAACCTTTGTTCCACCTAGGCATGCATGCGACCGGGCTCATAACGTCCCGCGGGGAACTGTACTGCCACTCTTGTCATGCCCAGTTTTCTTTTTCCTTTGGAGCTTTTGAAAATTCATTCACAGACTTTGAGATGATGCTTTTGACTTTGTTGTAAAGAGCACTCCTTTTCTTTTCTTTTCCTTTCTTCCTTGTGGCATCAGGTCATAATGGACTTGCCCCTATTTGAGACCTCTTCTCGTTAGGGAGTTTGGATTGGTTGTCTCCTCCTTATTCACTCCTTGCCTCTGGATTCAACCGAAGAATGAAGCGGACAGGGACTTTGACTTTCCCCTAAAGCATGGCCAAAGAGAAACGGTGTCTTTTAAATAAGGAGCCCGACCAGGGACGTCGTGTAGTGTGTGATTGCCTTACTCGAGACCCTCTTTTCGAAGATAGGGAGGAAGTTCTTATTACCGGAGAAGCACATGGTTTAGATTTTTAAGGAAAGAAACGCTTAAGATACAACCCATTCCACGGGTGAGAGAGCTCCTCATCTTCCGCGTTTACTAAACGATAAGCATTCCCTGGATAAGCTTCTTTTATTACAAATGGCCCTTCCCAGTTAGGTTGCAACTTGGACCTAGGACCTGCAGACCGAATGAATTTGCGTTTCAAAACAATTTCACCCTTACAAAATTTTCGTTTGATTACCTTCTTTTGAAAATAACGTGAAACCCTCTTTTGATAAACGGACACGTGATCGGCCGCGTTCATCCTCTTCTCATCTAAGAGTTCTAGCTGGACCAGCAACGCCTCTCGACGTTCATCGAGATTAAGTTCCTTATCGAGCTGCACTCTGAGGGAAGGGATTAAGATCTCGTATGGGAACACCGCCTCCATCCCATAAGTTAAAGAGTAGGGAGTTTGTCCTGTAGGGGTGCGGACGGAGGTGCGGTAAGCCCACAGAGCTTCCACCAATCTTTCAGGCCAATCAGAAAATTTATGTGCTTCGCATGTTTTCTTAATGATTTTAAGAAGGGTTTCATTAGTGGCCTCGGCTTGACCGTTGCCTTGAGGGTAATATGGAGATGAATGATGCAGTGCAATATTGAACTTCTTACATAGGTCCTTAAGCTCTTGGGAGACGAACTGGGGTCTGTTGTCGGTGATGATGCTGCTTGGCACTCCGAACCGTGAGATGATATTCTTCATGATAAAGCGGCACACCGTTGTAGCTTTGATCTCTGCGTACGTCTCAGCTTCAGCCCATTTGGTGAAGTACTCAGTAGCGGTGATGATGAAGGATTTTTGCTTGATCTGAGAATTAGGATCACCGAGTGGGCCGACGACGTCGAAAGCCCACATAGAGAATGGCCAAGGAGCAGTCATAGGATGGAGGGACGAAGCTGGAGAGTGAATTTTATCAGCATGGAGTTGGCATTTAAGACACCTCCGGACATAGAGGGAGCAATCTTCCTCTAGAGTGGGCCAATAGTAGCCCTGCCTAAGGATCTTCTTTGCTAGAGCCTGGCCATTGACATGACCTCCACACTCACTAGAATGGGCTGCTTCAGCCACTTTCCAAGCTTCTACATCATCCAAGCATCTCATGAGCATTCCATTAGTGGCACGCCTATACAGCTCTCCTGCGATGATAGTGTACCTTGCGGCGGCTCTTCTTATTGCTTTACGCTGCTCGGCTTTTGCCCCTTCTGGGAATGACCCTTCTTTGCAAAATAATTCTATTTCATGATACCAAGGCAATTCCTCTTCGTCCAGAATCTCCTCGAGTTCTGTTAATGAAACTTTCTTGAGATCTTCCTTCTCAACTCTCGCCTCTACATATTTCCTGAGGTCGATGAATCAAGGATCTTGAAGAGAAGGTGCGTCCAATCTCTGGACGACGATGGTCTCAGTACTACGACTGAGAGAAAAAGATAAGGAGGAAGCAAGGGATGCCAAAGCATCAGCTAGAATGTTCAGAGAACGGGGAGTATGAATATAGATCAGCTTACGGAATCGCTTAGCAATGAGCGTGACCAAATCTTGATAAGGTTTGAGCTTGGGGTCACGAGTACGGTAAGTGGACAGAACTTGCCATAGAACGAGCTGAGAGTCTCCTATGATGTTCAAATAGCGCGCGCCTAGGAGATAGGCGTGCTTCAAGCCGGCCAGGAGAGCCTCATACTCAGCGATGTTGTTGGTAGCAGGAAATCGAAGTTGATAAGCGAAGGGGATGGTTACTCCCTCTGGAGTAAGCAAGACAGCCCCGATCCCTTGGCCTTGGGAGTTGAGTGCACCGTCGAAGTGCAGAGACCAGAAGGGATGATGAGAAAGGACAGAGAGATGCTCATCAGGGAAATCATCCTGAATGGAATCGGTATGAGGGATAGGAAGATGTGCAAGATGCTCAGCAATGGCATATCCTTTGACTGCCTTCTGAACGACAAAGGTGATGTCAAACTGAGAGAGGAAGCTCTGCCAGCGAGCTAACCTACTAGAAAGGACGGGCTTTTCTAGGAGATAACGGACCGGGTCCATTCTAGAGATCAACCTAACTGGGTGGGCGAGAAAGTAATGTTTAAGCTTCTGAGCTACCCACACTAAGGCGGCACAAGTCTTCTCCATAGCGGTGTACTTGGATTCAGCTGGATTAAACAGTCGAGAGAGGTAGTACGCAGCCCGCTCTTTCCCTTCATCATCTGCTTGTGCTAAGACCGCCCCTAGGGAGTCCTCAATAACCGAGATGTATAGGATTAGGGGTTTCCCAGGGACAGGAGGTTGCAAAATCGGGAGATTTGACAGATACTCTTTGAGGTCCTCATAGGCCTTCTGACAATCTTGATTCCATTCGAACTTGACCCCCGCCTTAAGCAATTCATAAAACGGACGACACCTCTGAGAATGCTGAGATATAAATCTTCTAATGAATTGCAGTCTACCAATCAATCCTCGAAGTTCCATAATGTTCTTTGGCGGAGGCATGTCCATGACGGCCTGTGCTTTATTAGGATCAATCTGGATCCCCCGTTTGCTCACTATGAATCCTAACAACTTCCCTGAGGAGACTCTGAATACGCACTTCTTCGGATTCATCTTAAGCTTATACTCCCTGGCTCTCTGCAGCACTTTAGCCAGAATAGAGGGGTGTTCTTCTTTTGTTCTTGATTTCACCAAGATGTCATCCACGTAAGCCTCCATGTATATGTGCATCATGTCGTGAAAAATAGCCATCATCGCCCTTTGATAGGTGGCACCTGCGTTCTTCAACCCAAATGGCATAACCACATAACAATACGTGTCCCAGGGCGTGGTGAAGGAAGTTTTCTCTTGATCTTCCGGAGCGAGATGGATTTGATTGTAGCCCGAGTACCCATCCATAAACGACAGAGCTTCGTACCCGACAGTGTTATCCACTAGACATCTATATGAGGTAGCGGGAAATCATCTTTGGGACATGCTTTGTTTAGGTCCCTGAAATCAATGCATATGCGCACTTTTCCATCCTTCTTGAGAACATGGACTATGTTCGCCACCCACTGGGGATATAAGACTACTCTGACGAACTTGGCCTTGTATAGCTTGTCGACCTCTTCTTTGATCCTCAAGGCCATGTGGGGGTGAAATCTTCTTGATCTTTGTTTAACAGGTGTTGCCCCTGGTTTAAGCACGAGTCGATGTTCCACTAAGGAGGGGTCAAGACCTGGCATGTCCTCATAAGACCAGGCGAAAGAATCGCTATACTCCCTTAATACCTTAATTAGATCTTCTTCTACCTGTGAAGGGAGGTTAGCAGAAATAATGACGGGTCTTGGGTCTTCTTCTGTTCCCAAGTTGATTTCCTTTGTAAGTTCATCCACTGCCGTCGACGGCTGGTCAAATCTTTTTAGTCCTTGTGCATATAAATCGGCAGTGTCATCTACGTTGTTGTCTTCATCTATTGGATCCTTCTCATCCAAAATCTCATAGACGCCTAATCCGTCGTCGCTCCATTCCCCTTCTATTTCTCCTTTATCCTCAATCACGATTGCCGTGGCGATAAATTCCGGACATTTCAACAGTGCATGACATCGCTGAGCTAGATCTTGCAAGAACCTATCAGGAATAGATCGGGAAGGACGCGCGAGCGGGCGCGGCTCAGGATGGGAAAGGGTTGGACGACCTAGAACAAGAACCGACTTCTCTAGACCTAACTGACTCTACTTCCTTAGACTCGCCAGACCCTAACCCTAACCTAGGAGAGAGAAGGCTTAGTGGAAGGGGAGGAGCAGGGGACTCGTGCCCCTGGGAGGAGGAGGATGGAGACAGGACAGCGTAATCTTCCACTGAAATCTCCATTTTAAATTTGACGTTTTTTTTTTGGAGATCAGTAGAGACTACATAGCAAGACGGAGGAGGTGGGAGCTGCATAGGGAACAGCTCGGGGAAGATGCAATCGAAGAAGGGATCAGAAGAAGAGAACCACATCTCGTGGAGTTGATCATTGGGAGAAGGAGGAGTGAATAGAGTGGATAGATCAATGCGCGGGCACTTCCTGCAAGCACACGGAATGAGTGGAATCTCCGGTGGATCAATAACGAATGGATTTATCATGATAGGAGGAAGGCAGGGTATGAACCCCCTTTGCTGAAAGATGGATTGGAAGCGCGAGGGAGACCAAGAGAAGATAACTGGAGAGCTCTCCACCTTCTGCAATTTAACCGCGGGCTGCTTCTTTGGCCTCCACTGCACGAGCCGAGCCTCTTGTTGCTTCTGACGCTCCTCCTCATAAAAGAGCCTCTGCAAGGCCTAACTGTAGTCGAGCATGTCATCATCTGACCCTCCTGGCAGGGAAGGCGGACTGGCAATCGGACAAACTATATCCCTTTTTGGCTGAATCGGCTTTGGAGCTAATGTGCCGGGCTGGAGAGGCCCTCTGACAAAGTGCTGATGATAATCCCAGGTAAGCGGCCCAGAATCACCCATCATAGATAGTGCTGTTTCCTTGTAACCGAGACCTCTCCTACCCATTTTTCTTCCCTTGGGTATAGGATTGGTCATCCCTTGCAGTTACGCACCGAGGCCTCTCCTCGGTTGATAGCCCAGTTTCAATATAATATTCCACCCCTTTGAATCTCGGATCTGCGGCTTCACTTTGACATTAACTGGAGTAGTGATGGGCTTGGGAGATGTGTAAGCCCAAGGAAAGTTCAAATCAAGCACTGACAAAACGGGTCGGCTGCTCGGCCAGAGTGTGGGAAGAACTTGATCTGAGATGGCCTTGACTGTCTGCACCGTGGACAAGCTCTTGACTTTGACGAGCCTCCCTTGGAAGGGGAATTTAACGCACTGATGTGCGGTGGAGGGTACGGCACCAAGCGTGTCAATCCAGGGACGACCCAAGATAGCCTTGAACATAGGGTCGATATCGAGAACATAGAATTCCACGGCCATAGCAAGGGGCCCGAGCTCTGCCTGAATGGTGATTATCCCGTGACATGCTCGCCTTGAGTTGTCATATGCTGCTATAGTGGTGGGAGTAGGCCGTAGTAACTCTTCAGATATGTTGCATGCTCGGAGGGTGCTAAGTGGGCAAACATTAATTGAGGCCCCTGTGTCAACCAGTGCTGCTTCAATGTCGACTTTGTTCAGGGTAATTGTTATGCAGAGCGGCATTTGCCGAGCCCCCGGAGGTGCAAGCTCGGTTTCTGAGAATGTAATTGCTGGCCCTTTGGAGATAGTCGCTAGTGCCGTTGGTAAGCTGTCGACTGCCATGTCTTCACTAACCATCACCTTCTGTAGGAAATCCCTCAGTGCATCCTGATGAAGGGTAGACCTTTTGATCAGCTCCAGCACGGATATCTTAGCGGGTACCCGATCCAGATGATGTAGCAAGTCATATTGGGTACCCGGCAGAGGTTCAGCTTCCTCTTGCTCGGCCACCGGCTGAGAGGACTGGGGATTAGAAGTAGTAACGTAATTCCGATGGAACATCTTCCCGCTCCTTAAGGCACAGTTTGCCGCAGCCTCCGAAGATAGTATGATGGGCCCTGTAGGGTGGATGAGTGGGACAGGTGGTGCGGGGGAGGTGATTTGGTGGAGCGTAGGGTTGGTGAGGTTAATGGGGGGTGAGCGGATGATGGGTGAAGGATTGGTGGAAGGCACGGCGGTGATGGATGTCGATGCGGGTGGAGGGAAGGCTAGTGGATGTTTGAGAGTGGGCGAAGGATTAGGTGGTGGTGTGATGATGACGAGGGGAGTAAGTGTTGACGGGTATGATGGGATAGAGAGCGGTAGAGGGTTTGCTGGAGCGGGTGTGGATGGCAGGACGAGCGGAGGGGGTGTTGGTTGTGTAGGGAGGATGAAGGAATGGTTGCGGAGGTTGTGGTGGAAGGCCATTACTTGCGGTGTGGCGCCATCATCATCGAAAGACCACCCGGCGTTGGGGGCCGGTGGTTGAACCACGTTTACTTGTGCTGGTGCCGGTGGCTGCTGTTGAGGAGCGGGTGGATGATTCGGCATCGGGTTCTGATGGATGCCCAGGTCTTGTACTTGCTGTGGTTGCTACTGTTGTGGCGGCTGCTGCGGCTGCGGTGCTTGATGCTGCTGCACTTGCTGCCCCTGCGACTGCCTTCTCTTCTCTTTAATCTCCACAATGGCCCTATGCATTTCGGCCCAGTCGATTCTCTGCCCTTCATGAAGGTCATATACCAGATCTCGAAATTGAAAACATCCTTCTATGGTATGGCCTAGCTGCCTATGGAACATACAATATTTAGTCTGATCAACTGTCGGGTTCCAAACAGGCCGTTCCGGAGGAAGTTGGATTGCATTTACTGACATAAGTGCCGAGAAAATATCTGTAAGTGTCTCTGGCAATGGAGGATACTGGGCTCTCCTGGGAGCCGGGCGCTTGCTATTAGGGTTGTTGTTGTTGTAGCCGTTGGGTGGAGGGACGTTATGGTATTGTAATGGTGGCGGTGGTTGTTGCGGAATGTTGAAGGTGTTTTGAGGAATGGTGAAGGCGGGGGGAGGGTTTTGTGGAGTGGCCTGGAAGCTTTGTGGAGCGGGGTTTTGTGGATTGCGGGGGTTTTGGTTGTAGCGGAAGGGTGCGGCCTGAAAAGGAAAAGCGACGGCTTGTACTTGCTCATTTGTTTGGACTCCCTCGGTAACCGACCCTTGTGGTTTCTTGTGGTACTTGGCCTTTTGGTTTTCGAAGAGAGAATGGATAGGGGAGTCCTTGAATTGAGTCTGTATGAAGCGCGCCCGACTGTAGAGTTGATGCATGTTAGCTATATCATTCATTGCCAGGATGTTGCGGAAAGTCGGCGTGGCATTGGAGATCAGTAATTTGACCTTCTCTTCCTCCGGAATATGGCCAGGCACTCTGGCGGCCATCTGCCTCCACCTGTCTGCATAGGTCGCGAAGTCTTCCTCTGACTTCATCTTCTCTGCTACTAGATCTGTAAATGAATATTCTGGCCCGACCCTGTCTTGAAACCGCTGAATGAATTTGTCCTTGACTACCTTGAAACTTTCGGCCTCTTCCAGTGGCAAAGAATAGAACCATTCCAGAGCAACTCCATCTAAGGATCGACGGAATAAATACGCCATGAGGCGATCATCATATTGGAACTGCGCCGATTCATATAGAAAATCCCTTACATGGATAAAGGGATTGCTGTTCCCATCGTACTTGCGATAGTTGGGGAGCTCTGATTGCGGAGGGAACCGAATGTTCTGGAAGCTCGGAATAGGAATATCGGCCAAGGATTGTGGGCCAACCATTTTCTGGAGGAAGTCGAGTTGTTGCTGCATGGCGGCCCACTTGTTAAGCAAGTCTTGCTCTTGGGAGGGAGCAGGGGTAGTGAAGGATGCCGATTGTATTTGAGGAGCGGATGGAATGACTGTAGCAGAAAGGGGAGGCCCATAGGCATGAGTAGAAGGATAGACAGTGGAAATAGGGGGCCCGTAAGAAGGATATTGAGCCTGAGATATACCCGGATGGGAGTGAGTTTGGGCCACCCCTTGCTGAGGGTGTAAGAAATCAGAAGGGTTCATGAGAAGCTGTGAAGCCACCGAACCAGAATTGTGATGATCCACCTGGACAAAAGAAGGGATAGGCGATTTCCCTTTATCAAAAGACTGATGGGCTGAATTGGAAGATTGGCCCATCTCCATGCCGGCGAAAGTGATGGTCCGAGGTTGGATCGGGGTGAGGTCAATCGGAGTGGGCTGAACGGACGGCCCGATAATGGAAGGATTAGATTGACCTTGAACAGCGGCGGAGGGAGAAGCGTTGGACCCTTGCATAGCTTGATATAGGACTTGAAGTTGGGTCGGGTCCAATTGGGCCATCATGTGAAGGACGGAGCCCGCGGAAGGAGTAGAAAGAGAAGGGGTACCTTGACTACCTCCCACAGATGTGGAGGACGGGAGAGGGGCAGTCCCTTCTCCGGAGGGAAAGGTGGCAACCCTAGGGGGGTTCTCAAGGAGCCCTTGAGGAAGAGAGTCCTCTTGGGAACGCGGAGGATTGAAGGATGCCATGGTGGATTCGAAGAGGGGGTTGGAATAGAACGTGAAGGAAGAAGCGACTCGAGAAGACGATTCAGACGGACGAAAACAACTCCACATGCAACGGACAACCTTGGCAAAAGCAAAAACAACCAACACAAAGCACACAATAAGCAACCAAACTTAGGTGATTTTAACAAGATGTAAGTGGTAAAAGATGGAGACACTCAAAAATCAAGCAAGTTGTTTAGAATGATGCGACAAGATTCTTATGATTTCTCCTTTGGAACTTTAGTGAATTGATCGATATGTATTCTCAACAATGGGTTCCTAATAGGAGATGGATATGGGACTTGGTTTGACTCTAAGTGTAACCACTCAATCACTTATGCAACCCTAGACACGGGGTGGGAAAGGTACAACCAGCCCGGCGTCCGTGTGGGAATCCACGGCTCGCGGGACTTATGGAGGTCCCTGCTGTGATTTCCTAGTCGGCCCCAAGGAATATGGAGACGAGAGGTCCTCACAACAAGGTAGGAAAATGCAATCTAATGTATGAAAAGATGAATGACCCTATGTGCACCGGAGTGCATGCAAAGTCTAGCCTAACAATCTAACAATCAATAGTGCACACCATGATATACAGATATGAGCAAAGCAAGAAGGAGGTCAAGTATCACCCAAGCAATAAATCACAGCAAAAACTGCGGAAATCAATGCACCTCGGATGCGTACCTGCCAGGAGAATAACGGCCGAAGGACCCTGCGTCAGAGAACAATAACGGTCGAAGGCCAGACCGCCAGATAATATATAACGCAGGGGGATGAGACCGTCAGATGAGCCAGGGAACCAAAAACTAACAGAAGTAACCGAGAAGCCCGTGAAAGCTCGCACAGCAGAACGAAAGCGGCGGCCTAATGCCCCTGCGTCAGATGACTGTGACGCGGGGACACAGGGCCGTCAGAGGACTCAGAAAACCAGAATATGCGATAATCAAAGGGGAAACAAAGGGCAACTCAACAAGCAGATGATGGCAGGTTTTAAACAAGAATTAAGAGCACGATTGGCACAAGCTGTCCCACCGTGATCGCCAAAAAATTATCTTTTGATATTTATTTGCCTATCTTTTATCTTACTTTTGAGGTTTGCAAAGTAATATGGCAAGATGACAAACAAGCAATCAAAGATCTACTCAAACCTGTGAACATGTGAACATGAACCTAGGCAATCATAGCTAGCTCTAGCATGGGCATGCTATCTCGATCAAATTACGCTAAGGAAAAGGAAAAAAAACACACGCCGGGGCGTGGAGCAAGGAATAAATAAAAACACACCGTGAAGGTGGGGCAAGCAAGGAAAATAAAGAAGATATGATGAAGAAGACAGCTAATGCCCAATACCAAGGAAAGATGTGATCGCCACCAAAGTAAACACAAGTCAAAGACCTGAATATACCTTGGAAATAGGTGGATGAAGCACCCGCCCACGGGAGAGAAAACCAAGGAAAGCCTGCAGATCAACTTGGAAGTAACGGCCAGAACCCCGTGCGTCGCTTGGAAGCGACGGCCGTCACGATAGACCGCCAGAAGACAGTGACGCGCCTGCTCCAGACCGTCAGATAACCTGCAGTAGTAAAGCTTGAATTCTTTTAACTCCAACTCTTCCAGCCGGCTAGAAGACTTGGGCCTCGTGCTAATGAACCTGTAAACCTGCCAAAGAAGTAGAAAAACAAGACAAGACAACCTCAATTAGCCCTTTTCACAAGCATAGCATCAATTCTTAAAGAGTTTAAGAACATCAAAAGGAGAGGGAATTACCGGGGAGTTTTAGTTTTTTAACCCCTCTGGGTGTTTTAAAAGTTTGGGAGGATGTTTGTATGCTTAAAGAACAGTGAAAAACGTGGAGGAAGAGGAGGGACAATGCTTAGATTGGGGAAAACCAAGGAAGAACTCAAGCATGCAAGGATGAACTTGAAAGACAAAACCAAAGTACTCCCTTGATTATGAGATGGATGGACGTGGGAAGTAGCTCCTCCTGGATGAAGATGGCTCCTGAGTTCGGCAGCACTTCATCGTGAATTCAAATCCTCCTCCCCCTTAGCCATAAAGTCAAGGGTTCTATTTATAGACCCTCAAACTCTTAGGTCGAGCAGAGGATAATTAGCAGGAAAGAGGATAAATCTTAGCAAATCCTCGAAGATAATATCACCAAGAGTCCATAGAAACAAACGGGGGGTCCTGAGGATCAGATTTGAAAGAGATAACGTCAATCCAAATTCTTATCTCGACCACGGAGTAGCAGAGAAAAGGCCTGAACTGCCAGGACTCTCGGAAGGAAGTAACGGCTGCACGATAGACCGCCACTTGGAAGGGACGCATGGGGGATCATCCGTTTCTTTCAACCTTATCCCAAAGAGATAAGATCAACGGGAAGAAGATCCAAACAATAGGACTCTTCAAAGAAGCGACGGCCAAGGCATAGGGCGTCATATGGAAACAACGGCTGCATGATAGACCGTTATTATCAACATGGAATCAAAAGGATAAGCTTTGAGGACGAGGCCTTAAGCTTTGGGACTCTTCAAAGAATAACGGTCCAGGACCCATCCGTCAGAAGGAAGCAACGCGCCTGACTGGGACCGTTATTAGCATTGAGGTTCAAAAATAGAGTGAAGGGTTTGCTAAGATTCATCCAACGAAATACCACCGGGAGCCACATCTTAATCCAGAAATTAAGACCCAAGAAATAGGCTTCAACTAATCAAGAGACTCAATGAAGGGTGAACAACTCGGAGCATCGTATAGAATGAAATAAGGAGACGACCCAACTTATTGGGTATAAAACGGGTGTCAACACCAGGTCATCAACGTACACCTCAATGTAAATGTGGATCATATCATGAAAAATTGCCATCATAGCCCTTTGATAGGTGGCTCCAGCATTCTTAAGTCCAAAGGACATGACCACATAGCAATAAGTTCCCCATGGTGTAGTGAATGATGTTTTCTCTTGATCCTCCTCAGCCAGGCGAATCTGATTATAACCTGAAAAGTCATCCATAAAGGAAAGAGTCTCATATCTTGCCGTATTTTCAATTAAGACATCAATATGAGGGAGGTGGAAGTCATCTTTAAGACACGCGCGGTTGAGGTCTCGAAAATCTATACAAATCTGCACCTTTCCATCTTTCTTCATGACTGGGACGATGTTAGCCACCCAATTGGGATAGAGGATAACTCTGACGAATCTAGCCTTGTGAAGCTTATCGACCTCTTCTTTCATTTTTAATGCCATATTAGGGTGGAAACGTCTAAACCGCTGTTTGACCGGGACGGACCCTGGCTTAAGTGTAAGTCGATGTTCGACAAGCGCAGGGTCTAGTCCAGGCATATCTTCATAACTCCATGCGAACGTGTCCTTATATTCTTGCAAGACCAAAATGAGCGTCTCTTCTTCGGAGGGCGGCAAGTTCTTACTAATAAGGACAATCCTAGGGTCTTCTCCAGTACCCAGATTTATTTCTTTGGTAGGCTCTTCTACTGAGACTGATGGCTCATCAAATCTTCTCATGCCACTGGCAAAAGCATCAGCCTCATCCTCATATTCTTCATAACCTTCATCCCCCTCTTCGATAGGGTCTTCATCATTCATTATCTCATAAACACCAAAACCCTCATTAAAAATACAAGTATCCTCATATTCTACTTCCGATAGGATAATTGGATTCTCCAGAAATTCAGGAAGAGCTAAGCATGCCCGACACCTTCTAACTAATTCCAACAAGAATCTACGGGGAATCTGCTTACTCTTGGATCTCTTGTGTGAAGCTACCTCGTGAGTCTTAAAACTAGAAGAATGAGAACAACTAGCCTGATCACTAGAATTTGACAAAGATGAAGGAGGTGGGGAAAAGATGGGTACAGAAGGAGATACAGATGAAGACCCCTCACCGGAGGGGTAGGGAAGGTCCCCTAATGAATTCGGGAAGAGCGGCCCCTGGGTTGGGACACACTCAGGAGAAGATAGGAGGTCTCCTCAATGGAGATGAAAGATTGGAAAATTTGAAATTTGGCATTTTTTCATTTTTATTTTCAAGAAGAAGGCAATGAGAGGGAGGAATAGGAGGTTGAGTTGAAATTGAAAGATTGGCAAAAGATTGAATGGGTGATGGCTCGCGCAGGGGCGTGATGGAGAGTTTGGAAAATTGCTCGAGGAGCGAGGGAGGAATTAATGGAGAAGCCGAAAATGAATTTGGAGAAAAAGTTGTTAAGACCGCGGACGGTCTAGGGATGTCTGAGCAAAATATTTTATTAAACAAATAGGCCAAAGCCGTTGGATAAATGGTCTTGACAAAGAAGAGGCCGGCCCACAGCCTGTCTATGTTGAATCCCTCCTCAAATGGGACATCAGGCACTCAAATATCTGTATAATCACTTAACAACTGCCTCTTATCTGTAATTACTGCTAGCTTCTCAATTAGCTCATGAATCAACGGCGGCCATTCTGGATCAGTTGGCATAAACAGTCGGCTACAAGCAATGGTAATGTCATTCATATCAAACCATCTATACCAGTGACATTTGGGGTCATCCATCTTTCTTCTTTTATCAGACCGTAAGGATTCCAGGGCCTTGTAGGTAGCCAGTGGGGCTATGTGACGAGCAAACTGTCTTGCATGTATGTCTTGATAATCCAGTATTGAAGTAATTAATGTAGTTTATTGGCCATTTTGGATGCCACCCTTGATGAAGTGTGTTTGCAAAGTCCATGTAAGAGGTTGGCGATCCGTTTTAAGTGTAGAAGTCATGACGCCCCACGGCTGATCTTCATCCTTGTCTTTACCTGACCCTTTGTATCCTAGGCCTCCTCGGGGAATCATCTTTTGGTGCCTAATGGGCTTGACCCTCCCTTGGAGATTGACCCCCAAGCCCTTGCCAGTCTTATACCCCATTGATGTGAAACGACCACGGGGTATGCAGCAAGCAAACAGAAACTTAGGACCTATTCCGCAATCACAACCACATAGCAATTCAGTTGGCAGATCGGGCCAATTCGCCGTCGCACACACACGAGCCCGGGGTGACTAAATGATGCTAAGGGGAGGTGATGGATCAAGACCCTTACTGGTAGAGTGCCAGCAAGGCTAGGGTTGCCCTCCCGAAGGTACGAAGCCCACAATTAAGGGGCTGGCCGGGTGCCACTTGGAGCACTAGGTCTCTCTCTCACACACTCCACGGTGACCGCTCGTAAGTGGAGCACGTGGGGTCGGACACTCTCTCGCTTGCTCAACGGAGCGGATTCTATGGATATTAAATGAAAAAGCACCAGAAGGAAATGGAGCAAAGGTTAGAGCTCACCTGGTTGGTTTGAAGAAACCAACCCCGTTCGGAGACGAGGGCGAGCGGGGAAGTGTGGGTTCCCCGCACACTGCGCCGGTGTAGCTTGATCCCTGTTTAATAATAACATTCACTACACCTCACGCAGGAGGGTGGACTTGGGGTGGGGATGATTTGTATTACATGCAAACACTACCTCCACGTAGGGAGGGGCGGTGAGCCGGCCAGGCGGGGAGGGGAGATTCGCCGAAAAGCGGGCAGAGAAGCCGACGCCGAATCTGTCGGCTGTCTGCGATGGCTGACTGACAGTCGATGTCAAGGTCGTAGATCTCGTTATGGAATTTTTCTGATGACGAGACTAGTGGCGAACGCGTTGTAACTGGAACGGGGATGCCTCAGAATTTTTCTGAATTCTTCTGAAGAAGGTGCTGGTCTGGGAAGAGCTTCGAACAGAGTGACTGAATCTGGACGCAGCAGCTTCCTGTTTCTGACAGCAACTTGCAGAGGTTGCCCCGACCGCTCCCGGACTCCAACTCACAAACCGCCAGAGTTTCTGGAACCGTGGACAAGCCCTCTTCGTAGAAAAACTGACGAAGAAGCCGTCTGATGCCGGAGTGGACGGGGAGACTCCGAAGAGTGGAGGTTGGTCGCTGCAGACTGTGGGAGGCAGACCCGACCAGCCGAGGGAGAAAAAAGAGAACTCTGGCCTCCGGATGCCAAATGCCGTTCTGCTTCTTGCTTCTGGTAGAGGACTGGAGGAGGAAGAAGTTTGTTGAAGGGCTCGTGGTCTGAATCTTCTGCTGTTTGGCATGGTGCAGCGTCGAACCGGGTTCAGGTACTCTGCAGAGGGAGCCCAGTGTAGCCGGGGAAGAATGGGGCACCACGAACTGTAGCGACGTCAGAATGAGATGATTCCACCTCGCTTTGGAAGAAGACTCGCAGACCTTTCTGTCGATGTAGGCCACGCCTCCAGGAGTTCCGAGATGAGGTCGTGGGCTGCACTGCAACAGGATGCTGATCTGCAGGTCGTGGCTGCACACACAAATTGAAGAGAGAATGGGTGGAGGGGTGGTTCCTTTGGTGAAGGGGAAGGGGATGAGGTTGCTTCGGTGGTGGGGAATGGTTGAGAGGTGGCAAGGGAAGGTGAGGGAGGATGGTAGGGGCGGAGCCAGCAGGGGAGAGGGTGGATGCGCAAGAGGTCTAGCTAGGAGGAGGGGTCTAGCTAGGAGGAGGTGGGGGCGCAAAATGGCCTAGGGAATGGGGGGATGTTCCTTTGATTTGGGTGGAGGGTTAATGGAGGTGTTTAATGGAAGCCTAGGGAAGGGGAGGAGTTGCCTTGGGGAGGGGAAGAGTTGCTTGGGAAGTGGGGACTCCTCTTGGGAAGATGGAAGGTTGTATGGGGAAGGGGGAGGGTTGCTTGGGGAGTGGTGGGAGTAAATGGGGGTTAATGGCCTTGGGAAGGTGAAAGGGTGGGGAGGGCTGATGTGGAGGATGAGGTGGCAAGGGGAGGAGAGAGAGAGCTGGTCGACCTAGAGAGAGAGAGGGGAGAGGAGAGAGAAAGGGTCGCCCTCTTTAGAGAAAGAGAGAAGAGGAGAGAGAGAGAGAGCTAGAGAGAGAGAGAGAGGTGCACTAATGCTCAAAATTCATTCAAACTTTCATTAATGAACTCAAGTGGAGTTGGGGTCCTATTTATAGGAATCCCAACATTTACAAAAAGTCCCTGGAGAAAGTGCTAAAAGCAAATAAGCAAGGGGGTGGGGAAGGAAGAGGGCGCCCATGGGCCAGGCCCATTTAATTGGGCCCATATGACCCCCTAGCCTAACAAACATAGGTAAATAGCATGATGACCTAGGGACATGACTCAAAACAAAGGGGAAATTACATCAAAATGACGCAAGAAAGATATAAAAATACATAGCTGAACTTAGGAAATCAAGCTGAACATAATGGCAATCATTCGGACCCGTGGAGAAGTGGGAAGTGATAAGCGATGTCCCCATCATACTCCCGGGGTGCAGAGAACTCGACTCTGTCGAGTAAAGATCCATCGTATGCGGAGGAAGCCACAGCGAGGTTGCTCTCAAGTCCACCAAAGGCAGCCGGTCCTTCCCACCAAGCGAGGTAGTGCCCATCCCTCTGCTCCAGATGGCCGTAACCTGTTCATTCAATATCCGCTCCAATTGCTCACGTTGGCCCCTCTGGGTTGGTGGAACTCTCTTATGGGTGGTGACTCTCTCAAGAAGTGGAACAGGCTCAATATTCTCACTAGGTGTCACCGTGGGACCCCTGTATGGCACCAAGTCAGCAACATTGAATGTGGGACTTACTCCGTACTCCTCGGGGAGGTCCAACACGTAGGCATTTGTGTCGATCCTCCTCAGAACCTGGAAGGGGCCTGATCCACGCGACCTCAGTTTTGAGACATTCCCAGGGAAAGGTCTCTCAGTTCTCACCATCACAAAGTCACCCACGCGAAACTCTTGGTGGCGTCGGTGGGAATCGGCCGATTTCTTATACACCTTATTGCTTTTGTTGGTGTGTTTGCGGATCTTACCATGCAGAGTTGTGAATGATCCTTTAGCGATGAAGGGAGGGCCCGGACAACCAAATGTGGACCTAACATGCAATGGTGTCACGTGGACTTTGATGAACCTAGGAGGACCGGGACATCCACTAGTGGCCCTATCATACCTAGTCTTCATAACAATGGTGGGAGGGCCCTGGTATCTGTAGGAGAACCTATTACATAAGGTGGTGATGAATGCCGGGGGACCTGGACACCCGTATATGCTCCTAACGTGCATATGATCAATGATGACTGAGGGAGGACCAGCACATCCAAATGTGAGCCAGTCATGCATTGGGCTAAAAGTGTGCGTGACATGTATGACATGACTAGGCTTAGTAGCCCTACCAAATGATGCACAATGTAGTGGCACATGTATTTTCATCCAAATGGTTCCTCCTATGCATATGGCTTGGTGTGGGAGTTTCCACTCATAGGGGTCAAAGGGGTCAAGAAAAATGGAGTGGGTTTGGTCTAATAAGGTCGGTTGGGGTGGGAAAAGGTTGGCGGAGAGTAAGGTGGGGGGGGCATAGGAAGGGGTCGAAGGGGTCATGGTAAGGGTCACCTAAGGAGAGGAACTCTAGGTCCTTATGGTCCTCATAACTATTGGATGGCGGACTCTCCTCCCCAGGTAATATGATCGGGCCAAAGTTTTTGGTGGGATGGTCGGCCATGAATGGAGGACTAGATGTTCTACCCGAGACAAGCAACTCTAGTTTGTGAATAGCATCGGGCCCGTCGGGTATAGGGAGGAGTAAAAGAAGGTCACTAGTGTAGCAACCCACAGTGTAAATGGAGGAGATTGATCCGACACATAGGTGTAGGAGGTCAAGGCTCCTAGGTCGGTCGGTTATTGTAGACATCATGCCAGTTAGCTCCATTTGCCAAACTATACCCTTAAGAAGATCCCCTAATGTTTTCACTTGATAGGATGATTGGATTGTGGTGTGATAGGTGGATAAGGGTACAATGGGAAGGTTTTGCTCCATGGGTGGATAAACATAGGACACGATGGGGTGAAGTGGTCTCTCCTTTAGCCATCTAGCTAGGGGCCCCTCTATGATTACGGTGCTACTTGTGAAGGCTTGTGGCTCTTGGGGGTCCAAGCTATGTGAAGGGGACATTTGTGATTCTTCCTCACCATAGATATGAACTTGGGTTTCCTCAAGGATGGGGATGGGTTCCGGACTAGCATTTACTCCCATGTGGATGGTTGTGGTCTCCTCTCTCAAGGGAATGGGAAGGTCTATTGGGGGTGGGGTGATGATGGTTGGTGCATGGTGTACCCGGGGTGGTGAGTGAGGCCGGACTTGGGTTGGGGTTGGGAGTGGAAGTAGCGGGGGACTAGGTTTGGGTAGGATAGGAGTTGGAAGTGGAAGGTGGGTTGGGTGAGTAACTTTGGATTGGGGAATGGTGGCTGTCACGGGCCTAGGTGGAGGGGTGGACATGGGGTCCACGTGGGTTTGAGTGGTGAGGGTGGAGTGAGCCATGATGCTTCTTCCACCTAGGAGGGGAACTTCTCGGCCTAACCCATGACACTGTGATTCATATTCCTCTTCTCAATCTAGTGGAGCCTCATAGTCTTCGGTTACCTCTTTAAGTTCCTTTTGGAAAGGGGTGGAAGAAGGATTTTTGGAAGTTTGTGGGGTGTAGGTTTGATGGAGAATTTTGGGTTGGGTGATGGGGAAAGGAGGAGTGGGAGTGCTCCTCGGGTTATGGTTCTCAAGGTAGGAGTGGGAAGGTTGGGGAGTGAAGATCTTCCTGATCTCAATCCTTATCTCTTCCAATAAATCTAGGGGTCCTTTGGGTGATGGGGTTTGGGTACTAATAGAGGTTTTGGGTTGACAGGGAGGGAAAGGGGGAGTGGGAGTGCTCATTGGGCTATGGGTGCTTGAGTTGGAAGAGTGGGAAGGTTTTGGAATGAGGATCTTCCTAAGTTCTACCTTCATCTCTTCCCATGAGTGAATGGGCTCTTGTCTCTCAATCCTCCTTCGAATCTCAAGCTTTCTCCATTCTGTCTCGCCGAAGGGACCAAGGGTCGTCTTGGCGATGCGCACTTTTCTTTCCTCGGTCATGTAGTAGTGGTGGAAGTATCTATCCATGGAGGTCTCCCATTTCCTATATGTGTGAGGGTTTCGGGACCCATCGAAGCGGGGCAACTCCGGCCCGATAATGAAGTAGTCATCGGGGTGCCTAGTGAGATACATGGTTTGGATGCTCGGATGACCTCAATGCAATGTGCCCTAGGACAAGACTTAGTAGAGACAAGTCTAGAACTTGCTCTGATACCAACTGATGTGAAACGACCACGGGGTATGCAGCAAGCAAACAGAAACTTAGGACCTATTCTGCAATCACAACCACATAGCAATTCAGTTGGCAGATCGGGCCAATTCGCCGTCGTACACACACGAGCCCGAGGTGACTAAATGATGCTAAGGGGAGGTGATGGATCAAGACCCTTGCTGGTAGAGTGCCAGCAAGGCTAGGGTTGCCCTCCCGAAGGTACGAAGCCCACAATTAAGGGGCTGGCTGGGTGCCACTTGGAGCACTAGGTCCCTCTCTCACACACTCCACGGTGACCGCTCGTAAGTGGAGCACGTGGGGTCGGGCACTCTCTCGCTTGCTCAATGGAGCGGATTCTACGGATATTAAATGAACAAGCACCAGAAGGAAATGGAGCAAAGGTCAGAGCTCACCTGGTTGGTTTGAAGAAACCAACCCCGTTCGGAGACGAGGGCGAGCGGGGAAGTGTGGGTTCCCCGCACACTGCGCCGGTGTAGCTTGATCCCTGTTTAATAATAACATTCACTACGCCTCACGCAGGAGGGTGGACTTGGGGTGAGGATGATTTGTATTACATGCAAACACTACCTCCACGCAGGGAGGGGCGGTGAGCCGGCCAGGCGGGGAGGGGAGATTCGCCGAAAAGTGGGCGGAGAAGCCGACGCCGAATCTGCCGGCTGTCTGCGATGGCTGACTGACAGTCGATGTCAAGGTCGTAGATCTCGTTCTGGAATTTTTCTGATGACGAGACCAGTGGCGAACGCGTTGTAACTGGAACGGGGATGCCTCAGAATGTTTTTGAATTCTTCTGAAGAAGGTGCTGGTCTGGGAAGAGCTTCGAACAGAGTGACTGAATCTGGATGCAGCAGCTTCTTGTTTCTGACAGCAACTTGCAGAGGTTGCCCCGACCGCTCCCGGACTCCAACTCATGAACCGCCAGAGTTTCTGGAACCGTGGACAAGCCCTCTTCGCAGAAAAACTGACGGGGAAGCCATCTGATGCCGGAGTTGACGGGGAGACTCCGAAGAGTGGAGGTTGGTCGCTGCAGACTGTGGGAGGCAGACCCGACCAGCCGAGGGAGAAAAAAGAGAACTCTGGCCTCCGGATGCCGAATGCCGTTCTACTTCTTCGTTCTGGTAGAGGACTAGAGGAGGAAGAAGTTTGTTGAAGGGCTTGTGGTCTGAATCTTCTGATGTTTGGCGTGGTGCAGCGTCGAACCGGGTTCAGGTACTCTGCAGAGGGAGCCCAGTGTAGCCGGGGAAGAATGGGGCACCACGAACTGTAGCGACGTCGGAAAGAGATGATTCCACCTTGCTTTGGAAGAAGACTCGCAGACCTTTCTGTCGATGTAGGCCACGCCCCCAGGAGTTCCGAGATGAGGTCGTGGCTGGCACTGCAACAGGCGGCTGATCTGCAGGTCGTGGCTGCACACACAAATTGAAGAGAGAATGGGTGGAGGGGTGGTTCCTTTGGTGAAGGGGAAGGGGATGAGGTTGCTTCGGTGGTGGGGAATGGTTGAGAGGTGGCAAGGGGAGGTGAGGGAGGATGGTAGGGGTGGATCCAGCAGGGGAGAGGGTGGATGCGCAAGAGGTCTAGCTAGGAGGAGGGGTCTAGCTAGGAGGAGGTGGGGGCGCAAAATGGCCTAGGGAATGGGGGGATGTTCCTTTGATTTGGGTGGAGGGTTAATGGAGGTGTTTAATGGAAGCCTAGGGAAGGGAAGGAGTTGCCTTGGGGAGGGGAAGAGTTGCTTGGGAAGTGGGGATTCCTCTTGGGAAGATGGAAGGTTGTATGGGGAAGGGGGAGGGTTGCTTGGGGAGTGGTGGGAGTAAATGGGGGTTAATGGCCTTGGGAAGGTGAAAGGGTGGGGAGGGCTGATGTGGAGGATGAGGTGGCAAGGGGAGGAGAGAGAGAGCTTGTCGACCTAGAGAGAGAGAGGGGAGAGGAGAGAGAAAGGGTCGCCCCCTTTAGAGAAAGAGAGAAGAGGAGAGAGAGAGAGAGCTAGAGAGAGAGAGGTGCACTAATGCTCAAAATTCATTCAAACTTTCATTACTGAACTCAAGTGGAGTTGGGGTCCTATTTATAGGAATCCCAACATTTACAAAAAGTCCCTGGAGAAAGTGCTAAAAGCAAATAAGCAAGGGGGTGGGGAAGGAAGAGGGCACCCATGGGCCAGGCCCATTTAATTGGGCCCATATGACCCCCTAGCCTAACAAACATAGGTAAATAGCATGATGACCTAGGGACATGACTCAAAACAAAGGGGAAATTACATCAAAATGACTCAAGAAAGATAAAAAAATACATAGTTGAACTTAGGAAATCAAGCTGAACATAATGGCAATCATCCGGACCCGTGGAGAAGTGGGAAGTGGTAAGCGATGTCCCCATCACCCATCTTTAAGAAGATATTCCATCCTGGCATGTTCATCATGCTCTTATTTTTCTTTCCTTGGGAAGGCAGGGATGTCATTAAAGGTGAAGCTGGTTTAGTGATTGGGGGTCTTAACAAATCTCGCCGCGGGTCGACAACATCCAAGACTGAAAGTAAAGGCCTGTTGGAAGGCCACATGGAAGGCACTGAAGTTGCTGAATGTATGTCTTCCGTCGGCAAGATGGGCATGCTAGTAACTTTGATAATGTGCCCTTTGTGTGGAAACTTTATGCATTGATGGTTTGTGGAGGGTACAGCATCAAGTTCTTGAATATAGGGACGGCTCAAGATGCCGTTGAATGTCGGATCCATGTCTAAAATGTGGAAATCTACTGTGATTGTCACTGGACCCAGACCAACTCTTAGAGTAATCATCCCCAGAAGTAGCTTCTTGGTATTATCGTAAGCTATGACGATAATTGTAGATGGCCGGATTTGACTTTCTGGAATGTCGCACATCTTCAAGGTGCTTGGCGGCAGAACATTAATGGATGCCCCAGTATCAACCAAACATTGTTTTACAGCCACCTTGTTGATATCAATAGTGATACATATTGCATATTTCCTGGCCGACTGAGGAGCTAATTCATGTTCATAAAAAGTAATAGTCGGTTGATTACTGGCCGGATTCAAAACTATAGTAACTTGTTCAACAAGAATGTCCTCATTGACCATTACTTTTTGCAAATATTGTTTCAGAGCCAGCTGGTGTGCGGTAGATCTTTTAATCAATTCCAAAATAGAAATTCGAGCCGGCGTTCTGTCCAAATGCTTTAACAAGTCATATTCCGTGCCCGGTGTAGACTCTTGCTCTGCTTGTTCTTGTACTGGCTCTTGCTCCCGCTGGGGAAACACTCGATGGAATATTCATCCACTGTGGAGCACCATTGTTTTTGGAGCCTCTGTCGGGCTTAGGGTAGGCGAAGGGACAAAGGAGGTAGAGGGAATGGTGTGTGGCGTGTTGGGTGCTGGTGTAGGATTGGCAGGGGGAGGGGTTCTTATAAGAGGGCTTGCCGGCTAGGAGTTATCAGAATGTGGCGACGGGGATCGAGTGACAAGGAGAGACCTTGGAAGCATGATGATGGATGAGGTAGATTGTGGCAAAACAGGAGGTGTGATTATTGCCGGCGAGGGGAGGATAAGGGGAGACCTATTTGGTTGAGGGTTTTGGGGTGCAGGAGAATTCGTGGGTTGGCGTAAAAGAAAAGGCCGTGAAGGAGTAGGGTTAGGGTTGAATGGCCCTGTAGTGCTGGAACGTATAAGGGGACGTGGTGGTTGGGAAAGAGGGATAGGCTGAAGCCTTCTTAGCAATTGTGGTGGTTGTGGTTGACTGGAGTTTTGATTAATAGCCCCGACAGAGGTATTTTCCTTATGCCAATCCTGCCCTCTCTTCACTTCATGGATCAAGGTGACAAGGTTTACTTGTTGATTTTGAACTGGGTGCTCCGATAGCAGATTATTGACAATCCCCATATTCGACAGGGGGTGCAGGAGCCTGTTGTTACTGGGGAACTTGTTGTTGCTGACCTTGCTGCGGGTGCTGCTGAGCCGATGGTTACCGAGGAGGCCTTCGAGCCTTTAAAGTGGCAATAACCCTCCTCATCTCATCCCAATCAATATCTCCCCGATCATTCATATCATGTATGTAATCCTTGAAGTGAAAATAATGATTGATGTTGTGCCCCGGCTGTCGATGGAAGACACAATATCGGGAGGTGTCTACATGTTATGGCCATATTGTTCTTTCTTTGGGCAAGGTGAGCAGGTTGGCGGCCATGAGGGCATTAAGAATATCTAATAGGCTTTCGGGTAGGGGAGAGTATTGCGCCCTTCGAGGACCCAATGGCCTTCTTGATTGTTGTAGTTGTTGCGGTGCATAAATGGCCGGTGGGGGCACTTGGTGGTACTGTGAGGGTTGGTTTTGTGGAGCAAAATGGGGTTGTTGTTGAGGAGATGGAAGAGGCCGTAAAGTATGAGGAGGGTTATTATTTGGCTGGTGGACTTGGTTCTGGAAGGCGGGCTGTTGTAATGATGGCCCTTGGTTTGGAGGGTGGCGAAAGGGTGTGGAATTACCGAACGCGCTCACCTACTCGTTAATAACAGTGCCTTCAGTGGTCGCACCAGTATTGCCGATATTAACGTTCCTCTTTATCACCTTTGGCCTTGGTTCAAACATGCCCATAATAGGTGAATCTTTCATCTGAGTCTGTATATACCTAGCTCTTTCATAGAGCTCTTCCATAGTGCTCAACTTGTTCATGGCTAAAATATGACGGAACTGCGGAGTGGAGTTTGATATAATCATCTTCACTTGCTCTGTTTCCGACAGTGTGTCATTTAATTTTTCGGCCATAGCTCTCCACCTATCAGTAAATAAAATGAAGTCCTCCTCGAGCTTCATCTTTTCAGCAACCAGATCAGTAACAGACAAAGAGGAACCCACACAGTCCTTATACTTCTACAGAAACGTTTGTTGAACTACATCAAAATCACCGGCATCCGTCGGCTCCAAGGAATAAAACCATTCTAGTGCCGGTCCATCCAAAGACCGCCTAAAGAGATAAGCCAGAGAAGTCTTGTTATCTTGCCAGAACAATGTTTCATATAAGAAGTCTTTCACATGGATGTGCGGGTTACCCGTTCCATTATACCGTCGGAAATTCAACATTTCAGACGGGGGTAGGTGAAAAACTGGCATAGGGGGGAGCATAATTCAGGAGTGACCTTGGATGCAGTGACCCTCTTAAGCTGTTCCTCCATACTAGCCATCTTTTGGAGGAGTAGAGCATGGTTATCGGACTCGGCTGGGGCCGGACGAAAAGAGTGTTGGTTTGTCATAGGTCTTCTCAAAATTTAAGAAACAGGAGGTTGTTGAGGCCTAGCAATGGAGTGACTTGCTGGTAGGGCCGGCATAGTCATAACAGGAGTTGATGGGCGCGAGGGCACCCTAGGTGCGACCGCCGGGTCGTTAGGAGAACTAGTAGAGTGACCACCCATGACCTGGGAAGGGTTAGAAGATGACGAGATAGACTTTCCCTTTAAGAGGGCTTGAGCCGCCTATCGATGGGAGTCATCCAACTGAGCAAGAGCTTTGAGAAATTCGTTGAAGTTGAAAGAAGGGGAAGTGTTCCCTGAAATATTTTGAGTGGTAGGTTGAGCTTGAGAAGAAGGCTCAACCTCCAAAGAAGTGGTGTCCACCATGTGGACTTGAGTGGGAGAAGAAGTGTAGTTTCCCTCATGGTAGATAGAATCCTAAGAGAGAATCTCATAGAACGGGTCAGAGTGACCCTCCTCATAACCATCATAAGTATACCCATAGTTGGCCATATTGATGATTTTACCTGAACGCAATTTCATGCTTAAGGAGAAAGAAATGAATTTTCGACAATGAGATATAACCAAGAGATATCACTTTCTCATGCAAAAGAAACACACAAGTTGTAATGAGCCCAAAATTTTATGATTTTCCTTGGAGATTAGGGTGAGTTCAATATTAGGTTCTCTCTTTTGAAGGTGGATCCTGGTTGAAATTTTGGATATAATCTCGGGTATCTAGATTTTTTTTTCTCCTTTCTAACGTATGGGTCAACTATACTCTGGGTACTTCAATGGTACAACCTGCCCGACGTCCGTGAGGGAATCCACGGGTGCGAGGACTTACGGAGGCTTGGCTTAGGAATTTCCGGTTCAATGAGACGGAATGCTCAAAGGAGAGTCCTTCCTTCACAAAGAGGGGTGTAGCTCCTAAAAAAATGTGGGGAGAGGAGGTCTCTCAAACCGAATGCCCTGGATGCAATCTAATGCAGGCAATATCAAGCAGGTGATATCCAAATAGATCGGCCAAATAAACACCAACAAACAGTAGTTCTGTGGGCACAGAACAAAATGACGACCCAGACAAGGTCACTATATTAACAAACAGCGTCTGCGTCACAGTCGCTAATCGCTGTGAACAGTGCAAGCATGGAGCAATGAAAATAAAATGGCGCCTTGGAGTGAGGCGCTGTACCTGTGAAAAATGCCTCTGCGAAGGGGCGTCAAATGGCAGTGAACAGTGCTCGCTGTATATAAAAAAATGATGATAACAAAATGACGCCTTGCGATAAGGCGCTGAATCAGTCACAGACACTTCTGTGGAAGGTGTCAAATCGTGCAGTAAGTAACAGCGAGCATAAAAAAGACGCCTTGATGTGAGGCGTTAAATAACGAAACAATGCCTCTGGGAAGGGGCGTCAAATGGCAGTGAACAGTGATCAGGTGAAGGATAAATCGATAGTAATCAACGAAAATGACGCCTTGCTGTAAGGCGTTGAATGATGAAATGACGCCTCTGTAAGGGGCGTGAATTAGAAAAATGCAGAAAAATGATGGACACAGCGCCTTTGGCGCTATTCAGTTCAGAGAACCGAAAGCCCTGGTGACTGGCAAATTTCTCACTGAACAGAGATATTCAAAATTTGGCTAATCAATGGGGGGCGTGCACGTGGTGCATAAAGGGGAGGGTGCTACTTGGAGCACAGTGGAGGGGTACGCGAGGGTACCAAAAGAGGGGCACGTGAGGGCGCCAAAGGGAGTGTACTACGTGGAGCACAATGGAGGGGTACGCGAGGGTACCAAAGGAGGGGCACGCGAGGGCGCCAATAGGAGGGGCACGCGAGGGTGCCAAGGGGAGTGTGCTACGTGAAGCACAATGGAGGGATACGCGAGGGTACCAAAGGAGGGGCAAGCGGGGGTGCCAATAGGAGGGGCATGCGAGGGTGCCAAGGGGAGTGTGCTACGTGGAGCACAATGGAGGGGTATGCGAGGGTACCAAAGGAGGGGCACGAGGGGGTGCCAATAGGAGGGGTAATCAAACTAAAAATAAAAGGAGTCCCACCGTGATCGTCAATTTGTAGATTATGGAAAATCCACTTAAGGGAAAACTAAAGAATAATTAAAAAGGAAAAAAAAGAAGAAAGAAAGGGAAAGGGGAGAAAAAAAGGGAGCATGTAAGGATGCTAAGGGGAGAGGTGATCGCTAGAGGGGTTACCTCAAGAAAAATAAAAGTGATCGCATGTACCTTGTATTGAGCGGGTGAGATTGTAGACTTGTCCTTCCTCCTTCTACCGGCCGGCCGACGAAGGGGGTTCTTAGCTTGATTACCCCTGTAAAAACACACAAAACAAGTGAAAAGAATGGATTAGCCAAAAGGTGTAGTATCACTGCTCCAAAATCATGAAATTGATCAAATAAAGCATGAACACACCTTGTGTGTTTTGTTTTTTTAAAACCCCCTTAAGAGGAGTAACGAAGGGTATGGAGAATATGAATGTAGTGATATATGAAAGCAAGATATGATGTGAAAGTGGCAACGTTTTCTAGCAAGATAGCTAGAAAGAACAAGACGAATATGATGATGTTAACAAATAAGAGAAATTGAAAGCAAGATCCCCTCTCTGCTGTGCGTGCAGCAGTACTGAGAAAAAAAAAGAACAAAGGGGTTGTTGATGTAGCAGCTGAAGATCGTAGAAGAAGGATCAACACCAGTAGGAAGAAGAGTTACTTGGAGCGAAACCTGCAAAAACAAAACTCTCTTCTCCCTGTTAGCTTTCACTGTGGTTCTTCTTATTTTCTATTACCGTATTGTTCCTGCATTTTTTGTTGCCTGCTCGCGCGAGAGAAACACTAAGGGTATTTATAGCCCAAAAATCCTTGCATTAATAGGATTAAAACAAGGTAATGGACATCCAATAAGAAACCCTCTTCCCAATCAAACACAATGTGTAAAATGGGGAAGGGATCATTACTGGAAATAAGTAGGCGAAAGGGATACGGACATGGAAATGACGACCTCTCAATGGGCGTCAATTAAAAATGACGACATCACCAAAGGCGTTAATTAAAATGATGACGTGTACTCAACCATCAATCCCTGGATTTAATTATGGCAAGAACTGAAAAGATTTTGAACTGACGCATGTAAATACGGGCGCTAAATAATAGACACCCCTAATCGGGATGTCAATTATTTGATTTTCATTTTGTTTAGGATTCGTAAAAATCCAGAAATCAACGCCTCTATGCATAGTCGTCCATTCATTGAAACACGCCCCTAGCTTGGCCGTCAATTAAATGACGCCCCCAGTATAGGCGTCAATTCCATTTATCAAAGAAAAATACCAAGAAACCCTAATTAATATAAAGAAAATAGAAAAACTTCATATTAAAGCCAATATTGAAGTCCACTTTGGGGCGTCACATGGTGACATGAAATTTACTCAACATAGTATCGATTTTAGCGTGTCTACAGATGGAAATAGCACAGATTTGACATATTTAAAAAATATTTTCCATCGAAAAATTTATGATGAATAGAGAGACTCAAAATGTCACCGGGTCATAAACTCTCCCACGGTTACGCGGGTTACCCTTATTATACCCTATTGAAGGGAGTGAGAATAAATGAAGGGGGTCGAAAATAACAAAGAATCGACGAGATTAAAAATGGCATACATAGAAGAACTTATGATGGAATGGGTGACCCAAAATGTGAATGGGTCTTCAATTGTTACACAATCGTATAAATGACTTTAATCATATGTGAGAGAAGGCATAAGAATAATTATAATAATAAAACTGATGGGAAGGAACAAGTATAGAGGAGAGGATGAAAATAGCACAGATTTGACATATTTAAAAAATATTTTTCGCCGAAGAATTTATGATGAATAGAGTGACTTAAAACCTCACCGAGTCATTAACTCTCCCACGGCTATACGGGTTACCCTTATTATACCATATCGAAGGGAGTGAGAATAAATGAAGGGGGTGAAAATAACAAAGAATCGGCGAGGTTAAAAATATTATACATAGAAGAATTTATGATAGAACCATAAATGTGAATGGGTCTTCAATTTTGGCACGGTCGTACAAATGACTTTAATCATATGTGAGACAAGGCGTAAGAATAATTATTATAATAAAACCGACGAGAAGGAGAAAGAGTAGAGGAGAGGATGGAAATAGTAAAGATTTGACACAATTGATAAATATTTTTTGCCGAAGAATTTTTGATAAATAGAGCGACTCAAAACGTCACCGGGTCATAAACTCTCCCACGGCTACACGGGTTATCCTTATTATACCCAATCGAAAGGAGTGAGAATAAATGAAGGGGGGTAAAATAACAAAGAACCGGCGTGGTTGAAAATGTTATACATAGAAGAACTTATGATGGAATGGATGAACCTAAATGTGAATGGGCCTTCAATTTTCACACGGTCGCATAAATGGCTTTAATCATATGTGAGAGAAGGCGTAAGAACAATTATTATAACAAAACCGATGAGAAGGAGCAAGAATAGAGGAGAGGATAGAAATAGAATAGATTTGACACATTTAAAAAATATTTTCTATCGAAGAATTTATGATGAATAGAGCGGCTCAAAACTTTACCGGATCATAAACTCTCCCACGGCTACACGGGTTACCCTTATTATACCCTATCAAAGAGAGTGAGAATAAATGAAGGGAGGTGAAAATAACAAATAACCAGCAAGGTTGAAAATACTATAAATAGAAGAAGTTATGATGGAATGGGTGACCCTAAATGTAAATGGGCCTTCAATTTTTACATGGTCGTACAAATAACTTTAATTACATCTGAGAGAAGGCGTAAGAACAATTATTATAACAAAACCGATGAGAAGGAGCAAGAATAGAGGAGAAGATGGAAATAGCACAGATTTGACACATTTACAAAATATTTTCTGTCGAAGAATTTATGGTGAATATAGCGGCTCAAAATCTCACCGGGTCATAAACTCTCCCACGACAACACGGGTTACCTTTATTATACCCTATCGAAGGGAGTGAGAATAAATGAAGGGGGTGGAAATAACAAAGAATCGACGGAGTTGAAAATGCTATACATAGAAGAATATATGATGGAGTGGGTGACCCTAAATGTTAATGGGCTTTCAATTTTGGCACTGTCGCACAAATGACTTTAATCATATGTGACAAAAGACGTAAGAACAATTATTATAATAAAACCAATGGGAAGGAGCAAGAGTAGAGGAGAGGATGGAAATAGAAAATATTTGACACATTTAATAAATATTTTCGGTCGAATAATTTATGATGAATAGAGCGACTCAAAATGTCAGCGGGTCATCAACTCTCTCACAGCTACGTGGGTTATCCTTATTATACCCTATCGAAGGGAGTGAGAATAAATATAAAAGGATGAAAATAACAAAGAATTGGCGGGGTTGAAATTATTATACATAGAAGAAGTTATGATGGAATGGGTGACCCTAAATGTGAATGGGGCTTCAATTTTCGCACGGTCGCACAAATAACTTTAAACATATGTGAGAGATGGCGTAAGAACAATTATTATAATAAAACTAATGGGAAGGAGCCAAAATAGAGGAGATGATGGAAATAGCACAGATTTGACATAATTAAAAAATATTTACCGCCATAGAATTTATGATAAATTGAGCGACTCAAAATCTTACAAGGTCATAAACTCTCCCACGGCTATGCGGCTTACCCTTATTATACCCTATCGAAGGGGGTGAGAATAAATGAAGGGGTGTGAAAATAACAAAGAACCGGCGTGGTTGAAAATGCTATACATAGAATAAGTTATGATGGAATGCGTGACCCTAAATGTGAATGGACCTTCAATCTTCGCACGGTTGCACAAATGGCTTTAATCATATGTGAGAGAAGGCGTAAGAGCAATTATTATAATAAAACCGATGGAAAGAAGTAAGAATAGAGGAGAAGATGAAAATAGTACAGATTTGACATATTTAAAAAATATTTTTCGTCGAAGAATTTAGGATGAAATGAGGGACTCAAAACATCACCGGGTCATAAACTCTCCCACGGCTACGCGGCTTACCCTTATTATACCCTATCGAAGGGAGTGAGAATACATGAAAGGGGGTGAAAATAACAAAGAATCGACGGGGTTAGAAATACTATACATAGAGGAACTTATGATGGAATGGGTGACCCTAAATGTGAATGGGCCTTCAATTTTTGCACGGTCGCACAAATGACTTTAATCATATGTGAGAGAAAGCGTAATAACAATTATTATAATAAAATCGATGGGAAGGAGCAAGAATAGAGGAGAGGATGGAAATAGCACAGATTTGACACATTTTAAAAATATTTTTTATTGAAGAATTTATGATGAATAGAGGGACTCAAAATGTCATTGGGTCATAAACTCTCTCACGGCTACGCGGATTACCCTTATTATACACTATTGAAGGGTGTGAGAATAAATGAATCGGGGTGAAAATAACAAAGAATCGACGTGATGGGGACATCGACGCTTGGCCGCCCACATTTTATTTTTATGTATGTCTTTTTAGTTTGTATTTATATCCTTGGGAAAGTATGTACACAAATGTAAGGCTTTATAAGTCAATGAGTCATTCCCTTGAATTATATGGGTTTTTGTGCAATTGTGTAGTAGGTCCAGCTAGGGGGCCCCCAGCCCTTTCCCTTTGGTCCATGTCACCCATGTGAGACTGGTCAAACCATCCTAGGTGACATCTAGAAGGTTTGAATGACAATTAGACACATGGGAGATAAGGGTTACAAAATTTCAAAGGGTAGGCTACCTACCCATTCCCATGGCCAAGGGGCCCTTCCACTAGAAGTAATTAGGATTTTTTATTTTTTTTGAAACACTTATTTTGTTCTAAACCCTAAGTCTAAGGGCAATTTAAGTCATTTGGTCATTTCATATATATACTTGTATTTTCCCATTTGGAGAAATTAATGAATAGAAGAAATTGTATAAGCCTTAGAGCTTCTTGTGCCCCCCTCCTCCTCTCCTCTGGTTCCCTCCTCCTCTAGCCCCAATTCTAGAGTGGTATCTCTTCTATCCCCTCCCCTCTACCTCTGGTTGTGTTCTGTGCCGCCGCCACCGCCATTCGTGCCGCCATCCAGCCGCCGCGAAGCTACCGTCGGAGTTCTATCTATTCAGGATAGTAGCATCTTCTACGAATTTCTCCTCACCCCTCCGAGATCTTATTGAGTTGGGATTTTTAGGGTATGTTCCCGAGGTTCCCACCACCCTCCAAAAAAATTGGTTTGGCCTTTAGTCTCTGAAATTTATTTTTACATTTTCGTCCATCCTTTCATTCCAGTTCTACCAGATTTCTGTCTACAGTGATAGTAACCCTGAGTTTTCCATCTCTCGACCACCTTTTTATTTTTACAGGTGCTCCCAAATTTACTAAAAGTTCTATCCACCTTCCCCTATTACCACGAAGTTTCTTGATTTTTTGTAAGCCCTCCACATATTTTTTAAAATTCACCTAATTTCCCAAATCTGTTCTATCTGCCTCAGTCCAGATCCGACCCTTTGCCAGTATAAACTCTCTAAAAAATCCAAACTTTCATATTTTCCAGATCTAAAAATATCTCTGATTTCCTCTCTTGAACCCCTACAACGTTGCTGAAGAACCCAACTTCATATTCGGAGGTATACCCACCGGTCAATGCCGATTTACAAGAAAATCAGTTTCTGCCTGAGCAGATCTAAAACAGGGAACAGCAGCCTTCAAAATTCGTCCACCAGAAATAAAGAGCTGGTGATTTTTTTGGGATCCCATATGGTCGAAGCCCTTCGAAGCAGCTTTCCATTGACGCTGGTTTCGTCACTTTCTGACATCGGTGCTGGTCGCAGCAAGCAATCTCGTCAGGTCACAAGCCTAAAAATAGAACCTGCAGGTCCGTGGCCGTAAAGTCCGGCGAGTGACGATCGGAGCCGCCCGGCCTCCGACCGACGGTTCAGCGTGCCGCCATCCCAAGGAGCGTCCCTCCAAGCATCCCCACCACAGCGGTGCCGCCCGGTCCCACACGGCCCCTCCGACCAGTACGTGAGCCCTAGGGTAGCGAGTACGTGTGCTGCCGAAACGTCGCAAGAAGCTGCCCGTCAATCCGGAATCGGTCCTCCCAGGCCCACTTGTGTAGCCCTTTACCTCCCTGCGTGGAGTGGGCAGTAGTTCTTTGCTGTAATATTTGTGTATTAATTGTCCCGGGAGTACGAGTTCGGCCGGGTCCGTCTTTCCCACGCCGAGCGTGGAGGTATCGTGTTCGCTCCTACACTTGGCACTTTGCTTTATTTCATATATGCTTGTTCATGCCGCTGCTAGATATCATGCTAGGATCGTAGCTCGCTATATATTGTGATATCACCGCTACTGTGAGAGAGAGCGTGACCGTCCGTGACCCGATCTGGGCACGAGAGAGAGCCGACCACCCTAGCTTATTGTCGGTTTCTCAACCGCGCACATCCGATGCTTCCCTCGCTAAGGGACTATCGCGAGCTCGTCTAGAGTCTTAGGTTCACATTCCCATTTGGAGTCGAGTCCCACGTGTCCGTCCTGCATCAATTTGGTATCAGAGCAAGTCGAGTCTAGGGTAGTCGTTGCATCCGTCATTGTATAAGTATTGCACGGTCTAAGTCAAGTCTAGAATCATCATATTTTAAAACAAAAAAAAAGAAAGTGTCTTTTGAGTCGCATTTATATCTCTTTACTCAGTATATAAAAAGGTGTTGTCTGAACGTTAGGTTAAGTCTATCGGGAAGGCCGCACACTTGCGCGAGTGATCTTCGGATCGATTAACTCCGCCACGTGCCGAGTTTTGGTTAAGTCTAGGTGTATCATTTTGTAGTGTGCATTTGCTTTAGTCGGCATCTCCTAGTCCGTGTGTTTGCATGCCCACTCGTCGGGGTACACAGTACTCACCCCCACCACCACCTATGGCAGATCCTCGAGTCACTAGTCTTGATGCGTCAACTGTGGCCGAAATGTTCTGAACCCTTATGGGAGAAGTGCAAGGATTGCATACACGTCTCGATGGGTTAGATACACAAATGGGTGATTTAAGTACTCGAATGGATAGGATGGAAGGGATGAGTACACGAGTGAATGGCCTAGGCACCCGCCTAGAAAAGAGGATGAAGGCCGTAGAGGATAGGGCCACTGGGCCGAACAAGTCCGTTCAGGGATTGGTCGAGAGAGTTGCCGCACTAGAGAGAGACCCAACCGAGGCACACCCGATTGCCCCAGTCCAGGCACCCGTCCCACCTACACAAGGTCAACCGGAGTTGGTTCACGAACCCGCGACTCCAAGGGTTCAAGGGGTAGCTGTTAGGAGGCATGAAGTCCCTGAGGTGCATGACTATGAGTCCGATAATGAGCATCGGTGACATGGTCGTGATCGTCGCCCTACACGGCGTACCCATGACCAAGATATGGATGAACGAGCCCTTAGGACCGTTCGGGCAGACTCTCCCACCTTTGACGGGTCCTTAGAACCAAAGGTCTATCTTGATTGGGAGGCTGGCATGGACCGATATTTTGAGTGGTTCGAGATGTCGCACCAACGAAAGGTCAAGTTCGTCAGGATGAAACTTTTAGGCCAAGCACAAACCTATTGGAGGAACATGGAGAACCTATTGTTTTATCGTCATGAACCTTCGATCGATACGTGGACCGAGATGAGGGAGAAGCTTAGGAAGAAGTACCTCCCTACCTCCTACCGCCAGCGTCTCATAGAGAGGTGGCAAAGTCTCACTCAAGGAGACCGGTCCGTCTCCGATTACATCGCCGAATTTGATGAATACTACTTGCGATGTGATGCCAAGGAGGAAGACTCCCTCACCGTCTCCCGATTTCGGCGTGGTCTACGGCCGCACCTACGGTATGAGCTTCTCCGCCGCAAGGTGAACAAGTTGGAGGATGCATATCAAGTTGCTCTCGAGATGGAGCAATTCAAGGGAGAGTTCGAGTCTATTCCACGGTGGGGCCCCGCTCCTCCCCGTAGTGATTCTCGTGGCTCCTTAGGCTCATACCCGAGGGGGCCCATGGCTCGTCCTCATGAGCCCGCCCGTCAGGAGTACTTCGCTCCTAGACCTCGACCTCCCCCACCCGGGGATCCACCTCCACCCCAACCACCGGCACCCGTTGCCCATCCCCTGGCACCCATAGCCCATCCTCTGGCACCGGCATCTCCTCCCCTATTGCCCACGGCACCTACACCTCCACCATTGTTGCCTACACCCCCTACCCGTCGGGAGGATAAGGGTAAGGCCCCTCTCATCGAAGAGAGTAGTAGGTCCCATCTACAGTGTTTCCATTGCCATGGGTTTGGCCACTTTGCCAACCAATGTCCCACTCGTGCCACACTAGCCCTAGGGGTTGAAGAGGCTTCGCCTTCTAGGCTCGAGATTGTTTACTATGAGGCCGATCCGGAACTCGCCGATGAGCATGAAGCTCAGGAGCTTGCTGCAGCTCAGGATGCAGCCACTTAGTGGGCTTGATGTTACCATCTTAAGTCTAGGGTCATATATGAGTCAGTCTGTTTCTTTGTGTGGTTTATTTTGTGTGGTTTGTTTGCATGGTTTGTGTAATGCCCTGGATCCTTGGTAGGTCTTGCTGGATCTTCATTGGATCTTTTGGATTGGTTTCGGTGAGTTTCGGTTTGCTTTGGTGGCTTCCGAGTTGAGCTTTACGAGCCGTGTGGGTTTTTCTCTCGTACTAGTTACGGAACCCTACGGTGAGTTTGTTTGTCAGTTCCTCGACTTGTGGATGCTACAGCGACGATGTACTCTTCGAACCTGTCGTTTCGACTATTTTTGCGTATTTATCTGAATTTGTGCATTTTCGGAATTTTCAGAAATTAGGAAAATTTCCTAATTTCTTTTCTTTTTCTTTCCTTTTCCTCTCTCCTCCTTCTCATTCGCACGCTCGCCTCTCTCTCTCTCTCTCGTTCTCTCTCGTTCTCCAGCCTTCTCGCCTCCGGCTGCAGACGGAGGGGTGCAGGGGCGTGCTGGTGATGACGAGATGCTGTTGAGGTGGGTGATAGTGCGAGGATCGAGATGGATTTGGCGTGATCTCGAACGGTGGATTCAAAGCCGATCGTTCGGTTCGCGGTGCGGTTTTCAGCGCGGTTTAGTCCCTTCGGGGCACGGTTTCTTCGGTGGAGGTAGGGTGACGGTTCCTCACTTCTTCCTCTCCGTTTTCCCTACCATTGCACGTCGTTCGGTAAGGAAACGGCCGAGTTTGGGCTTGTTTAGTCTAAACCATGATTTTCGGAGTTTTTAGGGTTCGCCGAAAAATGGCAACCATTTGTAGCTCGGTTAGTGTTGAACTGACCGTTAGGATGTTAGGATCCCATCCATGCTAGTTTTGTGTTGATCGGTGGTCATTCGAGGCCGGTAGGAGCCCGGGAACCACGTTGATCCACTTAGGGTGGATTCGTTCGAATCGCCCCGATCTTGAGTTTTAATGCTTGCATGTGGGCTTTTTAGCCCCCTTATGTTGTTTTTCGTCGATTGGGTTGGTTTCCCCTGCGCTTCGGCGTGAATGGGGCGTGGAATGGGCCGATTTGGCCATTCCTCTATTTTCCCGCCGTAGCTGATGTGGCGGTCGTTCTAGGGATCGTCATTTGCTCTAACGGCCCCACGACTGACCGTTACATTATCTGGGTTGATTGAGTTCTTCGGGGTTTTGAGAGAGTGACAGCCCAGGGTTGGCGTGTGGCGACCCGGATTTCGGATACCCGGTGCACCCGGTATAAATATCGAATACACGTGATACCACATGGGACCCGCGAGGTCTCCCAAGCGCGGGAAAGCGCCGAAGGGAAAAAGGAGTGTGTGGAATACATTGAAGCTAGCAGATATAACAGTAAGTAATTAAATTTCATTAGATTGGATTGCTAAAGTAGCAGAAATAAAATTACTTTTTCATTAATAATTTCAATAATTATAATTATACACCAGAGTCTAGTCCAAAGGAAAAACAACAAGTACAGTCTGACAGAAAAGAACGTACACAGGAGTCGGGAGAAGCCCGACGCAGGTACAGTTGGCAGCTACAACGACGCGCTCCACCAGGAACAGCAGAGGCAAGCGGCGAAACCCACCTGAAAAGCATGGGTGAGTCTCTAAACAGAAACTCAGTAGGGGTCACGCGGATCCCCACTGGAAAATGCACAGTGCAACGGAAGCAACAGAAACAACGAGTGCAGCAAGCAGGAAAAGCTACACTACAAAGCTGTAAATAGATAGGGTACAGCAGGAGTAGGGAACAGGCTAAGAGCAAGGGGAGCTCAACAACAAAGAAGAGCGAGGCCGTAAAACACAGAACACGGCCACCGAGGAGAACTCGGCACCCTAAGCTACTCCAAGTGGCAACAAACGGTCGACCCCATACTCACACAGTAGGGTAACCCAGTCCGTCAGCCAAAGCAAAGGTGAAGGCAAACGCCGACGCCGAAAACACAGACAAACACGACTGGAAACATCGTGCATACAACCCCACACATGACAAGAACGTCATGCAAACGACAAAACACCGACCTCGAGTACGGCCACGAATGGGCAACTCGAAAAGGTTACAGTGCGCAAGAAAACGCCGAGAGTCACCGCACCAAGTGATAGGAGCACCCTCCTCCCAGAAGAACAGCCAGATGCGTCCACTGACTTCTTACACTGTGCCACAAGTGTCAAGTCACTCAAGGACAAGACACACCAAGAACCAGGTCCGAGGAACAACAGTTCCAAGGAAACATGGTACCACAGCACGAAACTACAGCACCAACTGCGAGTGACTAGTCAGGGCCACGCCCATCGATGTAAGTCCCCAGTCCCTGACCACTTGTGCACACACCGACCTCTACCTAGGTCAGGCCTCTAGCTAGTATTCCCCTTGGTAGGATGCTACCGTTGGCCGGGGCCCATGGAACTAGCTTAAGAACCGTACGTACCAAACGCAACAGGAAACACCCCTCCACCACTCCCGGTGGGTCGGCAAAAGCCTAGGGCTACAACTAGTGGAGGCTCACAAGGCACAGACTCCAAAACACAGGTGCTATAGCACAGACAACTAAGAAAAGCCCTATCTCGTGCACAGCCAAGCACCCAGGCAGTCGAACAACCGCCAACAGACTCAGGATCAGGCAACTAGACCTACGACGTAACTATCCCTGAGTGAGATGACTCAACGGCAAGATCGTCACAAACAGTGGAACAAGCCGCCAATCGGTCTAATCCTAAGCCAACAAAACAACGCTCTGCAGAAAACGACACACGGAGACCTGAGGGAAACACCAAGAACCCTCAGCACACCTGGACATGCAAACCGAGGTAAGGCAACACCTAATTTCTGAAAATTCCGAAAATGCGCCGAAAATGCACAATTTCAGAAAAATATGCAAAAATAGCCGAAACGACCGGCTCGAAGAGTACATCGTCACTGTAGCATCCACGAGTTCGAGAATTGACAAACAAACTCACCGTAGGGTTCCGTAATTAGTACGAGAGAAAAATCCACACGGCTCGTCAAACTCAACTCGGAAGCCACCAAAGCGAACCGAAACTCAACGAAACCAATCCGAAACAGATCCAAAAGATCCAACAAGACCTGCCAAGGATCTAGCAAAGATCCACCAAGGATCCAGGGCATTACATCCTCCCCTCCTTTAAGAAATTTTGCCCTCGAAATTAAGGACTAACAAAGGAGAAGCAGGGAAGAACAACCCAACCGCACAATCACGATAAAATGACACAAATCTCGAAAAACACAGCTCAGAGAAACACCGTCAGACCACAATTACAGGTACACGCTCTAGCTTCCAAGACAACAAGTCCACAGCACGAGCATGGCACCAAAGTGAACACATCTGACACCTCCAAAGCAAGGGCAACGTCGTTTACGTCTCACCAGGAACGGAGACACGACTACCACAACAACAGACAACCGAGAAACCAACAACAACACGGAAAGCAGCAGCTTACACCAGGAGACACAGTCCTCACAACTGACAGCTCGCAACATCATCGACTCCAGTGCCAAAGGCAACAGGGAACACCTCGCACACAGAACGCCAACGACAACAACACCACCACTGGACCAGAAACACAATCAAGTCAGCACTCACTCAGATATTTCATCTGATCAAGTCGCAAGCTAACTCTACCCAAGAAAGGGAGTATAGCAAGCCAACTGACAAGTCCAGGTCCAAACAGAGACACAAAATCATAAAGAAATAGCGCCAAAACAACACAACGGCAACACCTGCAGAATCTCGGGTCTACAGAACACACAGAACCACAGAACACACTGCAATCAGGGTCACATCAAGGCACATAAATAGCTGATCACACGACCACAAGGAACGGGTCACGCATCAGACTACTCACCAAGAAAAAGACCCGCAACAACGAGAAACGACAGTAATCTCGGGGGACGCAACTCAAGGACTACGAACACGCCTTGAGAGCACAACACCCAAGAAAGAAATGCAGAGCAAAAGGGTACTCAATCAGCAAGGAATGCCGACAAATTCCCCAACACTCGCACAATGCCGATGCCAACACCAGAAAAACCACAAACAACGGCACGGCAACGGGCAAAGTCAAGGCGCAGGAAGCCAAGACGAAGCCACAACGAGGAGGAACAAAACCTCTCGACCAGTGGGTAGCCAACCCACACACTTCAGCTGTACTCTCAACAACGCACACAGGCAATAGAACAACATCGATTATTGCACCTCAGCACACACCCGGCGCCATCGCAATCAACAAAGATCGCAAACCACACGCCACGAGTACCGATCATGCGAACAACCGATCACAAAGAGCCTAAGTGCAACAAAGGGAGAGCACCAGCTTCAGCACAAAGCACGCGGAAAGCAGTAATCTCAGCTTACCTTCACGTCCTGAAACGACAAATGAGCCTTCACAACGCATCGGCCGCTGGACACGGCACGACAAATACGGTGCACAACAGCTCTTAACATGATTATGGAGTCCAAAGCCAAGCAACCGTAAAATAAGGAGCAGATCAGGCTCAAAACAATGCTGTCTACACTTAAGCAGACACAGGACAAAAGGCATCACTAAGATAGCAAATCCAAAGCAACACTCGAAAAGATTCCACCAAAAGGGACGAGAAGCAAGAAGCTCAACCACAAAAGCTCACCAGGAAGGGGAATCCTAGCTCGCCTGAGCAACTTCTCTAACACGGGATCTAATCGAGCACTTCAACAGAAGCAAAACACATGAGGAGCTGAACAGACTTAAGCCGGGACAACCAAAGCAACGTAAGAACGTGCATGGCCATCACACCAACGCTAAAAGTCATAAGCCACCTGAGCGAAACACAGAAACAGCTCGAACAATGCACTGCAAGTTCACGCCAATCGACAAACACTGCCAAGTGCAACACGATCAAGACCAACATTAAAACCGAACAAAGCATCTCGTCACACCCAGACGAGAGCAAAACCATCTCGTATAGTGCCAACCAAGCACGCACAAGACCACACATGGAAAACACCGCGACAAACATCGCAACACCTACGCCAGTAAGAGACTGTACTGGACCTCAAGGACTCTGGTAACTGTATATCTGGATTTCCATGTATCTCACACGATAATGATCTGATAGGTCAGAAAAGAACTCCGAACATCTCAGAACACTGCTCTAATACCAGCTGTGGCGACCCGAATTCCGGATACCCGGTGCACCCGGTATAAATACCGAATACACGTGATACCACATGGGACCCGCGAGGCCTCCCAAGCGCGGGAAAGCGCCGAAGGGAAAAAGGAGTGTGTGGAATACATTGAAGCCAGCAGATATAACAGTAAGTAATTAAATTTCATTAGATTAGATTGCTAAAGTAGTAGAAATAAAATTACTTTTTCATTAATAATTTTAATAATTATAATTATACACCAGAGTCTAGTCCAAAGGAAAAACAACAAGTACAGTCTGATAGAAAAGAACGTACACAGGAGTCGGGAGAAGCCCGACGCAGGTACAGTTGGCAGCTACAACGACGCGCTCCACCAGGAACAGCAGAGGCAAGCGGTGAAACCCACCTAAAAAGTAGGGGTGAGTCTCTAAATATAAACTCAGTAGGGGTCACGCGGATCCCCACTGGAAAACGCACAGTGCAACGGAAGCAACAGAAACAACGAGTGCAGCAAGCAGTAAAAGCTACACTACAAAGCTGTAAATAGACAGGGTACAGCAGGAGTAGGGAACAGGCTAAGAGCAAGGGGAGCTCAACAACAAAGAAGAGCGAGGCCGTAAAACACGGAACACGGCCACCGAGGAGAACTCGGCACCCTAAGCTACTCCAAGCGGCAACAGACAGTCGACCCCATACTCACACAGTAGGGTAACCCAGTCCGTCCGCCAAAGCAAAGGTGAAGGCAGACGCCGACGCCAAAAACACAGACAAACACGACTGGAAACATCGTGCACACAGCCCCACGCATGACAAGAACGTCATGCAAATGACAAAACACCGACCTCGAGTACGGCCACGAACGGGCAACTCAAAAAGGTTACAGCGCGTAAGAAAACGCCGAGAGTCACCGCACCAAGTGATAGGAGCACCCTCCTCCCAGAAGAACAGCCAGATGCGTCCACTGACGTCTTATACTGCGCCACAAGTGTCAAGTCACTCAAGGACAAGACACACCAAGAACCAGGTCCGAGGAATAACAGTTCCAAGGAAACATGGTACCACAGCATGAAACTATAGCACCAACTGCGAGTGACTAGTCAGGGCCATGCCCGTCGGCACAAGTCCCCAGTCCCTGACCACGTGTGCACACACCGACCTCTACCTAGGTCAGGCCTCTAGCTAGTATTCCCCTCGGTAGGACGCTACCGTTGGCCGGGGCCCACGGAACTAGCTTAAGAACCATACGTACCAAACGCAACAGGAAACACCCCTCCACCACTCCCGGTGGGTTGGCAAAAGCCTAGGGCTACAACTAGTGGAGGCTCACAAGGCACAGACTCCAAAACATAGGTGCTACAGCACAGACAGCTAAGAAAAGCCCTGTCTCGTGCACAGCCAAGCACCCAGGTAGTCGAACAACCATCAACAGACTCAGGATCAGGCAACTAGACCTACGACGTAACGATCCCTGAGTCAGACGACTCAACGGCAAGATCGTCACAAACAGCGGAACAAGCCGCCAATCGGTCTAATCCTAAGCCAGCAAAACAACACTCCGCAGAAAAGGACACACGGAGACCTGAGGGAAACACCAAGAACCCTCAGCACACCTGGACACGCAAACTGAGGTAAGGCAACACCTCGAGACATCCAGAACCAGTGTCTCGGGCTGGACGGAACCGCCACGACACCCACACACAAGGTCGCCTGTCAACCCCTGGGTCACCCCGGGTTGATCGGAACCAGACCAAACACAAGCTAAAGTAGGATAGGAAATCCTACCTCAAGCAAGAAGACGCCTGGCCACCATACAATGTAGTCTTAGCCCTCATAGGATGGCGGGAGACATCCATGGGACAACGGGCAGACCACAAGGACAAGCCAAGACAAGTCGAAACCGAAATCACAGAAATCGGAGCACATGGCAAGTAACGCACCACCCCTAGACCGCTACAAGCATATGACGGTCTAGACCTGGGCCGTTACCCCCAAACGATGGACAGACGACAGGCCGTCGCACACACATCACCCTAACCACTCTAAAACACGAACACACGAATCAAAGCCAAGTAACGCACAAGGCCAAGCGCGTTACAAGCAAGCAACGCGGCAGGGGAGACGCGCCAGAACCAAACGACGCACAGGGGCAGGCACGTTACTAACACAACCCGAAGACAGAAAACAAAGGCTGAGCTAGGCCATGTAACGGTCCCACGAGGATGCATTACATCCAAATAATGCACGGGGGCAAGGCCGTCACACACAAGACAGCACACATTCACCCAGCCCTCAGCCAAACAGCATGTAACGGCCTAAGCACTGCGCATTACAACGCTGTGACGCACGGGGACACGACCGCTACATCATCCGCCTTAAACGGTCAACGCCCAGCCAAACTCGGTCAAACACAATGTAACGGCCCAACTTGGGTGCGTTACAACACTCTGACACGCCAGGACCAGGCCGTCATTGGAACTGCCATTGCGTGCGCGACGTTCTGGTCATGCGTGGGGCGGCGTGCACGGCGTTCTAGTCATTCTGGTTGTCGTCCGTCTGGGCCATTTCTAGACCTTTCCGTTTGTGTAGTTGGCTTTTGCCCTCTTCTCGATTTTGGCCGACGGACTGGTGTACCCTACCGTGTGAGTTTAGGGTTGACCGTCTGTTGCCTTTTGGAGTAGCTTAGAGTGCTGAGTTCTCCTCGGTGACCGTGTTTCGAGTTTTGCGGCCTCGCTCTTTCTTTTGGTTGAGCTCCCCTTGCTCTTAGCCTGCTCCCTACTCCTGCTATCCCTGTTCTATTTACAGCTTTGTAGTGTAGCTTTTCTTGCTTTGCTGCACTTGCTGTTTTACAGTTGCTTCCGTTGCACTGTGCGTTTTCCAGTGGGGATCCGCGTGACCCCTACTGAGTTTCTGGTTAGAGACTCACCCCTGCTTTTTAGGTGGGTTTCACCTTCTGCTTCCGCGTGGTTCTTGGAGTGTGCGTGCTCGTTGCGTGCCGTTGCTGCCAGCTGGTACCTGTGTCGGGCTTCTCTCGACCTTTTGGTACGTCTTTCTTTTCTGTCGACTGTACTGTGCTAGACTTGTTGTCTTTAGCTTTGGACTGACTCTGGGATATACTTGTTAATTTGAAACATATAATTAAAAAGTAATTTTATTTCTGCTACTTTAGCAAACCTATCTAATAAAATTTAATTGCTTACTGGACTATCTCTGTGGCTTCAATGTACTCTACACGTGCCTTTTTCCCTTCGGAGCTTTCTCGCTCTTGGGAGGCCTCGCGGGTTCCATGCGGTATCACGCGTATTCGGTAGTCCTACCGGGTATGCCGAGTATCCGGAATCGAGGTCGCTACAGTTTGTGTGTGGTTTATTTGTCTGCATGTGTCTTGTGCAAGCTCATCGATGTCAGTCCCTTATGAGTGTGAAGCGAGTAGACTCACTCGAGGAGTTTGGGATCGGTTCTACATCTATACCCGAATCAGTCACCTACAAGGACCCAGCGGTGATTCCTAGTGAGTCTTCGAGCCGCCTCCTCTCATTTTGAGAGTGCCCCACCCGGAGTGTCCACCTCTAGCCCACAGCAGCTTGTGCATATCGAGTATATACGGAATGAGTAGGTGACGATCACTTGGAGTGGAGCATACTCACGCTACTTGGCACGGTGACGGATCCACCGGAGTACTCGAGCAGTCGCACCCCTTACTCGACGGGGTCGAATTCCTCCCACCCGGGGAGAATTGATGGGGACATCGACGCTTGGCCGCCCACATTTTATTTTTATTTATGTCCTTTTAGTTTGCATTTATATCCTTGGAAAAGTACGTACGCAAATGTAAGGCTTTATAAGCCAATGAGTCATTCCCTTGGATTGTGTGGTTTTTGTGCAATTGTATAGTAGGTCCAGCTAGGGGGCCCCCAGCCCTTTTCCATTGGTCCATGTCACCCATGTGGGGCTGGTCAAACCATCCTAAGTGGCATCTAGAAGGTTTGAATGGCAATTAGACACATGGGAGACAAGGGTTACAAAATTTCAAAGGGTAGGCTACCTACCCATTCCGATGGTCAAGGGGGCGCCCCCTTCCACTAGAAGTAATTAGGATTTTCTATTTTGTTTGAAACACTTATTTTGTTCTAAACCCTAGGTCTAAGGGCAATTTAAGTCATTTGGCCATTTCATATATATACTTGTATTTTCCCATTTGGAGGAATTAATGAATAGAAGAAATTGTGTAAGCCTTGGAGCTTCTTGCGCCCCCCTCCTCCTCTCCTCTTGTTCCCTCCTCCTCCTGCCCCAATTCTAGAGTGGTATCTCCTCTATCCCCTCCCCTCTACCTATGGTTGTGTTCTGTGCCGCCGCCGCCGCCGTTCGTGCCGCCATCCAACCGCCGTGAAGCCACCGTCGGAGTTCTGTCCATTCAGGACAGTAGCATCTTCCACGAATTTCTGCTCACCCCTCCGAGATCTTCTTGAGCTGGGATTTTTATAGTGTGTTCCCACGGTTCCCACCACCCTTCAAAAAAATTGGTTTGGCCTTTAGTCTCTGAAATCTATTTTTACATTTTCGTCCATCTTTTCATTCCAATTCTGTCATATTTCTGTCTACAGTGACAATAACCCTGAGTTTTCCATCTCCTGACCACCTTTTGATTTTTCTAGGAGCTCCCAAATTTACTGGAAGTTTTGTCCACCTTCCCCTATCACCACGAATTTTCTTGATGTTTCGTCAGCCCTTCACATAGTTTCTAAAATTCGCCCAAGTTCCCAAATCTGTTCTGTCTGCCTCAGTCCAGATCCGACCCTTTTCCAGTATAAACTCTCTAGAAAATCCAAACTTTCATATTTTCTAGATCTAAAAATATCCCTGGTTTCCTCTCTTGAACCTCTACAATGTTGCTGAAGAACTCAACTTCAGATTCGGAGGTCTACCCACCGGTCAACGCTGATTTATAGGAAAATCAATTTCTACCTGAGCAGATCTGAAACGGGGAATAGCAGCCTTCAAAATTCGTCCACTAGAAATATAGAGCTGATGATTTTTTTGGGATCCTATAGGGTTGAAGCCCTTCAAAGCGGCTTTCCAACGACGCTGGTTTCGTCGCATTCCGACATCGGTGCTGGTCGCAGCAAGCGATCTCGTCGGGTCGCGTGCCAGAAAACAGAACCTACAGGTCCGTGGCCGTAAAGTCCGGCGAGTGACGATCGGAGCCGCCCGGCCTCCGACCGGCGGTTCAGCGTGCCGCCATCCCAGGGAGCATCCCTCCAGGCATCCCCAGCATAGCGGTGCCGCCCGGTCCCACACGGCCCCTCCGACCAGTACGTGGGCCCCACGGTAGCGAGTATGTGTGCTGCAGAAACGTCGCAAGAAGCTGCCCGTCAATCCGGAATCGATCCTCCCGGGCCCACTTGTGTAGCCCTTTACCTCCCTGCGTGGAGTTGGCAGTAGTTCTTTGCTATAATATTTGTGTATTAATTGTCTCGGGAGTACGAGTTCAGCCGGGTCCGTCTTCCCCACGCCGAGAGCGTGGAGGTATTGTGTTCGCTCCTACACTTGGCACTTTGCTTTATTTCATATATGCTTGTTTATGCCGTTGCTAGATATCATGCTAGGATCAGAGCTCGGTATATATTATGATATCACCACTGCTGCGAGAGAGAGCGTGACCGTCCCGTGACCCGATCCGGGCACGAGAGAGAGCCGACCACCCTAGCTCATTGCCGGTTTCTCAACCGCGCACGTCCGACGCTTCCCTCGCTAAGGGACTATCGCGAGCTCCTCTTGAGTCTTAGGTTCGCATTCTCATTTGGAGTCGAGTCTCGCATGTCCGTCCCGCATCACGACGGGGTTGAAAATGCTATACAAAGAAGAACTTATGATGGAATGGGTGACCGTAAATGTGATTGGGGCTTCAATTTCTGCACGGTCGCACAAATAACGTTAATCATATGTGAGAGAAGATGTAAGAATAATTATGATAATAAAAACGTTGGGAAGGAATAAGTATAGAGGAGAGGATGGAAATAGCATAAATTTGACACATTTAAAAATATTTTTCGTCGAAGAATTAATGATGAATAGAGCGACTCAAAACTTTTCCGGGTCATAAACTCTCCCATGGCTTCGTGTGTTACCCTTATTATCCCCTATCAAAGGGAGTGAGAATAAATGAAGGGAGGTGAAAATAACAAAGAATCGACGGAGTTGAAAATACTATACATCTTGAAGAATTTATGATGGAATAGGAGACCCTAAATGTTAATGGGCCTTCAATTTTGGCATGATCGCACTAATGGCTTTAATCATATGTGAGAGAAGGCGTAAGAATAATTATTATAATAAAATCGATGGGAAGGATCAAGAATAGAGGAGAGGGTGGAAATAGTAAAGATTTGACACATTTAATAAATATTTTCTGCCAAAATATTTATGATGAATAGAGCGACTCAAAACTTCACCGGGTCATCAACTCTCCCACTGTTATGCGGGTTACCCTTATTATACCCTATCGAGGGGAGTGAGAATAAATGAAGAGCGATGAAAATAATAAAGAATCGGGGGGGTTAAAAATGTTATACATATAACAAGTTATAATGGAATGGGTGACTCTAAATGTGAATGATAGAAATGAGTGAGAATAGAGGAGAAGATGGAAATAGCACAAATTTGACACATTTAAAAAATATTTTCTACCGAAGAATTTAGGATGAATAGAGGGACTCAAAACATCACAGGTCATAAACTCTCCCACGCCTACGCAGCTTACCCTTATTATACCCTATCGAAGAGAGTGAGAATAAATGAAAGGGGATGAAAATAACAAAGACTCGATGGGGTTGGAAATGCTATAAATAGAAAAACCTATGAAGGAATGGGTGACCCTAAATGTGAATGAGCCTTCAATTTTCTCACGGTCGCACAAATGACTTTAATCATATGTGAGAGAAGGCGTAAGAATAATTATTATAATAAAATCGATGGGAAGGAGCAAGAATAGAGGAGAGGATAGAAATAGCACAGATGTGACGACCCAGAGCACCGGATACCGATATATCGATAACATCGATACACCGATACCAGGAACTGGGGAAGCCACCCAAGAGGCTGATGAGGCCCCTGAAGGGTTAGTAAAGTTTGTCGAGGGGATGCATAACGAATTGTAATCACAAGCGTGCATATTAGAATTTATTTAACAGAAGTGCAGAAGCAATTTAAAATAAACAAGTACTAAATATATAAACTAGTCTAGTGGCACAAAAGTGCTAGTCCACAAGTACAACTACTCGGGGCATACCCCGGAAAAAGTACAAAAGAGGGCCAAAAAGGTGACCAGCCAATAGCTGGCTGCTAAGAACGGTCCCCATGCGCACGGGAAACACCGGGAGACGACAGGCGCGGCTCACCTGAAAAGAGAAGGGTGAGTCACAGTCAGACTCATTAGGGGTCACGCGGATCCCTACCTCGCACTAAACAAGCATACATGCAAAAATAAAGGCAATTAGAGCATGCATTTAATTAACTAACATGCAATGGCATGAACAACTAATCACACTAAAGCTGTAAAATCTAACTAAACAGATATAACAACTAATACATGCAAAAAATGAGTAAGTCTAAACGGCTGAAACTAACTCTACCAGTAGAATATGTCTCAACTAATCCAAGCAACAGGGAACAAGACAACCACTGGGAATAGAAACCAGATGCGTCCACTGACGGCTTACACTGCATCTCAAGCACTCGCAGTCGGTAACACGACAAGCTGAGCGCGTAAACGGTACCAAACTAAGTGACCAGTCAGAGTGACACTCGTCAGTGTCAGTCCACAGCCTCTGACCATGTGTGCACACACTGACTCTCACCTGAGCCAGGCCCTCTAGTTAGTTTTCTCCCTCGGTAGGATGCTACCGTTGGCGGGGAGCCCACGATACTAGCTTAAAAACCGTGTGACGGGAACACCCCTCCGCTATCCCCAAGCGGGTCGGTACTCAAAGACCTTAGGGCTACAACAGTGGTTCCATCGTAAGGAAAGTAAAGCTAATCTATTGGAATCTAAAAACATGCCATTATTTCATAAAATAACTCATACATGGCGCGTAATCAGTATTGAACGCATTAAAGAATGAATAGGCAGCTTTTGAAAACTAACAGGGGTGTGACGGCCTACTTCCAGTGCGTCACAGAGAGTGACGGTCGGGGGTTGGCACGTTACATCGATTGTGACGCATCCGCCCCTGGCCGTTAGAGCCACCCGAAGCCCAAAACAACAACAGTTCTACTCGCGTTCAAACGGAGTGTAACGCGCTTACGGGGGCACGTTACGCCGCCCTGACGGCCAGCCGACAGGCCATCAGGCCCACCCGAGACTAACATTAACACTAACAGTTTTTGATCGTTCAAAACAAGGTGTAACGCGCTTGCACAGGCACGTTACAGCCTTCTGACAGCCGCCCGACAGGCCGTTAGGCCAACCGCCAATGTCGGTCAACGGAAATCAACGGAAGTGTAACGGTCGGGAGTCTGACCGTTACACACACTGTGACGCCCCTCCAAAGGGCCATTACAATTCTGTAACGCGACCCCTAAGGACCGTTACGGGTGTGACGGTTCCTGGAAGGACTGTCACACCGTCTGGGTTACGGACGGGTTACATTTGAAAGTGGGTTCCCTCCCGGGCGACCAAAATCGCCGGGTAACGACGAAAACCTGTAAAACCTGTCAAACCACCCATCCTACACAACATAATACCAACAAAAATAACCACATGCAATGCCCACAATGGATTATACATGAAGAACAAAGCTTAAACCCCCAAAAAATGGAAAATAATCATGATGCATGCTACGGGAGTCTAATCAAGCAAACAAGCTATAGGAAATGATCCTAGCGAGATCGAGATTCCATCCCCCTATCTCGTTCAAGCCGAAACGACCAATTAGGCCACATGCAAGGTAAGGGCACCACCGATCCTTCTCGCTCCGTCTCGCTCCCACGAGCCACGAATCACGCCATAGTGGGTATCAACGCGTTCCTCTCGACGCGAGGAATCCACCGGCACCTTCCATGCCTCGAACCGCTACCGAAACGCCTGGATCCTAAGGAGAGGGGAGATGGGCGATCGGACGAGAGAGAGAGGGCGTGAGGGTGAGATCGAGATCGACGAGGGGAGAGAGAGGGGGGTGAGGGATAAAAGGAAAAAAAAGATTAATATATATAATATATTTATTATATATATAAATCTTATTTTCCCAAATTAAAACCTCAATTAAATCTAATTAAATCTGGAAAAATACTAGAAAAATTCCTAAAAATCCAAGAAAATAGCCGAAAATTCCAAAATGAGTTCTAGATCTGAACCACTAAGGATCCATTAAGGCATGGGCCTCCCAGTCCCTCCCTTCTTATAAAAATTTCACCCTCGAAATTTACAACAAAGGATAAGGAGGAAACTGAGAAAAGAATTATACCTCACTGGAATAAGAAAGGAAAAAGCTAACGCATCTCATCTTCGCGTTCCCAAGTAGACTCATTACCGGAGTGGCACTGCCAAGCAACTCTTACCAAAGGAATAACCTTATTTCTCAACCGCTGCTCACGACGGTCTTCAATTCTGATAGGAAACTCTCGCGTAGACAAATCAGCAGTCACTTCGGGCCAAACTGAATCATCGAGAACATGGGATACATCAGGCACATACTTCCTTAGCTGAGAGATGTGGAACACATCATGAATAGCTTGCATAGCCGCTGATAGTTGCAGTTGATAAGCTACCTGACCCACAGCTTCTGAAATAGGAAAGGGGCCAACATAATGCGGACTAAGCTTTCTACGCTTCCCAAATCTGGAAACACCTTTCATCGGAGATACCTTGACAAAAACCATATCTCCAGGCTCAAATTGTAGTGGACGTCTGCGTTGATCTGCATAACTTTTCTGTCGACTCTGAGCTGTCAACAATCTCTGCCTGATCAGACGAACCACATCAGAACACTACTGTACCATGTCGGGTCCCGTCAAAAGTCTATCCCCGACATCAAACCAGTTCAGAGGAGTACGACAAGGATGACCATATAGTGCCTCATAAGGAGCCATGCCAATACTGGAGTGAAAACTGTTATTATAAGTAAATTCAACAAGTGGCAAATGTTGACTCCACGAACCCTACCAGTCAAGGCAACACGATCTCAGCATATCTTCTAGGGTCTGAATAGTTCTCTCCGACTGTCCATCAGATTGCAGATGATACGCTGAACTGAAAGCTAACTCAGTGCCCAAAGCTTTCTGAAAATTACGCAAGAAGTCGGAGGTAAAATGTGGATCACGATCTGACACAAGTGAAATTGGAATTCCATGCAGTGGCACAATCTTTTGCACATAAAGCTCGGCCAACCTCTGCACATTCCAAGCAACCTTTATTGGCAACAATCTGGCAGTCTTAGTTAATCTATCAACAAGCAACTAGATACCATCAAAACCTTGAGAAGTCGAGGTAAACTCACCACAAAATCTGTAGTAACATGGTCCCATTTTCACATTGGAATTTCCAACGGCTGAAGTAATCCACCTGGCTTTTGATGTTCGGCTTTAACCTGCTGACAAGTCAAGCACTTAGAAACAAACACAGCCACATCTCTCTTCATACCTGACCACCAGAACTACTTTTTCAAATTCTAATACATCTTGGTGACACCTGGGTGAATAGCAAAGCGGGATCCATGGGCTTCACTCAGAATCACAAATCTCAAAGAATCATCAGTGGGAATATACAATCTGCCCTGAAAATTGACAACCAGCTCGTCATCAAATTCCACATCAAATCTTGATATAACACGGGCCAAATTAGAATCAGCTTGCTGAGCTTCTTTAATCTACTGATATAAAGCTAAACCCAACGCCAAACTAGCATAAACTGCCATCTTCGGATCGGCAGGAATCTCTACACTGAACGCCTCGCTCGGAAGCAGTTCCCACAATTTCCATTCATGAAGCAACAGATGACTGACTTGTACTTTCCTACTCAGAGCATCAGCCACAACATTCATTTTACCCGGCTGATAGGAGAGTGTAAAGTCATAATCTTTCATGTATTCCATGCAGCGATGCTGCCTGAGATTCAGATCTTTCTGGGAGAATATATACTGTAAACTCTGATGATCAGTAAAAATATGAAACTTCTCACTATACAGATAATATCTCCAGATCTTTAAAGCAAAAATAACTGCAGCTAGCTCCAGATCATGCGTGGGATAATTTTATTCATGCTGTTTCAATTGCCGAGATGCATATGCAATCACATTTCCATGTTGCATCAGCACTGCACCCAAACCTATTCGAGAAGCATCTATGCAAACCACAAATCCACCCGAGCCGGACGGTAAAATCAACACTGGGGAAGAAGTCAAGAGCCTTTTTAATTCAACAAAGCTATCCTCACACTGATCCGACCAGACAAAAGGCACATCTTTACGAGTCAGTCTAGTCATTGGTGCTGCAATCTTTGCAAAATCCTAGATGAATCTTCGATAATACCCAACTAAACCTAAAAAGCTTCTTATCTCTGTCACAGTTCTCGGTCTCTGCCAATTTAAAAAAGCTTCAATCTTCGCAGGGTCTACTGCTACTCTATCATCAGAAATCACGTGGCCAAGAAAATGAATCTCTCGAAGCCAGAATTTACACTTACTGAACTTAGCATATAGCTCGTGATCTCTTAGAGTCTACAGAATAATCCTCAAATGCTGTACATGATCTTCGTCAGAAGTAGAATAAACCAGAATATCATCAACAAAGATCACCACGAACTAATCCAGATATGGACAAAAAATACGCTGCATTAGGTCCATGAAGGCTGTTGGAGCATTAGTCAAGCCAAACGGCATTACCAAAAATTCATAATGACCATAACGAGTACTGAAAGCTGTCTTCTCCACATCAGATTCCCGGATCCGCAATTGAAAGTAGCCAGACCGAAGGTCAATCCGCAAAAAGACAGTAGCAGACTGTAACTGGTCAAACAAATCATCAATCCTGGGAAGCGGATATTTATTCTTGATAGTCACCTGATTCAATTGTCTATAATCAATACAAAGCATCATGCTTCCATCTTTCTTCTTCACAAATAACACTGGAGCACTCCACGGAGAGAAACTGGGGCGAATATAGCCTTTTCCAGCAATTCAAGTAGCTGTGCTCGCAGTTCTTTTAGTTCAGCTGGAGCCATTCGATACAGTGCCTTTGCTAACGGTGTTGTACCTAGAATCAGTTCAATCACCATTTCTATTTCTCGCTCTGGAGGCAAGCCTGGAAACTCGTCAGGAAACACATCAGGGAACTCACAGACAACAGGAATATCACTGACGTCCTGTCATGGTTTCTCAATAGTAACCACAGAAGCTAAGAATCCCTGGCAACATGCACTAAGCAACCTATAGGCTCGAATAGTAGAAATAATCAAGCGAGAAGAACGGGATCGAATACCTTGGAAATAAAATGCCGATTTCCCCTGTGGCTGAAAATAGACCTTCTTCGATCTGCAGTCAACCACAGCTCCATATTGCTCCAACCAATCTATACCCAGAATGACATCATAATCTGCCAGCTGTAACGCATACAATCTCGCCGGCAACTGATGATTATTAATCATAACAGGAGATTCTTTCAAACACAGAGGTGTAATCATGAAATCTCCAGAAGGCAACTCCATAAACAGCTCAGAAGTTATCTCTTATGTCGGCTCCTCAATGCATGCAATGAAATCCTCAGAGATAAAAGAGTGAGAAGCACCAGAATCAAATAAGACACGTGCTGAATGACCATAAAGCATAATCATACCTTCAACTAGATGAGATGCAACCACTTCAGCTCGAGTAATGTGAGAAACCTTGCCCTTTTGCTTCTTAGATGCGGCTGAAGACTGCTGGGAAGATGCTGAGGCTTGCGAATAAAATTATTTCTGAGGTTGAGGTAAAGGAGGAGGTCTGAATTGCGACTGTTGAGGCTGAGAAAACTGAGGAGCATGTACCGGCTTCGGCCTCAGCGGGCAATCTCAAACAACGTGACCAGGCTGGTCACAGCAAAAATAGACCACATGAAGAGAACACGACTGACCCTTATGGTGACCACCGCATCTCCGACAAGTCCACGACTGACTGACAGCGGAACTCTGACGACTCTAGGAAGAAGGTGCTGTCGGCTGCTGAATAGTACCCGTACCAGGAGATTCTTGCTAAAAGAACTTCTTCTTCTTCTTGAACTTGGCCTTGGAAGAGGAAGAAACACTCCTAACATCTGGCTGAACCGAGGGGACTCCTGTCACTGGCGGTCGATAAGTCTACGGAAACTGAATCGTCGGCTGAACCAACCCCGCTCGTGGATACCCTCCTGGTCTCGCCATCTTTAGCTCAAGTGCCACAGTTGCCTGGCATGCACCATCAAGATCAGCAACACGACTCGCAATCAACGACAATTTCAACTCTGGCCTCAACCCTCGCAAGAACTGTTGAGTCTTCAAAGCTTCATTAGCCAGCACATGGGGCGCATACTGACCCAATTCCATAAATTTATTTCGATACTATAGTACAGTCATATCGCCCTGAAGCAATTCCATGAACTGGTACATCTTAGCCATTTGCAAACAGGCAGGAGTATAGGCACGCTCGAAGGCTGCAACAAACTCTACCCAAGTGATCTGCCGAAGGGGCCTGGAATGAAATGCAATCTGCCACTCGGCTTTCCACCATGTAATGACTGTACTTTGGAGTTGACATGCTACAAGCATCACTTTCTCATCCTCCGCGCACTCCATCGATAGGAACACGCGCTCGATCGCATCCAGCCACTGTCTCGCTACCTCTGGATCTGGTTGTCCGTCGAAAGCTAGCAGATTGAACAAGAGAAATTCTTTCAAAGCCTTGCCTCGACTACCAGGCGCTTCAACTTGAGGAGCAACGACTGGCGCTGGAGGAGGAACTATAGGAACAACAAGAACTGCAGGAGGCGGTGCAGAACCACTCTCTTCTCTAGGAGCTCGAGGAACTCGAGGAGGTCTTCCTCGACGAGGTGACATATTACACTGCCGAACACATCAAACAACGGCAAATCCGTCAATCATACGGAAAACATCCTAAGCCAGCAAAAGACAACACGAAGGGCTAACTCTGGACAAGTGCAAATTCTAATTCCTTATACAAATCCTCAACTTCGCTCTGATACCAACTGTGACGACCCAGAGCGCCGGATATCCGATATACCGATAACATCGATACACTGATACCAGGAACTGGGGAAGCCACTCAAGAGACTGATGAGGCCCCTGAAGGGTTAGTGAAGTTTGTCGAGGGGATGCATGACGAATCGCAATCACAAGCGCGCATATTAGAATTTATTTAACAGAAGTGTGGAAGTAATTTAAAATAAATAAGTGCTAAATAAATAAACTAGTCTAGAGGCACAAAAGTGCTAGTCCACAAGTACAACTACTCAGGACATACCCCGGCAAAAGTAAAAAAGAGGGCCAAAAAGGCGACCAGACAACAGCTGGCTGCTAAGAACGGTCCCCATGCGCACGGGAAACACCGGGAGACGACGGGCGCCGCTCACCTGAAAAGAGAAGGGTGAGTCACAGCCAGACTCAGTAGGGGTCACGCGGATCCCTACCTTGCACTAAACAAGCATACATGCAAAAATAAAGGCAATTAGAGCATGCATTTAATTAACTAACATGTAATGTCATGAATAACTAATCACAATAAAGCTGTAAAATCTAACTAAACAGATATAACAGCTAATACATGCCAAAAATGAGTAAGTCTAAATGACTGAAACTAACTCTACCAGTAGAATATGCCTCAACTAATCCAAGCAACAGGGAACAAGACAACCACTGGGAACAGAAACAAGACAACCACTAGAATATGCCTCAACTAATACATGCCAAAAATGAGTAAGTCGGTGTGTGCACACACTGACTCTTACATGAGCCAGGCCCTCTAGCTAGTTTTCTCCCTCGGTAGGACGCTACCGTTGGCGGGGAGCCCACGGTACTACCTTAAAAACCGTGTGACGGGAACACCCCTCTGCTATCCCCAAGTGGGTCGGTACTCAAAGACCTTAGGGCTACAACAGTGGTTCCATCGCATGGAAAGTAAAGCTACTCTATTGGGATCTAAAAACATGCCATTATTTCATAAAATAACTCATACATGGCGCGTAATCAGTATTGAACGCATTAAAGAATGAATAGGCGGCTTTTGAAAACTAACAGGGGTGTTACGGCCTACTGCCAGCGCGTCATAGAGAGTGACAGTCGGGGGTTGGCACGTTACATCGACTGTGACGCGTCCGCCCCTGGCCGTTAGAGCCACCCGAAGCCCAAAACAACAATAGTTCTACTCGCGTTCAAACGGAGTGTAACGCGCTTACGGGGGCGCGTTTCGCCGCCCTGACGGTCGGTCGACAGGCCGTCAGGCCCACCCGAGACTAACATTAACACTAACAATTTTTGATCGTTCAAAACATGGTGTAACACGCTCGCATAGGTGCGTTACAGCCTCCTGACGGTTGCGCGACAGGCCGTCAAGCCAACCGCCAATGCCGATCAACTGAAATCAACGGAAGTGTAACGGTCGGGAGCCTGACCGTTACACACACTGTGACACCCCTCCAAAGGGCCGTTACAGTTCTGTAACGCATCCCCTAAGGACCGTTACGGGTGTGACGGTTCCTGGAAGGACCGTCACACCGTCTGGGTTACGGACGGGTTACATTTGAAAGTGGGTTCCCTCCCGGGCGATCGGAATCATCGGGTAACGATGAAAACCTGTAAAACCTGTCAAACCACACGTCCTACACAACATAATACCAACAAAAATAACCACATGCAATGCCCACAATGGATTATACATGAAGAACAAAGCTTAAACCCCAAAAAATGGTTGAAAATGCTATACATAGAAGAATTTATGGTGGAATGGGTGACCCTAAATGCTAATGGGCCCTCAATTTTGGCACGGTTGCATAAATGCTTTTAATCATATGTGAGAGAAGGCGTAAGAACAATTATTATATAAAATAGATGGGAAGGACTAAGAATAGAGGAGAAGATGGAAGTAGTATAGATTTGACATATTTAATAAATATTTTCTACCAAAGAATTTATAATGAATAGAGCGACTCAAAACTTCACCGGGTCATCAACTCTCCCACGGCTATGCAGGTTACCCTTATTATACCTATCGAAAGGAGTGAGAATAAATGAAGAGGGATGAAAATAACAAAGAATCGGCGGGGTTGAAAATATTATACATAGAAGAAGTTATTATGTAATGAGTGACCTTAAATGTGAATGGGGCTTCAATTTTCGCACGGTCGCACAAATGACTTTAATCATATGTGAGAGAAGGCGTAAGAACAATTATTATAATAAAATCAATGTGAAAGAGTAAGAAAAGAGGAGATGATGGAAATAACACAGATTTGACACAATTAAAAAATATTTTCCGTCGAAGAATTTATGATAAATTGAGCGACTCAAAACCTCAGCAGGTCATAAAATCTCTCACGACTACGCGGGTTACCCTTATTATACCCTATCGAAGGGAGTGAGAATAAATAAAGGGGGTAAAAATAACAAAGAACCGACGTGGTTGAAAATGCTATACATAGAAGAACTTATGATGGAATAGGTGACGTAAAATGTGAATGGGACTTCAATTTTTGCATGGTCGCACAAATAGCTTTAATCATATGTGAGAGAAGGTGTAAGAACAATTATTATAATAAAACCGATGGGAAGGAGCAAGAATAGAGGAGCGGATAGAAATAGCACAGATTTGACACATTTAAAAAATATTTTATGCCGATGAATTTATGATGAATAAAGAGACTCAAAATGTCTCCGGGTCAGACACTCACCCACGGCTACACGGGTAACCCTTATTATACCCTTTCGAAGGGAGTGAGAATAAATGAAGGGTGTTGAAAATTATAAAGAATGGATGGGGTTAGAAATTCTATATATAGAATAATTTTTTATAGAATGGGTGACCCTAAATGTGAATGGGTCTTCAATTTTGGCACGGTCACACAAATGGCTTTAATCATATGTGAGAGAAAGCGTTAGAACAATAATTATAATAAAACCAATGGGAAGGAGCAAGAATTGTGGATAAGATGAAAATAGCACAGATTTGACATATTTAATAAATATTTTCTAGTGAAGATTTTATGATGAATAGAGGGTCTCAAAATGTAAGGCCCGTGCCTTAGTGGATCCTTAGTGGTTTGGATCTTGTATTTGTTCTGGAATTTTTGACTATTTTCTTGTATTTTTAGGAATTTTCCTAGCATTTTTCTGGATTTATTTGGAGTTAATTGAGGGTTATTAGAAATTAATAAGCTTTTAATATATATAATAATTATATTATATATATTTTAATCTTATTTTACTTTCTTTTAATCCCTCACCCTCACACCCTCTCTCTCTCCCCGGTCGATCTCTTTCTCTTACGCTCTCTCTCTCTCTCTCTCTTCGTTCGATCGCCCCCTCCCCTCTCCTAGGGAAAGCAGGCGAGACGACGTCGGATTGAAGCATGGTTAGTGCCGGTGGATTCCTCGTGTCGAGAGGAACGCGTGGGTACCCATTTCGGCACGGTTCGATGATCGTGGGAGCGGGACGGAGTGTGAAGGTTCCGTGGACCTACCTCGGTGCATGGGGCATTATCGGCCGTTTCGGCTTGCAAGAGGTAGGGGGATGGACTCCTGAACCTGCTAGGATCATTTCCTGTAGCTAGTTCGTTTGATTAGAGCCTCGAAGCATGCATGATGTTCATTTTTCTATTTTTGGGGTTTTAGCCTTGTTCATCGTGTTTGATTGATTATAGGCGATGCATGTGCTAGTTTTAGATGTTAAATTGTTGCATGGGATGTATGGTTTGACAGGAAACAGGTTTTCTCGCCGTTACCCGATGATTTCTATCGTCCGGGAGGGAATCGGTTTTCAAATCGAACCCGTCCGTGGCCTAGGCGGTGTGACGGTCCTTCCAGGAACCGTCACACGTCTGGCGGTCCTAGATGGACGCGTTACTTAAATGTAACGGCCTAATGAAGGGGCGTTACATTGAGTGTAACGGCTAAGTTTCGACCGTTATTTACTCATTGACTATCGTTGACTAGTTGGGGCGGTTCTTCTGGCGGCCTATCGGCCGACCGCCAGAAGGCTGTAACGTGCCTAGGCTAGCGCGTTACATCCTGTTTCATGCAGTTTTATCTGTTAGTTGTAAAATTAGCCTCGGGTGGATCTGACGGCCAGTCGGACGGCCGTCAGAGCCATGTAACGCGCGTAGGCTGGCGCGTTACATGCCCGTTTGTTTGGATTTATTAAGCTCGGCAGCGATGGTAACGGCCAGGTCTAGGCGCGTCACTTCCCATGTAGTGCGCCTACCCACGACCGTTACTTACCTGTGGCGCGTGGGCGATAGACCGTCACATGCCTGTTGGTTTAAAAAGAATGCCGACTTATGGTTTAATGCTTCCCGAGCTATTTAGTATGCCATGTTTAGCTATTGTATTTTATAATGGCATGTTTCTATATCCTAATAGAGTAGCTTTTCTTTCCTTACAATGGAGCCACTGTTGTTGCCCTAAGGTCTGTTGAGTGCAGACCCGCTTGAGGATAGCGGAGGGGTGTTTCCCGTACAGGGTTTGTAAGCTAGTTCCGTGGGCTCCCGGCCAATGGTAGCGTCCTACCAAGGGAGAAAACTAGCTAGAGGGCCTGGCTCAGGTGAGAGTCAGTGTGTGCACACGTGGTCAGAGGCTGTGGACTGACACTGACGAGTGTCACTCTGACTGGTCACTTGGTTTGGTACTGTTTACGCGCTCAGCCTGTCGTTTTACCGACTGCGAGTGCTTGAGACGCAGTGTAAGTCGTCAGTGGACGCATCTGGTTTCTACTCCAGTGGTTGTCCTACTCCCTACTATTTGGATTGGTTAAGGCTTATCCTATTTGGTAGATTTAGTTTCAGTCGCTTGCATTTAATTATTATTGGCATGTGTTAGCTGTTATACCTGCTTAGATAGAGTTTACAGCTTTCTTGTGATTAGTTATTCATGCCAATGCCTATTATTTTATTTAAATGCATGCCCTATTACCTTTATCTTCGCATGCATGTTTGTTTAGTGCGAGGTAGGGATCCGCGTGACCCCTACTGAGTCTGGCTGTGACTCACCCTTCTCCTTTCAGGTGAGCCGCGCCCGCCGTCTCCCGGTGTTTTGTGAGGTTGCTCGGAGACCGTGCTTAGTTGCCAGCAGTTGACGGGTCACCTTTGTGAGGCACTGTTGTACTTTTGCCGGGGTATGCCCTGCGTAGTTGTACTTTTTGGACTAGTACTCTTGTGCTTCTGGACTAGTTATATAAAATCACTCTGGTTATTTTTTATTTGCTTCCGCACTTATCTTAATTTTATTATTTAATTGTAATATGCACGTTCCAAATTACAATTCATTATGCATCCCCTCGACAAACTTCACTAACCCTTCAGGGGCCTCATCAGCCTCTTGGATGGCTTCCCCAGTTCTTGGTATCGGTGTATCGATGTTATCGGTATATCCGTATCCTGAACTCTGGGTCGTCACAGCGAGTATCAGAGCGGAGTTGAGGATTTGTATAAGGAATTGGAATTTGCAACTTGTCCAGAGCTAGTCCTTCGTGTTGTCTATTGCTGGCTTAGGGTTGTTTTCTACGTGATTGATGTGAGTCATGTTGCTTTCTATTTTTCGGCAGTGCAAGATGCTGCCTCGTCGAGGAAGACCTCCTCGAGTTCTTCGAGCTCCCCGAGATGTGCCTAGGGAAGATAGTGGTTCTACACCTCCTCCTGCAGTTCCCGTTGTTCCAGTTGTTCCTTCTCCAGCGCCGATGGTTGCTCCTCAGATTGAAGTGCCTGGTAGTCGAGGCAAGGCTTTGAAAGAATTTCTCCTATTCAATCCGCCTGCTTTCGATGGTCAAGCTGATCTAGAGGTTGCGAGGCAATGGTTGGATGAAATTGAGCACGTATTCCTGTCTATGGAGTGCGTCAAAGATGAGAAGGTTATGCTTGCCGCTTTTCAACTCCAAGGTATAGCCATCACGTGGTGGAAAGCCGAGTGGCAGATTGCTTTTCATTCCAGACCTCTTCGGCAGATCACTTGGGTAGAGTTCGTTACTACTTTCGAGCGTGCCTATACTCCTGCCTACTTGCAGATGGCTAAAATGTATCAATTTATGGAGCTGACTCAAGGTAGTATGACTGTGCTTCAGTATCGGAATAAGTTCATGGAATTGGGTCAGTATGCGCCCCATGTGCTGGCAAATGAAGCATTGAAGACTCAACAATTCTTGCGAGGTTGGAGGCCAGAGTTGAAGATGCCCCTGATTGCAAGTCATGTTACCGATCTAGATGGTGCGTGCCAGACAGCTGTGGCACTTGAGCTGGAGATGGCTGTAGACACGCCAAAATTGACATTATTTTGAGTATATTTCATATTACCGTGCAATGCCCCATTTGACCCTCAAATTAGCTTGTTTGAGTGGTTTTTCCCACTTTTCTTGAATTTCTCTTATTTTTCCTTCATTTTCTCCTTTTTCCTATTTTTCTGGATTTTCTGGGCATTTATCTCAATTTTTGAAATTCACGACCTGGGTAAGGGCGTGTTTTGTTAAAACATGACCTGATCTGGGGCGTTTCTTTGAGAAAGGATGACCTTTTGTGAGGGCGTCAATTCTTGGTGTCTGACCGACTTTCCTGTTTTAAAGACTTGAAATTAACGCCCTTCCCAGGGGCGTGTTTTTTAAAGGTGGCTTTGTTCGAGGCGTGTTTTACATTTTTTAAATATGGGGAGTTTTTATTTCTAAAATTGATCCAGGAGTTAACGCCCTTGTGCAGGGCGTGTTTTTAAGAAACGCCCTCTGGGCAGGTCATCAATTCAACAATTGACGCCCTGAACCAAGTCGTGTTTCACTTTTGTGCTCCGAACGAACGCAGCCTTTCCCAGAGAGACTCTTGCTTCGTTTGGGCTCTTGCCCAGCTTAATCCTCCCCTATTTGGGCTCTTGCCCGTTCTTATCTCTTCCTCCTTTGGACTCTTCCCTCCTTATCTCCTTTTCTATCTTATTAATAGAGCTTCTGAGCTCTGTTGATCGGTTGGATTCAGGAGGCTTCTTCCCCGTTATTTTTCTTTTGTTTTTCTTCTTCCTCCCTCCGTTCTTCTTCTTCTTCTGTTTCCTTTTCTTTTCTCTTCTTTTCTTCTCACAGATTGCTGTTGCCGTTGGCTAAGGAGGGGCTCCTGCACACGTTCAAGTCTTCATCATCTTCTGGGAACTTCTCCCCATCGAGCATCCAAGCCAAAACAACAGATTTCTCTATCTTTCTCTTTCTTTGTTTCATTTTTGTTATATTAGTTCATGCATGCATCATCTTCTATTGATTTTTCAACTCAACTACGTTGAGTATTTTCCCCTTAGTGCACTCCTGCACATTTATATATCCTTCATCATTCATCTCCCACACCCTCTTTGCATAGGGGTTTAAGGGCAACCACCCTTAAGGTGTGTTCTTCACCATATTTTCATGCTCATATTTTTATTTAGGATTTCATGCTACACTCACCATGTTCTAATTCCTATCTTTATTTGGTGTTTGTCTTTTCTTGCAAGGGTAATCAAAGGAAAAACTCTCTTCATCGGTCGGCCGATTTAGAAGAGAAAGGAGCACTCACAATCCCCGCACTTTTAAGGTATTTATATCGCTATCCCTCCTCCATTTATTTATTGTTATATTTTTGAGGCCCTCGTGTCTCTGGCGATCACAACCTCCTTTTAGCACCTCGTGCTATTTTATTGTTATTTTTATTGCTTATTCTTATCTTTTTTTTGTCTAAGTGTGGATTTTAAATCAAATCTACAAATTGGCGATCACGGTGGGACCCTTTGTGTTCTTCTTTCATTACCCCTTTCCCCTTAGGCACCCGCGCGTGCCATCTCCCCTATTTGCACCCTCGGTGCGTCTCCCTTTTGTGCCCCTCGGGCACCCTCCATTGGCTTTGCACTCTCCCACTTGTGATTTGTTAGTTTGATAGGTTTTTCTTTAGAAATTCCATTTATCCAAACCTTTTGGTGAGCATGTTATCCTGTTATTGATTGCCCTCATTTTGCTGACTGTGGGTGTTTGTTGCTTCTGGCCGGGGAAGCTTTTCTGGAGGAGTGAATTAACGCCTCTGTCAGAGGCGCGTTTTGATTTCACGCCCTGACCCAGGGCGTCTTCTTCATATTTTACGCCCTCTGACAGGGCATTTTCCAGCATATTTCCTGATTTTCCCTGTTTTATTATGCTGCCCTGTGAATTCACGCCCTGCCACAGGGCGTCGTTTATTTGATTAGCGCCCTACATCAGGGCGTGTCTTTTAATTTAACGCCCGCTGGACAGGGCGTCCTTTTATTGATAGCGCATCACCCTAAGGCGCGTTTTACCCTACCCCTGGGCCCCTCACGTTGATTCACGACAGTCACACCGTCGTGTCTTTGTTTAGTAGCGCCCCCTGCCAGGGCGTGTTTTTACTGTGAGTTTCCAGAACCCCCCGGCTGTGGTTTTTCATGATATTTCCTGCTTATCTTGATTGATTATATTGTTGTGGTTAGCCTGTTTACCCTGCTGCATTCATATTTGCATTTTGGTTTGAGAGACCTCCTCTCTCTTCATTAGGATTCCACACACCCTCTTGGAATCGGGACGACCCTCCATTGAGCATTCCGTCTCTTTGGACTGGAAATCCCTTTTCCAAGCCTCCGTAAGTCCCCGCACCCATGGATTCCCTCACGGACGTCGGGCAGGTTGTACCCTTTTGAAGTCCCGAGTTAGTTGGCCATATACGTGGTGAGAGAGGATCCCTAGTTGGCATTGGAGTTCAAACCGTATTGAAACTAGGTTTCCCCCCCCTTGTGTGAATCATTCAAAACTTTGATAAAATCTTTAATTCACCAAGGTTCAAACAAATCAAATCAAGGTAACCATCTCTTTTGTGTGCTTCTTTGCATATTAGTTTGAACTTTGATTGCATGATGGCTTACTATAAACAAGGTAACATGTTTAATTCAATTCATGAGGATGCACAACCTAGCACATCCTATTCCCCTCAACTTCAACATGATCATCAAAATTCTCACCATTCTTTCAAAGGGCCACGTCCTCATTCTTATGGTCATGCCCGACCCATGGGCAATGTCCAATCCAATGGTCCTTCAACTTAATTTCGAGCCACTACTCCCTCGGGATCCTCTCGTCCCAATGATGAGAAGGTCTCCCAGATCATTCATGCATTAGATCATCTTACCCCTCAACAGATCCAAGCCCTTAAGGCTGCCGTTGAGGGTACATCTCATGCATCTCTCCCTCCTTCCAATTCTATACGGGTGGCCCATCACCCACCTCCTTCCAATTCTATTCGGGTGGCCCATCACCCATCTCTCTCCAATTCTACACGGGTGGCCCATCACCCCCCTCCTCCTTCCAATCCTGATCGGGTGGCCCATCACCTTTTTACCTCTTCTATTCATCCTTCTACTCGGGTGGCCCATCACCCGCCTCCTTCTATTCCTCCTCCAACATGGCCCCAAGGCCCGTCTATTCCATGTAATCCGGCTCATCCGGGTTCTTCCATGGGTCAGCCCATTAATTCCCCTCCATGGCCTTTTTATGCGGCCCCTCCTCCTTCAAGACCCTGCCAGCCCTCGGTTGTTCAAGTCACACCCCTCCAACAATCTCTGCTTGATAAGATTATTTTGATAGAGGAACAATTAAGAAGGGTCACGGCTCCTCCTACTCCGGTCAATCCTCTCCATGCCGCTCTGGACGAGATTACAAAGATGGAGAAAGAATGGAAAGATAGGAGGGATGATTACGGCGTCGGCGGTTCAAGTGAGCAAGAGCCGGCATTCGAAGAATCTGAGGCAGTATACGATGATGATGAAGCTCTGCAGGCACCCCTTCCGAGTTTCCTTAATTTTCCGCTCCCTCCACTATCATTTGATAAACCTCCTGCTCAGGACAAAACCAGCATCCCCGATCCAACCCCCATTTACGAGACTAATTGGTGTTACGATGATGGGTCGATACTCCAATCGCCCACGTCGGCACCTCTTAAGTCTCCTCCTATCCTTGACACCGCATACATTACACCTCCTCCAGTTACACCATTAACCTCCGCAACACTGGCCTCCCCCAAGCCTTCCACTATTAAACCTCCACCCGTTAAGCCATCTACCTCCACACCATTAGCCTCCGTCGAACCCACCATTGAACCTTCCCCAATTAACCTCCCATTACCGCCACCTCGGCCTTCCATTATCCCTTTAAAACCCACTTTGCCTATTCCACCATTTAACCCTTTACCCTTACCCGTGACTAATCCTGAGCAGGATCCACCCCTTTTTGCACCCGAGCCAATCCCAACTGCTTCCGAGCAAAGGGAGAAACTCGACGTGTTTGAACCCCCGCTTACGCTCACCCATTTGCCAACGCTTTCCATCATGCCTCCACCATTCATGGAGCCTTCCGCCTCCGCTTCACCTCCCCTTACTACTCGGAATGGGGGGCCTTCTATAAGCACAGGTGCCGAGGACGATCAAGAGTCGGGCAGCAAGGATTTGGCCGCGCCATTCAAGATTCAAGAATTCATTTGCCGGATGCCAATCCGGGTTATTGTGCCAAGCACGGTCGAAGAAGCCAAGTCGCCACCATGCCAAGCATTGATGCTGTGTAAGGGCCGGGCAGGGCACCCTTTGTTCCAATTTCCAAATTTTGAATCTTTGGGCAACATAATGCTTCCGAGCCCAACTTTCCAACTCCCTCACACCATTACTTTGCACTCTCCAAGGGAGTTGACATTCACCATTGAACCTTCGGCAGGGGCTATTTCTCATACACTTTCACTGCCGTGGAGGGGCAGCTATCTTGGTGCTAAGGGGCCGTCCCCTATTTGTTCCACCTTCCATTCAACTCCACCCATATTCCCCTCTATAACAATTTCTTCATGGGCCACTCCAAGGGTAAAGAGGAGGATCTCACCCTCTCACCCTTCACATTCTTCATCTTCTTTACATCTCATGCATTTTTCATTCATTCATTCATCCCATTCATCCCATTCATTCCATTTATTACACCCATCATTTTGCATACATTTGCGCCTCCTTCTACCCGGGTTTCCAAACCTGTATCTTCCCTGTCTTCCGGCGCCTCCGGATATTCCGCACTTCTCATCTTCATCTTCATCTTTCTTTAATTCACTCCCCTTGGGGCATCGCGTCCCCCTTCCTGCTATTTCCCTGGAACCTCCAGGAATTTTACCCCTCCTCTTTGGGCATCGCGCCCTTTCTGATTTCGTTATCCCTCCGGAACCTCCGGACTTTCCCCTCGGGCAACGCGCCCCTTTCCATCTTATTCCTCTGGAACCTCCGGATTTTCCTCCTAATCCTCCTTCATTCCTTTCTCTATTCCTCGGGCATCGCGCCCCTTTCCATCTTATTCCCTCGGAACCTCCGGATTCCCCATCTGATTGTCTCAGTCTTTTCCTTGGGCATCGCGCCCCTTTCCATCCTCTTCCTCCGGAACCTCCGGATCTTTCACCCCTCTCTTTGTCCTTTGGGCATCGTGCCCCTCTCCATTTGCTACCTCCGGAACCTCCGGACCTTCCCCTCGGGCATCGCGCCCCTTTCCACCTCATTTCTCCGGAACCTTCGGACCTTCTTGGGCATCGCGTCCCTCCTTCCATCATTCCTCCGGAACCTCCGGATTCTCCGTCTTATTCTCTCTATCATTTTCCAGGGCATCACGCCCCTTTCCATCTCATTCCTCCGGAACCTCCGGACCATCCATCTTTCTTCCGATTCATCTTTCTGCTCCTCCGGGATATCACATCCTTCATTTTCTTCCTCCTTTTTCATCATCTTTTTCTCTATTTCTTCCCAGGGCATCGCGTCCCTTCTTTCGTTATCCCTCCGGAGCCTCCAGATTCTTCTTCTGCTCATGATTCTCCTCCACCACCTCCGGACCCTCCAGATCCGCCTCCTTCCATCTACCAATTTCTTCGTCTGATTCCTCCTAATTCTGGGTCTGACCCAACTTCTTCCACATCCACTGCCTTGGGCATCTGCCCATTCTCTCACTGCTTTCGAGGCTTTAGTCCTCACTCATCCTTCTAATTCTTCACTTCTTCTGTAGACTGTTCCATGTGATCAGGGTCTCCGCGCCTTAGTGAGGGAGTTCTAGCCCTCGCCTCTCTTCCCTTTTCTCCTTATTCGTCTGAGTCTGGTTTGAGCACCACTCATTCTTGTTAAGCCACTCCCAAAATCCTTTGCTTCTAATTCTTTTGACTCCCAAAGAGGACAAATCCCATGATGATCAACCTCGCCTCTGACAGCTGCTTCTACAAAGGTTGCAAGGTAACATATTGGCGTAAGTATGCATTTTAATGATATCATTTTCTCATTACTTCACGCATGATTTTTAAAATCAAGTACTTCTTAACGAGATTAAGAGTGGTGTTTTAAACCTTTATCTTAAGCTTTTGTTTAATTGAAATCATTCTCAAAAGAGTCCTTTAGGCTTATTTTTTTGCAGCACCTCTGGTTAATAAAAACCCGCGCTGGGAATTCAACCTTCTCTCCCCGCTTGTTAAGAGCAACCCTTAGTTGGGCACCGCACACACTTCACGGCGTCCTTAGCTGGCTCCTTTGATAAAAACACCGTTGCTATCTTGACCATGCCATGAGAATATCTGAAAGTCTTTTCTCTTCTTTATTCGGCCACATGCAGGGGCAAGAGGTTGACGGATGAGATGACCAACCTAGGTAATCCCCAATACGAGAGGAGTCTCAAATAGGGGCAGTCTTGACCCAAAATCAACATCAATATGAGTTTTCATATGAGTTTTCATGATATACATCTAGCCAAAAGGGCTATTATGAAAATCAAGTCAGAATTTTAATAAATTCAAAATTGTGAATTATGACATGACAAGAGTGGTAAAGTCCCCGCAGGGAAAACCCTGGTCGTGTGCATGTCAAGGGTCTAAAAATCAAAGACACAAAGCCCCAGCGCAACAGACTACCTCTTTGAAGGGAACACCTTGGAAAGAATTCAAGTCTTGATATCTCCCATCCTGTATAAAGCTTATCCACAATTATTCTTCTCTTCTCCCTCCAAGACCGAATGTTTCTCAGGTATGGCCTTGGTAGGAGCACCGTTAATCAAGGGCAGTCAATTATAGGACGCCACTTTCAATGCACGCTTAGCTTTGGGCAGTTTTAGCGAAAAGGGAAGGAACAAGGACCCCTAGCCAGTGGTTCAAAATAACCATTTGATGCTGCATTAACAATGTCTAAACCAAAATCTAAAAAAAAATTGATTATTTCCCGATCAAAATCCCAACAAAAATTCAAAATATTTTCCAAAAATCTCCATAAAAATTCAAATATTTTCAAAACTCATAAAAATTTACATATTCCAAAACTCATAAAAATTTGCATATTTCCAAAATCCAAAAATTTGCATTGTATTTTCTGATGGTGTTTTGCAGGAACAGCTTTGCAAGGACCAAGAGCACGGGATGAGTCCTATCTCCACTCATTGTTATCAATCTATTGATTCTCCCGATATTTTCATGACATGCCACCCTGGGCATTTTTGGTTATCACCTCCTTATATCATTTTGGTTATATCTCCTGATTATCATTCTGATTATTCATCTCCAGATCTTTCAATCAACTCCTACTAATTTCTCTTGATCAATTCTGCCGATGGACATTATCAGATCTTGATCATTCAACTCCAAATCTTGATTAGCCAAGTTGGCATCCTCATGACAAAATAACAAACAATGATGCTTTGCAATATCATGATTCAACTCATAATGGTTACTATGTTGTAACATGCTATTGATGCTTCGATTCATGCTATGCTTGCTACGCTTAAATGTCTTATTCATTGCTTGTTATCTTTTATATCTTGGCTGATGAATTTTTGAGCGTAGATAAGAAGCTCTTGGTCCCACCGACTGGGCATCATCATCCAAGCCCCACGGTGCTTGCAGCTCAGTTCTCAGTTCCCATGTTCATTGCACCACCGTCTCTTGTATGCATTTTACTATATGTTACATATGCTACTGATTATATCAAGGACCATGTGGCTTTGGTAAATCTAGAATTTGAGTTCCCCTTCATCAAAAATGATGACGATTCCAGAGGCATCTCAGTCATACGGATAGGCCGTTGAGCCGTCCGAGACTGGGGACGATGGTTCCTTTTTACGAGTTGGTGTGTGGATAAACGGGCTTCGGTTTAGTGTCAGCTCGTGAAATCGGTTTCTTGACCCAGTCTTGGCAGCTTAGCAATATTATCCTTGATTATCTTATATTTTCATTTGATTTAATTTTTCCTTTTAAACCCAGCATGCATTCATGTAGGAATTTGAAACAATTGTTGAAAAATCATTCTGATGAGCTGACTTTGAGGGTTGAAGTTGATCTTAATCTTTCCAGATATGAGATATTCCATGTCGGATTGAATCTTCAGTTCGTTTTGTTGCTGTTTTGGGTGATTTTCTCGAAAGCTCCTTGTTTGGATTTTTATCATCTTATTTCAATCCTCTCCTTTGATCCACCTTGGCTGCAGCAAGTCCACTGGCTGGTAACCGCTCCCCAATGGTGAAACCTACAGGTTTGTGATCTGGGGTACTTCCACCGCGCTGGAAGTTGATCATTTATTTCATCTCCTTCGTGCACCGCGTGCACAACTCCCCTTTCATCTAAACATTGTTGATTTCATTGAATTTCTCGAGATTTGCTTCATCTCGTGCTTTTGATTTAATTCTCATCAAGTGATGTTGATTGCGTGTCTCATCACACCTTGGCATCTACTTTTCAATTTGCCACGCTCCCTTGCAAAGCAGACGCCAAGGCGGGGCAGCTGTAGACACGCCAAAATTGACATTATTTTGAGTATATTTCATATTACCGTGCAATGCCCCATTTGACCCTCAAATTAGCTTGTTTGAGTGAATTTTCCCACTTTTCTTGAATTTCTCTTATTTTTCCTTCATTTTCTCCTTTTTCCTATTTTTCTAGATTTTCTGGGCATTTATCTCAATTTTTGAAATTCACGACCTGGGTAAGGGCGTGTTTTGTTAAAACATGACCTGATCTGGGGCGTTTCTTTGAGAAAGGACGACCTTTTGTGAGGGCGTCAATTCTTGGTGTCTGACCGACTTTCCTGTTTTAAAGACTTGAAATTAACGCCCTTCCCAGGGGCGTGTTTTTTAAAGGTGGCTTTGTTCGAGGCGTGTTTTACATTTTTTAAATATGGGGAGTTTTTATTTCTAAAATTGATCCAGGAGTTAACGCCCTTGTGCAGGGCGTGTTTTTAAGAAACGCCCTCTGGGCAGGTCGTCAATTCAACAATTGACGCCCTGAACCAAGTCGTGTTTCACTTTTGTGCTCCGAACGAACGTAGCCTTTCCCAGAGAGACTCCTGCTTCGTTTGGGCTCTTGCCCAGCTTAATCCTCCCCTATTTGGGCTCTTGCCCGTTCTTATCTCTTCCTCCTTTGGACTCTTCCCTCCTTATCTCCTTTTCTATCTTATTAATAGAGCTTCTGAGCTCTGTTGATCGGTTGGATTCAGGAGGCTTCTTCCCTGTTATTTTTCTTTTGTTTTTCTTCTTCCTCCCTCCGTTCTTCTTCTTCTTCTGTTTCCTTTTCTTTTCTCTTCTTTTCTTCTCACAGATTGTTGTTGCCGTTGGCTAAGGAGGGGCTCCTGCACACGTTCAAGTCTTCATCATCTTCTGGGAACTTCTCCCCATCGAGCATCCAAGCCAAAACAACAGATTTCTCTATCTTTCTCTTTCTTTGTTTCATTTTTGTTATATTAGTTCATGCATGCATCATCTTCTATTGATTTTTCAACTCAACTACTGATGCGGGACGAGACACGAACACGGCAAGCTCGCGATCGTCCCTTGATGAGGGAAGCGTCGGATGTGCGCGGTTGAGAAACCGGCTGTGAGCTAGGGTGGTCGGCTCTCACTTGTGCCCGGATCGGGTCACGGGACGGTTTCGCTCTCTCTCGCAGCAGTGATATTATAAATTGAAGGCGAGCTAGATATCCCTACACATGCTCTCTAGCAGCGGCATATAAAGCATATAAAGAATTAAGCTAATGCCAAGTGTAAGGGTGAAGGCGATACCTCCACGCTCTCGGCGTGGCGAAGACGGCACCCGGCCAAAGCTCGTACTCCCGGGAACTTAGTACATTATGTTTACAGCAGTACAAATAAGCCCACTCCACGCAGGGAGGTAAAGGGCGACACAAGTGGGCCCGGGAGGACCAAGTTCGGGTTGACGGGCGGTTTCGGGCAATGCTTCGGCTTCACGCGTACTCGTGCTAGTGGGGGCCCACGTATTGACCGGAGGGGTCATGTGGGGCCTGATGACTCCTCTGTTGTGGAGATACCTGGAAAGCGTTCCCCTGGGATGGCGAGCTGCTGGAACGACCGCCGGACGCCGGGCGGCCCTCGGACGACGCTCGCTGGGAACTCGGCCACGAACCTGAAAGTTCTGTTTGTAGGCGCGCGACTCGGAGAAAACTGCTGCTGCGATAAGCCCCGTCGTCGGAATGTGACGAGATTAGCGCCGTTGGAAAGCTGACTCATAATACTTTGACATAGGGGTCTTCAAAAAAAATAATCAGATCTGTATTTCTGATCATGTATTTTACAAGCTTGCTGGAATCTGGCCAGAACTGCAGGGGCAGGTTCTGACTTCTCTGAAGATCGACGTTGACCGGGGAGAAGACCTCCGAATCTGGAAATGATTTCTTCAGCAAAGTTGAAGGTCTCTGAGAGAGGAATCTGGGAATATTTTTGATTTTTTGATTGGATAAGAAATGGATTTTCTGGGATGTTTTTACTAGACCTGGGTCGGATCTGGGAAACTGTGGGTAGACTGTTCTTGGGAACTTGGACGAAATTTGAAAAATACCTAGATACCTTATCAAAAATTAAGAAAATTCCTGGTGGTAGATATATGTGGACAGAACTCCCAATAAATTTGGGCGACCCAAAAAAAAAAAAAGATGGTTCGAATGGGGTAAACTCAGAGCTGATGAACAGTAAACAGAACCAGGACAGATCTGGAACTTAGACTTGGATGAAAATCAAAAAATAGCTAAAGGATGAATTTTGACGTGATTTTTTTTTTGGGGATAAGGGTTCTAGAGGGGAACCAACCCTGAAATTTTGAGCTTCAGAAGATGAAGGGAGTGATAGCAGAAATTCTGAGAAGAGGATCTGTCCTGAGTGGATAGAACCACCGAAACCGTTGGCAACGACGCGTCGGCGGCGAGACGATGGCGGCGGCGATCACCGGAGTTGCTTCAGATGCTGGAGGGGATCAACGGGGAAGAGATTACACTCTAGAAAGGGGAGAGGGGGTGGAGGAACCAGGGAGAGAGAGGGGAGGGGCGCAAATCTCCAAGGGGGCAAATGCCTTTTTTTTCCTTCATTAATTCATTCAATATGAAAAAATACAACCTTATATAGGATGCCAACCAAACTCAACCTCAACCCTTGGATCTAGGGGTTTGGATTGAAGGGCTGGGATACAATGTGAATCACATATTTAATACATTAGTTTAATCTAATTTGACCATACTTATTCAACCTTGGACTAGATCCATTCAAACACCACCTACCAAGCCTAATAAGGCCAAAAGAGGGGGCGCCCCATTCATGGGCCTCTTCTTGGGCCAAGTGTGGTTAAAGACCATGTAACCAGCCCACCAACCATGCTAGACTCTTCCAACTTAGTTGGCCCATGAAGGAGTGTAACCCAATTTGGGCCTTAAGTGCATTAATGACCCATTAACAACCTAATGACCCAATATGGCATAAGCTCCCTAATGGACTCTACTAATGGCAACCTAGCCTTGGACTTGACATAACAAATGGCCCAGTGGCTTGATATAAGCCTTACAAGGATGGCCCAAATGAAAGAAATCAAAAATTACATACACTTCAAGCCAATACAACCCATACTACACACCTATACAAGCCAATATACTCAAAACCAACCCATAAGCTCTTGATGTCCTCATCAATTCTCCCCGGGTGGGAGAAACTCGACCCCGTCGAGTAAGGGTATGGATGCTCGAATACTCCGACGGATCCGTCACCATGCCAAGTAACGTGGGTACGCTCCACTCCAAGTGATCGTCACCTGCTCATTCCATATATACTCGATATGCGCAAGCTGCCATGGGCTATAGGTGGACACTCCGGGTGGGGCACTCTCAAAGGGAAGGAAGCAGTTCGAAGACTCACTAGGAATCACCGCTGAGTCCCTATAAGTGACTGATCCGGGTATAGATGTGGAATCGATCCCATACTCGTCAAGTGAGTCGAATCGCTTCACACTCATAAGGGACTGACATCGACGAGCTGGCACAGGACACATGCAGACAAACAAACGACACACATGCAAACCACACAAACAATCGACTCAAACACACCACTCAAAACAAACCACACGAAGAAAAGCACATTGACTCAACTATGACTCTAGACACACCTAATGTTAGTCCGACCCGTACATGGGTGACGGCGGACCAGGACACCCGAATGTGTGCCATGCATGCATTTGACGTAACCGGAGATAGGTGGCATGGGGTACACCTAAATGTCCAAGTATGACCCAGTCATGCATGGATGGCCCTTTGGGTTTGGGAGACTTGTGAGAGCTAGGAAAGCCGGGTGTGGAAGAACCGGGTGTAGGTGTATCGTGGACGGGCTTGGTTGATGTAGAGGGCCCGACCGATGGGAAAGGGGTGTGAAAGTGGACTTCCCCGATAAGGTATGAAGGAAGTGATGAGTCATGGGGCCCACTAGAGTAGGGGTCGAATGGGTCAAAGAAAGCGTGACCCCTCGGTTCCGCCGTTACATAGTCCCATGTTTGGAATTCATGAAGGTGAGGGTCACCTCCATCCATCGTGATAGATGAGACCGTGTATAGGAGATATGACTCCTCCCTCGGAAGACAAGTAATGAAGTCGGGCTCATCCGGTAGCGGGAGAAGTAGCAGAACCTCCGTGGTAACACAACCCGTGGTACATACGGAGGTAATGGACCCTATGGCCGGATGGGTGATGCTACGACTAGTGGGTTGGTCGAAGCCTCGGGCCAAAAGTTGCGTCAACTCCCATTGTGAATCTAATCCCATAATAAGGTCATCCAAAGTATCGACATGGTGACTAGACCGAAAAGTTGTGTGGTAGGAGTTGATGGACACCAAAGGTAGGGTAGGGTCCATAGACGGGTAAGGGAGTGGGACCAAGCCATCCTTGAGTCAACTAAGAAGCGGCTCGACTATGTATAATGTACCCGTTAGGAATACGGGTGGCTCGGGCCTTGGTGGTTCCAAATGAGAGGATTCCGAATCAAATTCGGAAATAGAGATGGATGACATTGGAACTCTCTCGAGTGGTGAAGACCATGGTGTAGGCGGCTGGGAGGTGGATGCTTGTCGAAAGCCACCATACCGAGAGAAGTGTGACTCAAATGGTTCGACCACTAGAGCGACCGTATAGGATTCCGCTAGAGAGAATGCATTGCGGATAAGGCATTCCAATTGGAAGTGAAGGCGCAAACCTCTCCGAACTGAAATGCAGCCGTGTTGCTCTCCTCTCCCAAGCCATGTTCCAACCAATACTTATGATATGCCCGAAGGTATTCAGACACGGACCTATCATCTTGGACGGGTCGACATGGGTGGGCCATAGTTGCCAAAATACGGGAATGGATCCCTAGGAATGGATATGCAAGGCCATTTGGGCAAGACACTAGACACGACCCTAAGTAATGCAAAGTTGGAATGCATGCACACTAAGGACCCTAGACGTAAACCAAGACTCGGTACGTGGCGGAGGTAATTAACCCGAAGGTCACTCGCGCAAGTGTGCGGCCTTCCCGATAGGCGTAGCCTAACGTTCGGACAACACCTTTTGATATACCGAGTAAAGGGATGTATGCGACCCAAAAACGACTCTTTTTATTGTTTTGAAAATATGATGATCCTAGACTCGACTTAAACCGACTAATGACTAGACGTAAATGACACTCTTCTTTTTTTTTTTTGACTTTAGACACCCTAGACTCAACTCGCTCTGATACCAAATTGATGCGGGACGAGACAAGGACACGGCAAGCTCGCGATCATCCCTTGATGAGGGAAGCGTCGGATGTGCGCGGTTGAGAAACCGGCTGTGAGCTAGGGTGGTCGGCTCTCACTTGTGCCCGGATCGGGTCACGGGACGGTTTCGCTCTCTCTTGCAGCAGTGATATTATAAATTGAAGGCGAGCTAGGTATCCCTACACATGCTCTCTAGCAGCGGCATATAAAGCATATAAAGAATTAAGCTAATGCCAAGTGTAAGGGTGAAGGCGATACCTCCACGCTCTCGGCGTGGCGAAGACGGCACCCGGCCAAAGCTCGTACTCCCGGGAACTTAGTACATTATGTTTACAGCAGTACAAATAAGCCCACTCCACGCAGGGAGGTAAAGGGCGACACAAGTGGACCCGGGAGGACCAAATTCGGGTTGACGGGCGGTTTCGGGCAATGCTTCGGCTTCACGCGTACTCGTGCTAGTGGGGGCCCACGTATTGACCGGAGGGGTCGTGTGGGGCCTGATGACTCCTCTATTGTGGAGACATCTGGAAAGCGTTCCCCTGGGATGGTGAGCTGCTGGAACGACCGCCGGACGCCGGGCGGCCCTCGGACGACGCTCGCTGGGAACTCGGCCACGAACCTGAAAGTTCTGTTTGTAGGCGCGCGACTCGGAGAAAACTGCTGCTGCGATCAGCCCCGTCATCGGAATGCGACGAGATTAGCGCCGTTGGAAAGCTGACTCAGAATACTTCGACGTAGGGGTCTTCAAAAAAAATAATCAGATCTGTATTTATGATCATGTATTTTACAAGCTTGCTGGAATCTATCTAGAACTGCAGGGGTAGGTTCTGACTTCTCTGAAGATCGACGTTGACCGGGGAGAAGACCTCCGAATCTAGAAATGATTTCTTCAGCAAAGTTGAAGGTCTCTGAGAGAGGAATCCGGGAATATTTTTGGTTTTTTTATTGGATAAGAAATGGATTTTCTGGGATATTTTTACTAGACCTGGGTCGGATCTGGGAAACTGTGGGTAGACTGTTCTTGGGAACTTGGAAAAAATTTGAAAAATACCTAGAGACCTTATAAAAAATTAAGAAAATTCCTGGTGGTAGATATATGTGGACAGAACTCCCAATAAATTTGGACGACCCAAAAAAAAAAAAAAGATGGTTCGAATGGGGTAAACTTAGAGCTGATGAACAGTAAACAGAACCAGGACAGATCTGGAACTTGGATTTGGACGAAAATCAAAAAATAGCTAAAGGATGAATTGTGACGTGATTTTTTTTGTGGGGATAAGGGTTCTAGAGGGGAACCAACCCTGAAATTTTGAGCTTCAGAAGATGAAGGGAGTGATAGCAGAAATTCGGAGAAGAGGATATGTCCTGAGTGGATAGAACCACCGAAACCGTTGGCAACGACGCGTCGGCGGCGAGACGATGGCGGCGGCGATCACCGGAGTTGCTTCAGATGCTGGAGAGGACCAAGGGGGAAGGGATTACACTCTAGAAAGGGGAGAGGGGGTGGAGGCACCAGGGAGAGAGAGGGGAGGGGTGCAAATCTCCAAGGGGGCAAATGCCTTTTTTTTCCTTCATTAATTCATTCAATATGAAAAAATACAACCTTATATAGGATGCCAACCAAACTCAACCTCAACCCTTGGATCTAGGGGTTTGGATTGAAGGGCTGGGATACAATGTGAATCACACATTTAATACATTAGTTTAATCTAATTTGACCATACTTATTCAACCTTGGACTAGATCCATTCAAACACCACCTACCAAGCCTAATAAGGCCAAAAGAGGGGGCGCCCCATTCATGGGCCTCTTCTTGGGCCAAGTGTGGTTAAAGACCATGTAACCAGCCCACCAACCATGCTAGACTCTTCCAACTTAGTTGGCCCATGAAGGAGTGTAACCCAATTTGGGCCTTAAGTGCATTAATGACCCATTAACAACCTAATGACCCAATATGGCATAAGCTCCCTAATGGACTCTACTAATGGCAACCTAGCCTTGGACTTGACATAAAAAATGGCCCAGTGGCTTGATATAAGCCTTACAAGGATGGCTCAAATGAAAGAAATCAAAAATTACATACACTTCAAGCCAATACAACCCATACTACACACCTATACAAGCCAATATACTCAAAACCAACCCATAAGCTCTTGATGTCCTCATCAACTACGTTGAGTATTTTCCCCTTAGTGCACTCCTGCACATTTATATATCCTTCATCATTCATCTCCCATACCCTCTTTGCATAGGGGTTTAAGGGCAACCACCCTTAAGGTGTGTTCTTCACCATATTTTCATGCTCATATTTTTATTTAGGATTTCATGCTACACTCACCATGTTCTAATTCCTATCTTTATTTGGTGTTTGTCTTTTCTTGCAAGGGTAATCAAAGGAAGAACTCTCTTCATCGGCCGGCCGATTTAGAAGAGAAAGGAGCACTCACAATCCCCACACTTTTAAGGTATTTATATCGCGATCCCTCCCTATTTATTATTCTTATACTTTTGAGGCGTTCGCGTCTCTGGCGATCACAAATTCCCCTTAGCACCTCGTGCTATTTCATGCTTATTTAGTCATATTCTTAATTCTTCCTTAAGTGGATTTTAAAAGAGATCTACAATGGCGAGACCAGGTGGGTATCCTCAGGCAGGGTCAATTCAGCCGGTAGTGCAGTCTCAGCAGGCTTACTGACTGGCAGTGGCAGGTGTTCCCTCGGTCCAACCAGAGGTTAGCAGTGCTTCTTCTCCGTCCAAGACCAAGTTTAAGAAGTTCAAGAAGAAAAAGAGGTTTTTCCAGTAGCCGTCGCCCGGTACAGATTCTGTTCAGCAGACGACAGCGCCTTCTTCTCAGACTCGTCAGAGTTCTGCTGTCAGTCAGTCATGGACGTGTCGGAGATGCGGTGGTCATCATAAGGGCCAGCCGTGTTCTCTGCCTATTGTTTGTTTTCGATGTGACCAGCCGGGTCATGTGGTTCAGGATTGCCCACTGAGGCCAAAGCAATTGCAAGCTCCTCAGTTCTCTCAGCCTTAGCAGCTGCAATTCAGACCTCCTCCTGTACCTCAAACTCAACAACAGTTCTATTCTCAAGCATTGGCGTCTTCTCAGCAATCTTCAGCTGGATCGAAGAAGCATAAAGGCAAAGTTTCTCATATGACTAGAGCTGAAGCTGTTGCGTCCCATCTGGTGGAAGGTATGATTATGCTTTATGGTCTTTCAGCTCGCGTCTTATTTGATTCTGGTGCTTCTCACTCTTTTATTTCTGAAGCTTTCTTGGCATGTATTGAGGAGCCGACATCAGAGATGTCTTGTGAGATGTTTGTTGAATTACCTTCTGGAGATTTCATGATTACACCTTTGTGTTTGGGAGAGTCTCCTGTGATGATTGATAATCACCAGTTGCCGGCAAGATTGTATGCGTTGCAGCTGGCAGATTATGATGTTATTCTGGGAATGGATTGGTTGGAGCAGTATGGAGCTGTGGTTGACTACAGATCGAAGAAAGTCTATTTTCAGCCCCAAGGAAAATCAGCCTTTTATTTCCAAGGTATTCGATCCCGTTCTTCTCGTATGATTATTTCTGCTATTCGAGCCTATAGATTTCTTAGTGCAGGTTACCAGGGATTCTTAGCTTCTGTGGTTGCTGTTGAAAAACCACGACGGGATGTCTGTGATATTCATGTTGTCTGTGAGTTCCCTGATGTGTTTCCTGACGAGTTGCTAGGCTTGCCTCCAGAGCGAGAGATTGAAATGGTGATTGAACTGATTCCTGGTACAGGCCCGTTAGCAAAGGCACCGTACCGTATGGCTCCAGTTGAACTTAAAGTAATGCGAGCACAACTACTTGAATTGTTGGAAAAAGGCTATATTCGCCCCAGTTTTTCTCCGTGGAGTGCTCTAGCGTTGTTTGTGAAAAAGAAAGATGGAAGCCTGAGACTTTGTATTGATTACAGGCAGCTAAATCAGGTGACTATCAAGAATAAATATCCACTTCCCAGGATTGATGATTTGTTTGACCAGTTACAGTCTGCTACTGTCTTTTCACGAATTGACCTCCGGTCTGGCTACTTTCAATTGCGGATCCGGGAATCTGATGTGGAGAAGAGAGCTTTCAGCACTCGATATGGTCACTTTGAATTTCTGGTAATGCCGTTTGGATTGACTAATGCCCCAGTAGCTTTCATGGACCTAATGCAGCGTATTTTTCGTCCATTTCTTGATCAGTTCGTGGTGATCTTTGTTGATGATATTCTGATCTATTCTGCCTCTGATGAAGATCATGTGGAGCATTTGAGGATCGTTCTGCAGACTCTGAGAGATCACGAGCTCTATGCGAAGTTCAGTAAGTGTGAATTCTAGTTTCAGGAAATTCATTTTCTTGGCCACGTTGATGGGAATCGACACCGAGCCAGTACATTTTCGTATTGTATTTATATCTTTTAGTTTATTTTTATATCCACGGGAAAGTATACGCGCAATTGTACGGCTTTATCGGCCAATGCATCACTCCCGTAGATTGTGTGGGTTTCTATGTAATTTGTCAGTAGGACCAGTAAGGGGGCCCTCAGCCCTTTCCCATTGGTCCATGTCATCTTGTGGGGCTGGTCAACCATCCTAGGTGGACATCTAGAAGGTTGGACTAGTCCTATGCCACATGGGTAGACAAGTGGCCCATTTTGTCCAAGGTAGGCCACCTACCATTCAACCTTCCATTCAACCTCCCCTCCTAGTCAATAGGCCCCCCCCCCCTTGCATATTATATTCTTCTTTTTTGTGTTTGTGGCATGCAATCCCAGCCCTTCAATCCTCTTCCCTAGATCTAAGGGTCCACATTGCATTTGATGTAAACCATATATAAGCTTGTATTTTCATGTGAAATTTAATGAAAAATCAGAATTTTTGTGTGTAAGCAAGGAGCTTGGTGCGCCCCCCTCTCCTCCCCTACTGTTCTTCCCTCCCCAACCCCAGATCTTTAGTGTTTCTACCTCCTATCCCCTCCTCTCAACCTCCGGTGATCGTCTGTGCCGCCGCCGCCGCCGTTCGTGCCGCCATCGAGCCGCCTCTGCAGTTCTATCTTCGTTCGACCACAGCAACTTCCATGAATTGTCTGTCTCAGCCATGAGCTTGGATTGATCTGAATTTTGTATGGTGTATTCCGCCCTTGCATCCCAAGATCCACCTAAATTTTCATGCCAAAATTCCATCGTTTAGTATTTTTACATTTTCGTCCAACCTGTCATCCCATATCTGCCAGGTTTCTATCTACAGTGACAGAACCTCTGAGTTCTCCCCCTCCGACCATCTTTTTGATTTGTCCAAACCCTCCCAATTTTACTGGGAGTTATGTCCATCACCCCCTACATCCAAAATTTTCTTAAGTTTTTATCAGCCTTCTATCTATTTTTAGAAATTCGTGTTCTTCCTCAGCTATAGTGTTGTCAGTCAGATCCCAGATCCGACCACCCTCCACTTCCAAAATCAGATAAAATCACCACCACCTCTAAATCCAGATCCAAAAATAGTCTTGCTTTCCTTGTTTGATTTCCTACAACCTTACTGAAGAACACATCTTCAAATTCGGACATATACTTCACGGTCAAAGGCAATCAACAGGAAAGTTCTCTGCAGATCTGAGTCTTCGGTTACTGTACAACAGCAGCATATAAAATTCGCCAACACAAAGTACAAATCTGGTGAATTTTTCTGAAGGCCACTAGATTGCAGTACTTCAAAGCATCTTTCCAACAGCTCTGATCTCGTCGCATTCCGACACCGGTGCTGATCGCAGCGTCGGTTCTCGCCGGAGCGCGCGCTGAAATACAGAACCGGCAGATTTCCGATCGATTTTTCTGACCGGTGTCGAACGGAGCCGCCCGGCCTCCGGCCGGCGAACCAGTGTGCCGCCAGCCCGGGGAGTGCTTCTCCAAGTGTCTCCACTACAGCGGTACCACCGGGTCCCACACGGCCCCTCCGGACAGCACGTGGGCCCTACGGTCGTGAACACGCGTGTAGCCGAATCAACACACGAAGCTGCCCGTCAACCCGAATTCGGTCCTCCCGGGCCCATTTGTATAGCCCTTTACCTCCCTGCGTGGAGTGGGCATGTTCCCATTGCTGTAATTATTGTGTGTTAAGTTTCCCGGGAGTACGAGTTTTCGGCCGGGTCTGTCTTCCCCACGCCGAGCGCGTGGAGGTATCGTTCTCGCTCCCTACACTCGGCATTTGCTTATTTTCATATATACTTGTTTATGCCGCTGCTAGAGAGCATGCTTTAGGTCCGTTAGCTCGCTATATTATCATTCACCCCTGCTACGAGAGAGAGCGTGACCGTCCCGTGACCTGATCCGGGCACGAAAGTGCGAGCCGACCACCCTAGCTCTTGCTGGTTTCTCAACCACGCACGGCCGATGCTTCCCTCGTTAAGGGACGATCGTGAGCTTGTCGTGTCCGTGGTCTCGTCCCGCATCAATTTGGTATCAGAGCGAGTTTGAGTCTAGGGTGTCCAAAAAAAAGTGTCATTCATTAGTCATTTACGTCTAAGTCGTGTTTAGGGTCATCATTGTTTTAAAACAAACAAAAAAAAGTGTCTTTTGTATTGCATCCCTTTACTCGGTATATCAAAAGGTATTATCCGAACGTTAGGCTACGCCTATCGGGAAGGCCGCACACTTGCGCGAGTGACCTTCGGGTCGATTACCTCCGCCGCGTACCGCGTTTTGGTTAAGTCTAGGCACATCATTTTACATTAGTGTGTTTTGCTTTAGTCGGCGTCTTCTAGTCGGTGTGTTTGCATGTCCACTCGTCGGGGTACTCAGTACTCACCCCCACCATCACCTATGGCCAACCCACGGGAGACCTCGGGAGACTTCCACTCCCTACAAGAGGCGATGATGGCCATTATGACTAGGTTGGACCAATCCGATGCTAACTTTCAGACTTTCTCCGATAATATGGATGGTCTCCTTAGAGCCATGGAGGGGCGCTTGGAGACCTCCGACAGGTCGGTCCAAGACCTCGTTGGGCGGTTAGATAGGATGTCACACGGGGACCTTCCAGGGGCAGCCCAAGGCCCACCCGCACCTCCTCCCGCGGTGGCCCAAGTCCAACCCGCTCCCATGGCCCAAGTCCAGGCCGCTCCCGCGGCCCAAAACCAGCCACCACAGGCTCCTCCACCCGCCCTTCCTCGGGTTCCCCAACTACCGCACCGTGACCTTGGTCTCGAGGACTATGGTTCCGACAATGCCTATGAGGGATATGGTCAACGCCGTCGTGGTTTTCAGCCACAACGAGATGAGGATGATGATCGGGTCCTTAAGACCGTGCGAGCGGACCCTCCCGCTTTTTACGGATCTTTGGATTCGAAAGTCTACCTAGATTGGGAGTTCGGCATGGAGCGTTACTTTGAGTGGTATGATATGTCGGAGCGTCAAAGGGTCCGATTCGCCACCATGAAACTCATGGGGCAGGCACAAACCTATTGGAAGAATGTGGAGAGCCTATGGAACTCGTGCGACAACGAGATGAGGATGATGATCGGGTCCTTAAGACCGTGTGAGCGGACCCTCCCGCTTTTTACGGATCTTTGGATCCGAAAGTCTACTTAGATTGGGAGTTCGGCATGGAGCGTTACTTTGAGTGGTATGATATGTCGGAGCGTCGAAGGGTCCGATTCGCCACCATGAAACTCATGGGGCAGGCACAAACCTATTGGAAGAATGTGGAGAGCCTGCTACTTCAGCGGCTAGAACCTCCGATCGACACATGGGCCGAGATGAAGAATAAACTTCGGCAAAAGTACCTTCCTCCCACATACCGCCAGCGACTCCTCGATAGATGGCAAAGTCTTAGCCAGGGAGATCGGTCCGTCTCCGAATACATCACGGAGTTTGATGAGTACTTTCTACGATGTGGTGTCACGGAGGAGAGTACCATGCCCGTGTCCCGCTTTCGACGTGGTTTGCGGCCACACTACCAGTATGAGCTTTTCCGCCGTAATGCCAAGACGTTGGAAGAGGCATACCAGGTTGCTCTCGAGATGGAGCAATTTGAGGGAGAGTTCGAGTCTAGCCATGGGTTGGGCCCCACCCCTCTCCGTAGTACCGAGCCCCGTCACTCCATAGGCCCACATCAGCGGCCTCCCATGGCTCGACCTCAGGAGCCCACCCGTCAGGAGCACTTCGCTCCACGGCCTCGTCCTCCTCCACCCCGGGATCTATTCCCACCCCAACCACCGGCACCCGTTGCCCGTTCCCCGGCTCCTATAGCCCGTCCTCTGGCACCGGCACCCCCTCCACTATTGTCCAAGGCACCTACACCTCCCCCATTGCTGCCTACACCCCCTACCCGACGGGATGATAAGGGTAAGGCCCCTTTTATAGGAGAGAGTAGTCGGTCGAGAGTGCAGTGTTTCCACTGTCATGGATTTGGCCACTTTGCCAGCGAGTGTCCCGCTCGTGCCACCCTAGCCTTAGGTGTTGGAGAGCCCGCACCTCCCGAGCTTGAGTGTGTCAATTATGAGGCCGATGACGCACTAGCCGATGAGTACTATGCCTTGGGGGGAGAGTTGGATGGCTCACCCGCCGCCCAGGATGCCGCCACCTAGTGGGCTTGTGTCACCATCTTAGTCTAGGGTCATATATGAGTCGGTGTGTTTTCCTTGTGTGGTTTGTTTGTGTGGTTTGTTTGCATGGTTTGTGTGTCGATTATTTGTCTGCATGCGTCTTGTGTAAGCTCGTTGTCGGTCTCTTATGAGTAAGAGGCGAGTGGGCTCACTTGATGAGTATGGGGTCGATTCTACATCTATACCCGGATCAGTCACCTATAGGGACTCAGCGGTGATTCCTAGTGAGTCTTTGAGCCGCTTCCCTTCCTTTTGAGAGTGCCCCACCCGGAGTGTCCACCTTCAGGCCATAGCAGTTTACGCATATCGAGTATATATGGAATGAGCAGGTGACGACCATTTGGAGTGGAGCGTACCTGCCTTACTTGACACGGTGACGGATCCGCCGGAGTATTCGAGCATCCCTACCCCTATTCGACGGGGTCGAGTTCCTCCCACCCGGGGAGAGTTGATGGGAATCGACATCGAGCCAGTATATTTTTATATTGCATTTATATGCTTTAGTTTATTTTTATATCCACGGGAAAGTATACACGTAATTGTACAGCTTTATCGGCCAATGCGTCACTCCCGTAGATTGTGTGGGTTTCTATGTAATTTATCAGTAGGACCAGCAAGGGGGCCCTCAGCCCTTTCCCATTGGTCCATGTCATCTTGTGGGGCTGGTCAACCATCCTAGGTGGACATCTAGAAGGTTGGACTAGTCATATACCACATGGGTAGACAAGTGGCCCATTTTGTCCAAGGTAGGCCACCTACCATTCAACCTCCCCTCCTAGTCAATAGCCCCCCCCCCCCCCTTGCATATTATATTCTTCTTTTTTGTGTTTGTGGCATGCAATCCCAGCCCTTCAATCCTCTTCCCTAGATCTAAGGGTCCACATTGCATTTGATGTAAACCATATATAAGTTTGTATTTTCATGTGAAATTCAATGAAAAATCAGAATTTTTGTGTGTAAGCAAGGAGCTTGGTGCGCCCCCCTCTCCTCCCCTGCTGTTCTTCCCTCCCCAACCCCAGATCTAGAGTGTTTCTACCTCCTATCCCCTCCTCTCAACCTCCGGTGATCGTCTGTGCCGCCGCCGCCGCCGTTCGTGCCGCCATCGAGCCGCCTCTGCAGTTCTGTCTTCGTCCGACCACAGCAGCTTCCATGAATTGTCTGTCTCAGCCACGAGCTTGGATTGATCTGAATTTTGTATGGTGTGTTCAGCCCTTGCATCCCAAGATCCACCTAAATTTTGCACGCCAAAATTCCATCGTTTAGTATTTTTACATTTTCGTCCAACCTGTCATCCCAAATCTGCCAGGTTTCTGTCTACAGTGACAGAACCTCTGAGTTCTCCCCCTCCGACCATCTTTTTGATTTGTCCAAACCCTCCCAATTTTACTGGGAGTTCTGTCCATCACCCCCTACATCTAAAAATTTTCTTAAGTTTTTATCATCCTTCTATCTATTTTTAGAAATTCGTGTTCTTCCTCAGCTACAGTGTTGTCAGTCAGATCCCAGATCCGACCACCCTCCACTTCCAAAATCAGAAAAAATCACCACCACCTCCAAATCCAGATTCAAAATTAGTCCTGGTTTTCTTGTTGTATTTCCTACAACCTTGCTGAAGAACACATCTTCAAATTCAGACATCTACTTCACGGTCAAAGGTAATCAACAGGAAAGTTCTCTGCAGATCTGAGTCTTCGGTTACTGTACAACAGCAGCATATAAAATTCGCCAACACAAAGTACAAATCTGGTGCATTTTTCTGAAGGCCACTAGATTGCAGTACTTCGAAGCAACTTTCCAACGGCTCTGATCTCGTCGCATTCCGACACCGGTGCTGATCGCAGCGTCCGTTCTCGCAGGAGCGCGCGCTGAAATACAGAACCGGCAGATTTTTGATCGATTTTTCTGACCGGTGCCGAACGGAGCCGCCCGGCCTCCGGCAGGCGAACCAACGTGCCGCCAGCCCGGGGAGCGCTTCTCCAAGTGTCTCCACTACAGCGGTACCACCGAGTCCCACACGGCCCCTTCGGACAGCACGTGGGCCCCACTGTCGTGAACACGCGTGTAGCCGAATCAACACACGAAGCTGCCCGTCAACCCGAATTCGGTCCTCCCAGTCCTGCGTGGAGTGGGCATGTTCCCATTGTTGTAATTATTGTGTGTTAAGTTTCCCGGGAGTACGAGTTTTCGGCCGGGTCCGTCTTCCCCACACCGAGCGCGTGGATGTATCGTTCTCGCTCCCTACACTCGGCATTTGCTTATTTTCATATATACTTATTTATGCCACTGCTAGAGAGCATGCTTTAGGTCCGTTAGCTCGCTATATTATCATTCACCGCTGCTACGAGAGAGAGCGTGACCATCCCGTGACCCGATCTGGACACGAAAGTGCGAGCCGACCACCCTAGCTCTTACTGGTTTCTCAACCGTGCACGTCCGATGCTTCCCTCGTTAAAGGACGATCGCGAGCTTGTCGTGTCCGTGGTCTCGTCCCGCATCACACGTGATTTCTGGTGATGGAGTGGCAGTGGACTCTGCAAAGATTGAAGCTGTTTTGAATTGGCAGAGACCGAGAATGATCACTGAGATTAGAAGCTTTTTAGGTTTGGCTGGGAATTATCGCAGGTTCATCTAGGATTTTGCGAAGATTGCAGCACCGATGACTAGACTGACTCGTAAAGATGTACCTTTTGTCTGGTCGGATCAGTGTGAGGCTAGCTTTGTTGAATTGAAAAGGCTATTAACCTCTTCTCTAGTGTTGACTTTGCCTTCCGACTCGGGCGGATTTCTTGTTTGCAAAGATGCTTCTCGAGTGGGTTTGGGTGCAGTGTTGATGCAACATGGTAAGGTTATTGCATATACATCTCGGCAATTGAAACAACATGAAGAAAATTATCTCACGCATGATCTGGAGCTAGCTACAGTTATTTTTGCCTTGAAGATCTAGAGACATTATCTGTATGGTGAGAAATTTCAGATCCTTACTGATCATCAGAGTTTACAGTATATTTTCTCCCAGAAAGATTTGAATCTCAGGCAGCGTCGATGGATGTAATACATGAACGATTATGACTTTACACTCTCCTATCAGTCGGGTAAAATGAATGTTGTGACTGATGCTCTGAGCAGGAAGGTGCAAGTCAATCATCTGTTGCTTCATGAATGGAAATTGTGGGAACAGCTTCCGAGCGAGGCATTCAGTGTGAAGATTCCTGCCGATCTGAGGATGGCAGTTTGTGCTAGCTTGGTTTTGGGTTTAGCTTTGTATCAGTAGATTAGAGAAGCTCAGCAAGCTAATTCTAATTTGGTCCATGTTATATCAATATATGATGTGGAATTTGATGACGAGCTGGTCGTCAGCTTCCAGGGCAGATGGTATGTCCCCGCCGATGATGAATTGAGACATGAGATTCTGAGTGAAGCCCATGATTCCCGTTTTGCTATTCACCCAGGTGTCACCAAGATGTATCAGAATTTGAAAAAGCAGTTCTGGTGTCCAGGTATGAAGAAAGAGGTGGCTATATTTATTTCTAAGTGCTTGACTTGTCAGCAGGTTAAAGCCGAACATCAAAAGCCAGGTGGATTACTTCAGCCTTTAGAGATTCCAATGTGGAAATGGGACCACGTTACTACAGACTTTGTGGTGGGTTTGCCTCGGACTTCTCAGGGTTTTGATGGTATCTGGTTGCTTGTTGACAGATTGACTAAAACTACCCGATTGTTGCCGATTAAAGTTGCTTGGAGTGTGCGGAGGTTGGCCGAACTTTATGTGCAGAAGATCGTGCCACTGCATGGAATTCCTGTTTCACTTGTGTCAGATCATGATCCACGTTTTACCTCCGACTTCTGGCGTAGTTTCCAGAAAGCTTTAGGCACTGAGTTAGCTTTCAGTTCAGCGTATCATCCACAATCAGATGGACAGTCAGAGAGGACTATTCAGACTCTGGAAGACATGCTGAGATCGTATTGCCTTGACTGGCAGGGTTCGTGGAGTCAACATTTGCCACTTGTTGAATTTGTTTATAATAACAGTTTTCACTCCAGTATTGGCATGGCTCCTTATGAAGCACTGTATGGTCGTCCTTGTCGTACTCCCTTGAACTGGTTTGATGTTGGGGACAGATTGTTGACAGGACCTGACATGGTACAGCAGTGTTCTGATGTGGTTCGTCTGATCAGACAGAGATTGTTGACAGCCCAGAGTCTACAGAAAAGCTATGCAGATCAGCGTAGACGTCCACTACAATTTGAGCCAGGAGATATGGTGTTTGTTAAAGTATCTCCGATGAAGGGTGTTTCCAGGTTTGGGAAGCGTGGAAAGCTTAGTCCGCGATATGTTGGCCCGTTTCCTATTGTTGAAGTTGTGGGTCCGGTAGCTTACCATTTGCAACTACCAGCGGCTATGCAAGCTATTCATGATGTGTTCCACGTCTCTCAGTTGAGGAAATATGTGCCAGATACTTCTCATGTTCTCGATGATTCAGTTTGGCCCGAGGTGACTGCTGATTTGTCTACGCCAGAGTTTCCTATCAGAATTGAAGACCGTCGTGAGCAGCGGTTGAGAAATAAGGTTATCCCTCTGGTAAGAGTTGCTTGGCAGCGTCACTCTGGTAATGAGTCCACTTGGGAACGTGAAGATGAGATGCGTCAGCTTTTTCCTTTCTTATTCCAGTGAGGTATAAGTCTTTTCTCAGTTTCCCCCTTTTCTGTTGTTGTAAATTTTGAGGGTGAAATTTCTTCTAGGAGGGAGGGACTGTAAGGCCCGTGCCTTAGTGGATCCTTAGTGGTTTGGATCTAGTATTTTTTTTGGAATTTCTGACTATTTTTCGGTATTTTTAGGAATTTTGCTGGTATTTTTTCAGATTTATTTGGAGTTAATTGAGGGTTATTAGAAATTAATAAGATTTTAATATATATAATAATTATATTATATATATTTTAATCTTATTTTATTTTATTTTAATCCCTCACCCTCACCCTCTCTCTCTCTCCCCCGTCGATCTCTTTCTCTCACGCTCTCTCTCTCTCTTCGTTCGATCGCCCCGTCCCCTCTCCTAGGGAAAGCAGGCGAGACGACGTCGGATTGAAGCGTGGTTGGTGTCGGTGGATTCCTCGCGTCGAGAGGAACGCGTGGGTACCCATTTCGGCACGGTTCGGTGATCGTGGGAGCGGGACGGAGTGTGAAGGTTCCGTGGACCCACCTCGGTGCATGCGGCATTATCGACCGTTTCGGCTTGCAAGAGGTAGGGGGATGGACTCCTGAACCCGCTAGGATCATTTCCTGTAGCTAGTTCATTTGATTAGAGCCCCGAAGCATGCATGATGTTCATTTTTCTATTTTTGGGGTTTTAGCCTTGTTCATCGTGTTTGATTGATTATAGGCGATGCATGTGCTAGTTTTAGATGTTAAATTGTTGCATGGGATGTATGGTTTGACAGGAAATAGGTTTTCTCACCGTTACCCAACGATTTCTATCGTCCGGGAGGGAACCGGTTTTCAAACTGAACTCGTCCGTGGCCCAGGCGGTGTGACGGTCCTTCCAGGAACCGTCACACGTCTGGCGGTCCTAGATGGACGCGTTACTTAAATGTAACGGCCTAATGAAGGGGTGTTACATTGAGTGTAATGGCCAAGTTTCGACCATTATTTACTCGTTGACTATCATTGACTAGTTGAGGCGATTCTTCTGGCAGCCTATCGGCCGATCGCCAGATGGCTGTAATGCGCCTAGGCTAGCGCGTTACATCCTGTTTCATGCAGTTTTATCTGTTAGTTGTAAAATTAGCCTCGGGTGAATCTGACGGCCAGTCGGCCGACCGTCAGAGCCATGTAACGCGCGTAGGCTGGCGTGTTACATGCCCGTTTGTTTGGATTTATTGAGCTCGATAGCGATGGTAACGGCCAGGTCTAGGCGCGTCACTTCCCATGTAGCGCGCCTACCCACGACCGTTACTTACCTGTCGCGCGTGGGCGGTAGACCGTCACATGCCTGTTGGTTTAAAAAGAATGTCGGCTTATGCTTTAATGCTTCCCGAGCTATTTAGTATGCCATATTTAGCTATTGTATTATATAATGGCATGTTTCTATATCCCAATAGAGTAGTTTTTCTTTCCTTGCAATGGAGCCACTGTTGTTGCCCTAAGGTCTGTTGAGTGTCGACCCGCTTGGGGATAGCAGAGGGGTGTTTCCCGTACACGGTTTGTAAGCTAGTTCCGTGGGCTCCCGGCCAATGGTAGCGTTCTACCAAGGGAGAAAACTAGCTAGGGGCCCTGGCTCAGGCGAGAGTCAGTGTGTGCACACGTGGTCAGAGGCTGTGGACTGACACTGATGAGTGTCACTCTGACTAGTCACTTGGTTTGGTACTGTTTACGTGCTCAGCCTGTTGTTTTACCGACTGCGAGTGTTTGAGACGTAGTGTAAGTCGTCAGTGGACGCATCTGGTTTCTGCTCTAGTGGTTTTCCTACTCCCTACTGCTTGGATTGGTTAAGGCTTATCCTGTTTGGTAGATTTAGTTTCAGTCGCTTGCATTTAATTATTATTGGCATGTGTTAGCTATTATACCTGCTTAGATAGAGTTTACAGCTTTCTTGTGATTAGTTATTCATGCCAATGCCTGTTATTTTATTTAAATGTATGCCCTATTACCTTTATCTTCGCATACATGTTTGTTTAGTGCGAGGTAGGGATCCACGTGACCCCTACTGAGTCTGGCTATGAGTCACCCTTCTCCTTTCAAGTGAGCCACACTCGCCGTCTCCCGGTGTTTTGTGAGGTTACTCGGAGACCGTGCTTAGTTGCCAGCAGTTGACGGGTCACCTTTGTGAGGCACTGTTGTACTTTTACCGGGGTATGCCCCGCGTAGTTGTACTTTTTGGACTAGTACTCTTGTGCTTCTGGACTAGTTATATAATATCACTCTGGTTATTTTTGATTTGCTCCCGCACTTGTCTTAATTTTATTGTTTAATTGTAATATGCGCGTTCCAAATTGCAATTTGTTATGCATCCCTTCGACAAACTTGACTAACCCTTCAGGGGCCTCATCAGCCTCTTGGGTGGCTTCCCCAGTTCTTGGTATCGGTGTATCGATGTTATCGGTATATCGATATCCTGAACTCTGGGTCGTCACACAAAATCTCACTGGATCATCAACTCTCCCACGACTATGCGGGTTACCCTTATTATATCCTATCGAAGGGAGTGAGAATAAATGACGGGGGGTGAAAATAACAAATAATCGACAAGGTTGACAATGCTATAAATAGAAGAAGTTATGATGGAATGGGTGACCCTAAATGTGAATGTGGATTCAATTTTCGCACTGTTGCACAAATGACTTTAATCATATGCGAGATAAGGCGTAAGAATATTTATTATAATAAAACCGATGGGAAGGAGCAAGAATAGAGGAGAGGATGAAAATAGCACACATTTGACATAATTAAAAAATATTTTATGCTGAAGAATTTATGATAAATAGAGTAACTCAAAATCTCACCAGGTCATAAACTCTCCCACGGCTATGTGAGTTACCCTTATTATCTCCAATCGAAAGGAGTGAGAATAAATGAAGGGGTGTGAAAATAACAAAGAATCGGCATGACTGAAAATACTATATATGGAAGAACTTATGATAGAATGGGTGACCCTAAATGTGAATGGGCCTTCAATTTTCGTCCGGTCGCACAATTGACTTTAATCATATGTGAGAGAAGGCGTAAGAATAATTATTATAATAAAACCGATGGGATGGAACAAATATAGAGGATAGGATAGAAATAGTACAGATTTGACATATTTAAAAAATATATTCTGCTGAAGAATTTATGATGAATAGAGCGGCTCAAAATCTCACCGGGTCATAAACTCTCCTATAGCTACACGGGTTACCCTTATTATACCCTATCGAATGGAGTGAGAATAAATGAAGGGGGTGAAAATAATAAAGAATCGGCGGGGTTGAAAATGCTATACATAGAAGAATTTATGATGGAATGGGTGACCCTAAATATGAATGGATCTTCAATTTTGGCACGGTCACACAAATGACTTTAATCATATGTGAGAAAAGACGTAAGAATAATTATTATAATAAAATCGATGGGAAGGAGTAAGAGTAGAGGAGAGGATGAAAATTGTAAAGATTTGACATATTTAATAAATATTTTCTACCGAAGAATTTATGATGAATAGAGCGACTCAAAACGTCACTGGGTCATAAACTCTCTCACGGCTACGCGGGTTACCCTTATTATACCCTATCGAAGGGAGTGAGAATAAATGAAGGGGGGTGAAAATAACAAAGAATCGACTGGGTTGAAAATGTTATACATAGAAGAAGTTATGATGGAATGGGCGACCCTAAATGTGAATGTGCCTTCAATTTTCACACGGTCATACAAATGGCTTTAATCATATGTGAGAGAATACGTAAGAACAATTATTATAATAAAATCGATGGGAAGGAGCAACAATACAAGAGAGGATGAAATAGTACAGATTGGGCACACTTAAAAAATGTTTTTCGTCGACGAATTTATGATGAATAGAGCGACTCAAAATCTCACTGGGTCATAAACTATCACCCGATTATGTGGGTTATCCTGATTATACCCAGTCGAATGGAGTGAGATTAAATGATGGGGGTGAAAATAACAAAGAATCGACGTGATTGAAAATGATATACTTAGAAGTAGTTATGATAAAACGGGTGACCCTAAATGTGAATGGGCTTTCAATTTTTGCACGGTCGCATAAATGGCTTTAATCATATGTGAGAGAAGGCGTACGAACAATTATTATATTAAAATCGAAGGGAAGTAGAAAGAATAACGGAGAGGATGGAAATAGCACAGATTTGACATATTTAAAAAATATTTTTCATCAAAGAATTTATGATGAATAGAAGGACTCAAAATGTCACCGAGTCATAAACTCTCCCACGGCTACGCGGGTTACCCTTATTATACCCTATTGAAGGGAGTGAGAATAAATGAAGGGAGGTGAAAATAACAAAGAATCGACGGGGTTGGAAATATTTTACATAGAAGAACTTATGATGGAATGGGTGACCCTAAATGTGAATGGGCCTTCATATTTCGCACGGTTGCACAAATGACTTTAATCATATATGAGAGAAGGCGTAAAAATAAATATTATAATAAAAATATTGGGAAGGAACAAGTATAGCGGAGAGGATGGAAATAGCACAGATTTGACACATTTAAAAAATATTTTTCACCAAAAAATTTATGATAAATAGAGTGACTCAAAATCTCTCCGGGTCATAAACTCTCCCACGGCTACGTGGGTTACCCTTATTATACCCTATCGAAGGGAGTGAGAATAAATGACGGGGGATAAAAATAATAAAGAATCGGCTGGGTTGAAAATACTATACATAGAGGAATTTATGATGGAATCGGTGACCCTAAATGTTAATGGGCCTTCAATTTTGGCATGGTCGCATAAATGGCTTTAATCATATGTGAGAGAAGACGTAAGAACAATTATTATTATAAAATCGATGAGAAGGATCAAGAATAGAGGAAAGGATGGAAATAGTAAAGATTTGACATATTTAATAAATATTTTTTGTCAAAGAATTTATGATGAATAGAGTGACTCAAAACTTCACCGGGTCATCAACTCTCCCACGGCTATGCGGGTTACCCTTATTATACCATATCGAAGGGAGTGAGAATAAATGAAGAGGGACGAAAATAATAAAGAATCGGCGGGGTTGAAAATATTATACATAGAAGAAGTTATGATGGAATGGGTGACCCTAAATATGAATGGGACTTCAATTTTCGCACCGTCGCACAAATGACTTTAATCATATGTGAGAGAAGGCATAAGAATAATTATTATAATAAAACCGATGGTAAGGAGCAAGAATAGAGGAGAGGATAGAAATAGCACTGATTTGACACAATTAAAAAATATTTTCCACCGAAGAAATTTATGATAAATTGAGTGACTCAAAATCTCACCGGGTCATAAACTCTCCCACGGCTACGCGTATTACCCTTATTATACCCTATCGAAGGGAGAGATAATAAATGAAGAGAGATAAAAATAACAAAGAACCGACGTGGTTGAAAATGCTATGCATAGAAGAACTTATGATGGAATGAGTGATGCTAAATGTGAATGGGACTTCAATTTTTACACCGTCACACAAATGACTTTAATCATATGTGAGAGAAGGCGTAAGAACAATTATTATAATAAAACCGATGGGAAGAATCAAGAATAGAGGAGAGGATGGAAATAACATTGATTTGACACAATTAAAAAATATTTTCGTCGAAGAATTTATGATAAATAGAGGGACTCAAAATGTCACCGGGTCTTAAACTCTCCTACGGATACGTGGGATATCCTTATTATACCCTATCGAAGGGAGTGAGAATAAATGATGGGGGTTAAAAATAACAAAGAATCGACGGGGTTAGAAATTCTGTACATAGAAGAATTTATTATAGAATGGGTGGCCCTAAATGTGAATGGACTTTCAATTTCGGCACGGTCGCACAAATGACTTTAATCATATGTGAGAGAAGGCGTAAGAATAATAATTATAATAAAATCGATTGGAAGGAGCAAGAATAGGGGATAGGATGAAAATAGCATAGATTTGACACATTTAAGAAATATTTTTCACCGAAGAATTTATGATGAATAGAGGTACTCAAAATCTCACTAGGTCATCAACTCTCCCACGGCTATGTGGGTTACCATTATTATACCCTATCGAAGAGAGTAAGATTAAATGAAGGGGGGTGAGAATAACAAGTAATCGACAGGATTGAAAATGTTATAAATAGAAGAAGTTATGATGGAATGGGTGACCCTAAATGTGAATGGGGCTTCAATTTTCACACGGTCACACAAATGGCTTTAATCATATGCGAGAGAAGGCATAAGGACAATTATTATAATAAAATCGATGAAAAGGAGCAAGAATAGAGGAGGGGATGGAAATAGCACAGATTTGAGACAATAAAAAAATATTTTCATTGAAGAATTTATGATAAATTGATCAACTCAAAATCTCATAGGGTCATAAACTCTCCCACTGCTATGCGGGTTACCCTTATTATACCCAACCGAAAGGAGTGATAATAAATGAAGGGGGTGAAAATAACAAAGAACCGACGTGGTTGAAAATACTATACATAGACAAACTTATGATGGAATGGGGACCCTAATTGTGAATGGGCCTTCAATTTTCACACGGTCACGCAAATGACTTTAATCATATGTGAGAGAAGGCGTAAGAACAATTATTATATTAAAATCGAAGGGAAGCAAAAAGAATAGAGGAGAGGATGAAAATAGCACAGATTTGACATATTTAAAAAATATTTTCCATCAAAAAATTTATGATGAATAGAGGGACTCAAAATGTTACAGGGTCATAAACTCTCCCATAGTTACGCGGTTTACCCTTATTATACCCTATTGAAGGGAGTGAGAATAAATGAAGGTGGCCGAAAATAACAAAGAATCGACGAGATTGAAAATGGTATACATTGAAGAACTTATGATGGAATGGGTCACCCAAAATGTGAATGGGCCTTCAATTTTTACACAGTCGTACAAATGACTTTAATCATATGTGAGAGAGGGCATAAGAATAATTATTATAATAAAATTGATGGGAAAGAACAAATATAGAGGAGAGGATAAAAATAACACAGATTTGACATATTTAAAAAATATTTTTCGCCGAAGAATTTATGTTGAATAGAGTGGCTTAAAACCTCACCGAGGCATAAACTCTCCCACGGCTACACGGGTTACCTTATTATACCCTATCGAAGGGAGTGAGAATAAATGAAGGGGGTAAAAATAACAAAGAATCGGCGAGGTTGAAAATATTATACATAGAAGAATGTATGATGGAATGGGTGACCCTATGGTGCGGACACCCGAGCAGTTGATCGGCACGATACGCCGAGCCACCGGTACCGCACACGGAGCACGACACGAGCCACCTCAGCGTCCATCTGGCTCGGAGACAGCCTGGAGACTCCGCCTTGAGCCTCCCCATTTATTATATTTAGCTAGACTTTATGTGTGTGTAATTTGTATTTATTTCGTTGCATTCGGTTTGCCATTTTGAGTGTAATAGGGGCTTATGAGCATTTCGGATCCCGTGGGCCCCACGGGCCCCCCGGGTCCCACCACATTGGGCCACCTCAGCCTAGGGTCCCACGTGGGGCCAGTCAACATGCCACATGGGAATATCTAGAAGTTTGAATGGTAAAAAACACATGGGGGACAAATGGCTTAAAAAGTCCATATGGAGGCCACCTACCCCACCTACCATTTCAACCTTCCACATCTTGCCATTCAAAGTCCAAGGGCCACCCCCCTTTTGTTTTTTTATGTATTTTTTTATTTGTGTGATGTTCACATCTCATCCCCACCCTCCATCCCCTTCCCCTAGATCCAATGGTGGATAAGAGATGTAACCTATTTAAGCTTGTATTTTCCATTTTAGTAGAATTAATGCATTTGAATTGGAAGAAAATCCCTTGAGCAAGGCTTAGGCCGCCCCTCCCTCTCCCCTTGAAGCTGTGAAGGCTTCCTTCTGGTGGTGAGACTCCACCCTATCAGTTCCGGTCGCCGCCGCCGCCGCCACGAGCCGCCACCGCACCGCCATCGTCTTCATCGGAGTTCTGCCCGCGCAGTACCACAGCAACTTCCACGAAATTTCCAACTCAGCCAAGAGCTCTGATCGACCTGGAGATTTTACCGGAGGTTCCATAGGTGTCAAGGATGTCCCAAAAAAATTGGTTTGTCATTTAGATCCGGTTTCATAATTTTTGATTTTCGTTCCCTATTTCATTCCAGTTCTGCTAGCAGTATGTCCAGATGCATCTCCTCCCTGTGTTTCATGTCTTAGATCCGTCTTTTGATTTCTGTTAGTCCCATAAATTTTACTGGAGTTTCCTTCCATCCACCCCTTCATCCAAAATTTTTCTAAATTTCTGGTTCGCCCATTTCATATTTTCTAAAAATCATTCTCAGTCCCATCTATAGTTCTGTCCACCTGTTCCCAGATCCGACCACCAGTCACTCCAAAAATCATATCAAATCGTCACCACCTCCAAATCCAATTCTAAAAATTGTCCCCGTTTCGTGGTTTGATTCCCTACAACTTTGAAGAAGATCTCGAAGCCTGATTCCATTGGCAAGTAGGCGTTCAATGGCCATTTATAGGAAACTCATATGATGATCTGATATTTCGGGAGCTGTGCAACAGAGGATTGAAAAATAGTTAAAGCCCAGTTCCACAGAGGTTCAGAAGATTCCACTGGCCCTAGGTTGAAGGAGTTTGAATCATCTTTCCAACGGCGCTGGTTTCATCGCATTCCGACGACGGAGCTGATCGCAGCGGCCGTTTTCGCCGGAGCGCGCGCTGTTAAAACAGCAACCTCAGCTCGTGGACAGTAACTTCAAAGCTTGGAGATCGGGACCGATCGACCCCCGATCGGTGTTCCCCGCCGACCGCCGTCCATGGAGGCGTGCCACCAGGGGTCCCCATCATAGTGGGTCCCACCCCTACAGATCCGGAGGACAGCACCATCCGTGGGCCCCGCGGGCCCGCAGAACCCGCCGTTCGGAAAGCACGAAAACGCGGAGTTCGGCACCGCTGGGCGATATCAAGATGCTGCCCGTCAACCCAATTCGCTTGATTCCCGGGCCCCGCCTGTGACCTTTTACATCCCTGCGTGGAGTGGTTCAAATTATTGTACTGCTGTAAAATTGTGTTAACCGGGGGTCCGTGATTGGCCGGGGTTGTCTTCGCCACGCCGGGTGCGTGGAGGTAATAGTCCGAACTTCTTGGCGTTACATTGCTTAGCTAGTATACGGTCTTAGGCCGCTGTAGAGAGTGTAGGTACTAGCCCGTGTGTCCATGTCACCGCTGTGAGAGTGAGAGTGACCCGTCCCGTGACTCGATCCGAGTCCGGAAGTTGAGTCGGACTACCCTTGACCTCCACCGGTTCCTTAACCGCGCACGGTCCGCGCTTTCCCTCGCTTGGGACGACGAGTGAGCTTCTACTTCTGTTAGCGACGTTTTGCCACTAGGAGCTCGTAGTGTCGGACTTAGTGTCTCCCTGGTGTGTATTGCTGGTCGCGTCTTCATCTAGAGTACGAGGGTGGCACTGTATAGTGTCGTCTCCCGTGTCCGTCCCGCATCAGTTTGGTATCAGAGCAAGTCGAGTCTAGGGTAGTCGTTGCATAAGTCTTGCATAGTCTAAGGTTAGCCCACACACACCTTCACTCGGTATATCCAAAGGTGTTGTCCGACCGTTAGGTTACGCCTACCGGGAAGACCGCACACTTGCGCGAGTGACCTTCGGGTCGATTACCTCCGCCGCGTACCGAGTCTTGGCCGTGTCTAGGGTGTAGTCGAGTCTCATTCTTTTCAAAACAAAAAAAAAGAGTGTTTTCAAATTGCAATTAGGTCTAAGTGCATCATTTAGTGTGTTTGCATTAGTTGGTCGTTGTCACCAAGTCCGTACGTCTTTGCATGCCCACCCGTCGAGGCACCCAATACTCGCCACCACCACCTATGACGGACTCCCGAGCCCGTAGTTCCGACGAGTCTTCCACGGCCGAGATGTTCCGGGCCATCATGGATCGTTTAGACACGCATATGGATGGTCTTAGTACGCGTATGGATGGCATAGGAACGCGTCTAGAAGGGCGGATGAAGGTCCTCGAGGATCGGGCTGGGGTTTCGGAGCAGTCCATTCAAGGCCTTGTTGGGAGGATTGTCGTCCTAGAGAGGGGCCCAGTAGCGGCGCAACCCGTGCCGACAAACGGCCAACAAGAGCCGGTGCAGCAACCCACTGTGCCAAGGGCTCAGGTGGAGGATGTCGGGAGGCAACAGGCGCCTATAGTGGATGATTATGCCTCCGACAATGATCACGGGGGTAACGGTCGTCGTCATCAACGACGGAATCGTGATGACGAGGATGACGATCGCATTCTTAGGGGTGTGCGTGCGGACCCTCCCACTTTTAGCGGGTCCTTGGACCCTAGGGTGTATTTAGATTGGGAGGCCGGCATGGACCGGTACTTTGAGTGGTTTGAGATGACGGACCACCGAAGAGTCCGATACACAAAGATGAAGCTGCAAGGGCAGGCCCAAACTTATTGGATCAATGTGGAGAGCCTGCTCAACCAGCGACGTCAACCCCAGATCGGTACTTGGGATGATATGAAAACCAAGTTGAGGGAGAAGTACCTTCCCGCCTCATATCGCCAACGTCTCATAGACAAGTGGCAAAGCATCTCCCAAGGGAACCGATCCGTGACCGAGTACACCGCCGAGTTCGATGAGTATTATTTGCGGTGCGGGGTCACGGAAGAGAGCACCATGATGATATCCCGCTTTCGGAGAGGTTTGCGACCCAATTATCAATATGAACTCTTTCACCGCAATGCCACCACTTTGGAGCAGGCATATCAGATTGCTCTCGAATTGGAGCAGTTCGAGGCCGAGTTTGAGTCACCCCATCGGTTGGGCTCCTTTCCCCTTCGTAGTGTCGAGTCCCGTGGCTCATCTGGCACGTATCCGAGGGCCCCCATGGCACGACCTCAGGAGCCCACTCGCCCCGAGCCCTTTGCTCCTAGGCCTCGTCCTCCACCCCCGAGGGACCTTCCTCGTCCCCAGCATCTTACGGCCCCACCCATAGCCCGTCCACCGGCACCCGCACCTCCTGCACGTCCTTTGTTGCCTACGCCTCCTATCCGTCGGGAGGATAAAGGTAAAGGACCTATGATTGGGGAGCCTAGTGGATCACGGCAGCAGTGTTATCGCTGCAATGGGTTTGGCCATTTTGCCAACCAGTGTCCCACCCGCCCATCTCTTCACATTGGGGACACACAGGCCGAGGATACCACCCCTACGGGCCTCGAGTTAGTCAGCTATGAGGCAGATGAAGAGCTAGCTGACGAGTAGTATGAGATGGGAGGTGAGGCCCAGGATGTCCAGCAGTCGGACGATACCCGCGTGGGGGTCATCAGATGTATCCTCACCCAGCCACAGGTCAGTGATGACTGGCGTCGGACCACTATCCTTCATGTATTCTGTAGGCTGGGAAAGCAAATTTGCAAGGTGGTCATCGATAGCGGGAGTTGTATCAATGCAATCTCCACGAATGCTGTCACTCGTCTTGGTCTCACACCCGTAGACAACCCTTGCCCCTACCAGGTATCATGGGTGGATACCACTTCCATTTCGGTCAGGCTGCGGTGCTTGGTCCCACTGCAGCTCCACTCCTACCGTGAAGAGATCTGGTGTGATGTTCTTCCCATGGAAGTGGGAAGTATCATTCTTGGTAGGCCGTGGTTATTCGACCGAGATGCCACACTCCATGGTCGGTCGAACACCTGTACCTTCGACCACGATGGCCAGCGGGTCACCCTCCAACCCGTTCGGCCCAGGAGCCCATCAGTCAGGGGTCCTACTGGCCCTAGCACTCCGAAGCCTTCCGTATTCGGGTCCAGTACTCCATCCCCAGCTCAGGCTATGACCGTTACCTCTGGCCCAGGAGAGCCCTCGACGAGGAGATTGATGATGATTAGCTCCCGCGAGATGGAGCAGGAGCTTAGTCAGGGTTTTCCGGTGTTTGCCATTACGGTCCGAGAGGTGGAGCGGGACTCCGAGGGTGAGCTCCCACCCGAGGTTGTTCCTATTCTGCAGGAGTTTGCTGATATTTTTCTCGATGAGCTTCCCGAGGGACTCCCACCCATGCGGGATATTCAGCATGCCATCGACCTTGTTCCGGGCTCTTCTTTGCCCAACCTTCCTCATTATCGAATGAGCCCCACGGAGCATGCCGAGCTTAAACGGCAGGTCGATGAGCTTGTGCAGAGAGGATCTGTCCGGGACAGCATGAGTCCATGTGCTGTACCCGCATTACTCGCCCCGAAGAAGGATGGCACGTGGAGAATGTGCATTGATAGTCGTGCCATCAACAAAATCACCGTGAAGTACAGGTTCCCTATTCCCCGCCTTGATGACATGCTAGACATGATGGCAGGTGCCACTATCTTTTCGAAGATCGATCTTAAGAGTGGCTACCATCAGGTGAGGATTAGGCCAGGTGATGAGTGGAAGACCGCATTTAAGACCAAGGACGGTCTATATGAGTGGTTGGTCATGCCTTTTGGGTTGACCAATGCCCCTAGCACTTTCATGCGGCTCATGACTCAGGTCCTTCGACCTTTCATTGGAGTCTTTGTAGTGGTGTATTTTGATGATATCCTTATCTATAGTCGCACCACAGGGGACCACTCAGACCACCTTCGGCAGGTCTGTCTACTTCTTCGGTGAGAGCAGTTATTTGCGAACCCACAGAAGTGTGCTTTCATGACATCTCAGCTTACCTTCTTGGGTTTCATTGTGTCTAGTACTGGGGTCTCCGCCGATCCGGAGAAGGTCCGGGCCATTGTTGAGTGGCCGGAACCCCGTACGGTTCATGATGTCCGCAGCTTTCATGGCCTTGCGACGTTCTATCGTCGCTTCATCCGCGGATTTAGCTCCGTCACTGCCCCGATCACGGATTGCATCCGGAAGGGCACATTTGTATGGACGAAGGCCGCATCTGCTGCCTTCAGGGACATCAAGGAGCGTATGACCCAGACACCTATCTTTCGACTGCCTGATTTCTCGAAGGTGTTTGAGGTCTGTTGTGATGCGTCGGGTGTTGGGATTGGAGGAGTTTTGAGTCAGGAGTCCCACCCGATCGCATATTTCAGCGAGAAGCTGAATGACGCGAAACTGCGATATTCCACGTATGATAAAGAATTCTACACAGTTGTTCAGACTCTTAGACATTGGAGGCACTATCTTTTACATCAGGAGTTTGTCCTATACTCCGACCACGAGGCATTGAGGTACCTCCATTTGTAAAAGAAGCTTAATTCGCGTCATAGTCGTTGGGTCGAGTATCTCCAGCAGTTCACCTTTGTGCTTAAACATAAGGCTGGAGTGGAGAACAAGGTGGCTGATACCTTGAGTCGGCGAGCATGTTTGCTTACCACCATGAGTGCCGAGGTCATAGGGTTAGAGAAGATGAAGGAGGCCTATGTTGATTGTCCTGACTTCGGTCAGATTTTTACCACCCTCCAGGCCGGACCCTCGAGAGACCTTGATGAGTATGTGCTTCAGGAGGGTTACCTCTTTCGAGGTAGCAGGCTATGTGTTCCCCGAACTTCGGTTCGAGATTTCTTAGTGTGGGAACTACATGCGGGAGGTCTAGCCGGTCACTTTGGTCGGAACAAGACTATTGAGGCAGTGGAGCATCATTTTTATTGGCCGAGCTTGAAGCACGATGTTGCTAACATCGTGGCTCAGTGCCGTACTTGTGCTACGGCCAAGATGAAGAAGCAAAGCTCGGGTCTTTATACGCCTCTCCCCGTGCCTGATGCCCCGTGGCAGGATGTTAGTATGGATTTTATTTTGGGATTGCCACGTACCTCTAGGAAGCATGACTCGGTCTATGTGGTGGTTGACCGTTTCTCGAAGATGGCCCTCTTTATCCCCTGCTCGAAGACTTCGGATGCTTCTAGGGTAGCCCGCCTATTCCTTACTCATGTGGTGTGCAAGTTCGGGTTGCCTCGCACTATAGTGTCTGACCGTGATGTTAGATTCACTTCCTATTTTTGGAAGACACTATGACATATGATGGGTACTCACCTCAAGTTTTCCACTGCATATCATCCCCAGACAGATGGTCAGACCGAGGTGGTCAATAGGAGTCTGGGAGATCTTTTGAGGTGTCTTGTTAGGGATCGCATTGGGGATTGGGATCTCATTCTACCCATGGCTGAGTTTGCATATAATGATTCAGTGAATAGGTCTACCGGCATGAGCCCATTTGAAATTGTCACAGGTCATAGGCCTAGGAAACCCGTTGACCTTGTCCCCATGCCTATCCATGCTAGAGTGTCGGAGTCGGCCGAGTCGTTTGCTAGGCATGTTAGGAGTTTGCATGACGACATCCGTCGTCACATTGAGGCCAGCAATGCACGGTACAAGGAGTTAGCCGATGTCCACCGACACCACCGAGAGTTCCACGAGGGCGAATACGTCATGATCAGGGTAAGACCTGAACGGTTTCCCTCTGGAACCGTTAAGAAGTTGCAAGCTCGCGGAGCCGGTCCCTTTAAAGTGTTGAAACGCGTTAGATCCAATGCGTATGTTGTGGACCTACCCGAGGAATATGGTATAAGCTCTACCTTCAATGTATCGGATCTTGTTGCATATAGGGACCCAGCGGTGATCCCTAGTGAGCCTTTTGAGCCATCTCCTCCCCTTGAGAGTGATCCCACACCTGAGTGTCCACTTCCACCTCCAGCCCCTTTTTCACGACAGCGTGAGCATATAGATCGTATACTGGACGAGCAAGTGACAGTTACCAGGAGTGGATCTTACCCGCGCTACCTAGTGCGATGGAGAGGACGACCCGCTACTGAGGACACTTGGATCACACATGGCGAGTTGCAGCGGATCGATCCGGACCTTTTGGAGCGATACAGGAGCGATGCAGACCCTTACTCGACAGGGTCGAGTTTCTCCCACCCGGGGAGAATTGGTGCGGACACCCGAGCAGTTGATCGGCACGATATGCCGAGCCACCGGTACTGCACACGGAGCACGACACGAGCCACCTCAGCATCCATCTGGCTCGGAGACAGCCTGGAGACTCCACCTTGAGCCTCCCCATTTATTATATTTAGCTAGACTTTATGTGTGTGTAATTTGTATTTATTTCGTTGCATTCGGTTTGCCATTTTGAGTGTAATAGGGGTTTATGAGCATTTCGGACCCCGTGGGCCCCACGGGCCCCCCCGGGTCCCACCACATTGGGCCACCTCAGCCTAGGCTCCCACGTGGGGCCAGTCAACATGTCACATGGGAATATCTAGAAGTTTGAATGGTAAAAAACACATGGGGGACAAATGGCTTAAAAAGTCCATATGGAGGCCACCTACCCCACCTACCATTTCAACCTTCCACATCTTGCCATTCAAAGTCCAAGGGCCGCCCCCCCTTTTGTTTTTTTATGTATTTTTTTTTTGTGTGATGTTCACATCTCATCCCCACCCTCCATCCCCTTCCCCTAGATCCAATGGTGGATAAGAGATGAGAGATGTAACCTATTTAAGCTTGTATTTTCCATTTTAGTAGAATTAATGCATTTGAATTGGAAGAAAATCCCTTGAGCAAGGCTTAGGCCGCCCCTCCCTCTCCCCTTGAAGCTGTGAAGGCTTCCTTCTGGTGGTGAGACTCCACCCTATCAGTTCCGGTCGCCGCCGCCGCCGCCACGAGCTGCCACCGCACCGCCATCGTCTTCATCGGAGTTCTGCCCGCGCAGTACCACAGCAACTTCCATGAAATTTCCAACTCAGCCAAGAGCTCTGATCGATCTGGGGATTTTACTGGAGGTTCCATAGGTGTGAAGGATGTCCCAAAAAAAATTGGTTTGTCATTTAGATCCCGTTTCATGAGGACCCAGCTAGCCGTTACCCAGGAGCGGCTACGAGCGTCAGAGGAGCGTCTTCAGCGAGGGCGGGAGCGGGCGCGAGCTGCAGGGTACAGCTTCACCAGCTCTACCTTCGTGGCGGGTTCCTCTTTTCGAGAGAGGAGCGAGGCAGGGGGCCAGGTTCGAGTTCCAGCTTCTTCACGGGGGCTCATGCCCTCTCCACCAGTGCCACCTCGGGATGGCGAGGACGAGGTAGAGAGTAGGAGAGAGGAGGGTGGAGGCGAGAGCTGAGAGAGACTTACTTGTACTCCTCCACCCTCACACCTGTACTCAGATATTTATGATGCATATATATATATTGTAGATCTATTTAAAAATCCACTTAAGGAAAATTATTAAGAACAAACAATAATCAATAATGTGGAGAAAAACATGCACGAGGTGCACAAGGGGAGTGTGTGTGATCGCCAGAGACACGAGGGTCTCAAGTGGAAAATAATATGAGGAGATGATCGCAAAATACCTCAAATATGCGGGGGATGTGAGTGCTTCCTTTCTCTTCAAATCGGCCGGCCGATGAAGAGAGTTCTTCACTTTTATTACCCTTGCAAAACAAAGACAACAACACCAAAAGATATGGATTAGAATAAAGGTGAGTGTAGCATCAAATTCTTAGATAGATGAGCATGAAAATTGATTATGAACACACCTTAAGGGGGTGGCCCTTAAACCCCTATACAAAGAGGGTGGGAGATATATGATGATATGAATGAATGTAAATGAAATAGGGAGATGTGCAAGGGATTGCACTATGGGGAAAGCCTCAACGTGGTTGAGAAGAAAACATGTATATTATGCATGCATGTTAACGAATAGCAAAAGGAGAATAAAAATAAAATAGAAGGAGCCTGTTGCTTCTGTTGCTTGTGGCCTTGATATTCAATGGGGAAGAAGCTTTAAAAAATGGAGATTGATGCGCGCGGGCATTCCTTCCTTAGCCAACAGCAACCTGTGAGCACAAAAACAAGAGAAAAAAAAGAAAGCAAACAGAAAAAAAAAGGGAAAAGGGAGATACGTGGGAGGAAGAGGAAGAAGGGGATCGAGTGTCCAACCTATTAACAGAGGCGAGAGCCTCTATTAATAAGATAGAAAAGGTGATAAAGAGGCAAGAGTCCAAGGGGGAAAGGATTGGAACGGGCAAGAGCCCAAAATAGGTAGACATCTAATGAAGCAAGGACTCTCTGGGGATAGGGCTGCGAAGCCGGAAGAAGAAACACGCCTTAGGTAAGGGCGTCAATTTCAGAATTGACGACCTACACTAGGGCGTTTCTCAAAAACACGCCCTGCACAAGGGCGTTTCTCAAAAAAACCAAATTTAGCAATAAAAACTCCCCATATTTGAAAAATGTTAAACACGCCTTAAACAAAGCCACTTTTCAAAAAGCGTCCCTGGGAAGGGCGTTAATTTCAAGAGCTCAAATGGGGAAGTCGGTCAAACCAAAAGAATTAACGCCCTAAGGTGGGCATCCTTTCTTTAAGAAACGCCTTAGGTGAAGTCATGTTTTAAGAGAAACACGCCCTTACCCAAGTCGTGAATTCATAAAATTCAAAAAATAGATAGAATGGGGAGAAATAGATAAAATGGGAAAGAAACGCCCTAGACCAGGGCGTGTTTCAAGAAACACGCCCCTATCAAGGGCGTTAATTCAGAAAATAGAGATAAATGCCCAAAAAATCCAAAAAAATAGGAAAAAGGAGATAAATGAGGAAAAATAGGAAAAATTCAAGAAAAGTGAGAAAACCACTCAAATAAGCTGATTCGAGGGTCAAATGGGGCATCGCAGAGCGATATGAAATATACTCAAAATGACGTCAATTTTGGCGTGTCTACAGCTGCCCCGCCTTGGCGTCTGCTTTGCAAGGGAGCGTAGCAAACTGAAAAGTAGATGCCAAGGTGTGATGAGACACGCAATCAACATCACTTGATGAGAATCAAATCAAAAGCACGAGATGAAGCAAATCTCGGGAAATCCAACGAAATCAACAATGTTTGGATAAAAGGGGGAGATGTGCACGCGGTGCACGAAGGAGATAAAATAAAATGATCAACTTCCAGCGCGGTGGAAGTACCCCAGGTCACAAACCTGTAGATTTCACCATTGGGGAGCGGTTACCAGCCAATGTGGACGTGCTGCAGCCAAGGTGGATCAAGGGGAAAGTTGGACAATAAGATGATAAAAATCCAAACAAGGAGCTCTCGAGAAAAGACCCAAAACAGCGACAAAACGAACTGAGGACTCAATTCGGCAATGAAAATCTCATATCGGGAAAGATTAAGATCAATTCAACTCTCAACATCAGCTTATCAGAATGATTTTTCAACAATTGTTTCAAAGTCCTACATGAATGCATGCTGGGCTAAAGGAAAAATTAAATCAAATAAAAATATAATATAATCAAGGATAATATTGTTAAACTGCCCAGACTGGGTCAAGAAACCAATTCTGCGAGCTGATACTAAGCCGAAGCCCGTTTATCCGCGCACCAACTCGCAAAGAGGGAACCATCGTCCCCAGTCTTGGACGGCTCAACGGCCTATCCGTATGACTAAGATGCCTCTGGAATCGTCATCGTTTTTGATGAAGGGGAACTCAAATTCCAGATTTATCAAAGTCACAAGGTCCTTGATGTAATCTAGTAACATATGTAACATAAGTAGAATGCATACAGGGAGATGGTGAAGCAATAAGTATGGGGGAACTGAGAGATGAGGTGCAGGCACCGTGGGGCTTGGATGATGATGCCCGGACGATGGGACCAAGAGCTTCTTATCCTGCGCTCAAAATTCATTAGCCAAGATATAAAAAGTATAACAAACAATGAATAAGGCATTTAAGCATGGCAATCATAGCATGAATCAAAGTATCAGTAACATGTATACGGCATGAATAGCACAAGTTAAATCATGGTATTGCAAATCATCATTGTTTGTTGTTTCGTCATGAGGATGACAACTTGGCTAATCAAAATTTGGAGGTGAATGATCAAGATCTGATATAATGCCCATCGGCGGAGTGATCAGATGAAATTAGCAGGAGTTAATTTAAAAAGATTTGGAGATGAATAATCATGAGATAATCAGGAGATATAATAGGGAGATGACAATCAAAATGCCCCTGGGTGGCATGCCATGAAAATATCGGGAGAGAATCAATAGATTGATAGCAATAAGGGGAGGGAGGACTCATCCCGTGCTTCTGGTCCTTGGAAAGCTGTTCCTGCAAAACACCATCAGAAAATACAATGCAAAATTTTTGGATTTTGGAATATGCAAATTTTTATGGGTTTTGGAATATGCAAATTTTTATGGGTTTTGAAAATATTTGAATTTTTACAGAGATTTTTAAAATATTCAAGTTTTTGTGGAGATTTTGGAAAATATTTGAATTTTTTTGTGGAGATTTTGGAAATATTCAAATTTTTTTGTGGAGATTTTGGAAATATTCAAATTTTTTTGTGGAGATTTTGGTTTAGACATAGCTAATGCAGCATCAAAGGGTGTTTTGAACCACTGGCTAGGGGTCCTTGCTCCTTCCCTTTTCGCTAAGGAAACTGCCCAAAGTTGGGCGTGCATTTGAAAGTGACATCCTATAACCGACCGTCTTTGATCAATGGTGCCCCTACCGAGGCCATACCCGAGAAACATTCGGTCTTGGAGGGAGAAGAGAAGAATAATTGGGGATAAACTTTGTGCAGGATGGGAGATATCGGGACTTGAATGCCTTCCAAGGTGTTCCCTTCAAAGAGGCAGTCTGTTGTGCCGGGGCTTTGTGCCTTTAATTTTTTAGACCCTTGACATGCATACGACCAGGGTTTTCCCTGCGGGGACTTTGCCACTCTTGACATGCCATAATTCATACTTTTGCTTTTATCGAAATTTTGACTTGATTTTCATAATAGCCCTTTTGGCGAAATGTATATCATGAAAACTCATATTGATTTTGGGTCAAGACTGCCCCTATTTGAGACTCCTCTCGTATTGGGGATTACCTAGGTTGGTCATCTCATCCGTCAACCTCTTGCCCCTGCATGCGGCTGAGTAAAGAAGAGAAAAGACTTTCAGGAATACTCATGGCATGGCCAAAGTAGCAACGGTGTCTAACCAAAGAGCCGGCTAAGGACGCCGTGAAGTGTGTGAAATGCCCAGCTAAGGGTTGCCCTTAACAAGCGGGGAGAGAATGTCGAATTCCCAGCACGGGGTTCTTATTAACCAAAGGTGCTGCATAGCAAGCCTAAAGACTCTTTTGAGAGTGATTTAATTAAACAAAAGCCTAAGATAAAGGTTTAAAACACCACTCTTAATCTCGTTAAGAAGCACTTGATTTTGAAAATCATGCGTGAAGTAATGAGAAAATGATATCATTAAAATGCATACTTACGCCAATATGTTACCTTGCGACCTTTGTAGAAGCAGCTGCCGCGAGAAGCGATCTTGATCATCATGAGATTTGTCCTCTTTGGTAGTCAAAAGAATTGGAAGCAAAGGATTTGAAAGTGGCTTAACAAGAGGGAGTGGTGCCAAGACCAGACTCAGACGAATAAGGAGAAAAAGGAAGAGAGGCGAGGGCTAGAACTCCCTTGCTAAGGCTCGGAGACCCTGATCACATGAAACAGTCTACAGAAGAAGCGGAAAATTAGGAGGTGGAGTGAGGACTAAAGCCTCGAAAGCAATGGGAGAAAGGGCAGATGCCCAAGGCAGTGGATGTGGAAGAAGTTGGGTCAGACCCAGAATTAGGAGGAATTAGAAGAAGAAATTGGTAGATAGAAAGAGGTGGATCCGGAGGGTCCGGAAGCAGAGGAGGAAAATCATGAGAGGAGAAATCCGAAGGCTCTGGTGGGACATTGAAAGAAGGGACGCGATGCCCTGGGGAAAGATAGGGAAAAAGATGATGGAAGAGGTGACGGAGAAGGAAGAAGAGAATAAAAGATATGAAGTCCCGGAGGAGCAAGAAGATAAATCGAAAGAAATATGGAAGTTCCGGAGGTTCCGGAGGAATGAAATCAGGAGGGTCGCGATGCCCTGGGAGATGATAGAGAGAATAAGATGGAGAATCCGGAGGTTCCGGAGGAATGAAATCAGGAGGGAGAAGATGGAAAGGGGCGCGATGCCCTGAAAGGACAAGGGAAGAATCCGGAGGTTCCGGAGGGATGAAATCAGTAAGGAGAAGATGGAAAGGGGTATCGTGCCCGAGAGAAAGGTCCGGAGGTTCCGGAGAAATAGAATCAGAAAGGGTGAGATGCCCAAAGAGGAGGGATAAAATTCCTGGTGGTTCCAGGGAAATAGCAGGAAGGGGGACGCGATGCCCCAAGGGGAGTGGATAAAAGGATGAATATGGATAAGATGGGAAATGCTGAATATCCGGCGGTGCCGGAAGGCGGGGAAGATACGGGTTTGGAAACCCGGGAAGCAGGAGGTGCAAATGCATGCAATGGGATGGATGCGATGAATGCTTGAAATGCGTGAATGCAAGGAGATGCAAAGAAGATGAATAATGTGAAGGGTGAAAGGATGAGATCTTCCTTTTTACCCTTCGAGTGGCCCATGAAGAAAAGGTGATAGAAATAGATGTGGATGAAGTTGAATGAACAAGAGTGGGAGAAATAGGGGACGGCCCCTTAAGATAATTGCCCCTCCACGGCAGTGAACATGTATGACCAATTGGCCCAATAAACGAAGCTTCAATAAATGACAACCCCCTTGGAAAGCGAAAATCAATAAGGTGAGGGAGTCGTAGAGTTGGAACATGAAGCATCGAGTTGCCCATTGAATGTGGTGATGAATATGGAATGTTGAATAAAATGGGCATTCGCCCCTTGTAAGGAGTAATGAATTCGGAATTCGAAGGTTTGAACAAAGGGTGCCCTGCCCGGCCTTCAAACGGCGTCAATGCTTGGCATCTATTGAGCAACGGTGATGACTCAGCTTCTCCGACCATGCTTGGCACAATAACCCGGATTGACATCCGGTAAATGAATTCTTGCATCTTGAATGGCACGGTCGTGGCCAAAGTCTTCTTGCCCGCCTTTTGCTTATCCTTGGCGCAAGTAGCTGCAGAAGCACGCCCCTTCCGAGTAACAAAGGGAGGTGAGGCGGAGGCGGAAGGCTCCGTGGATGGTGGAGTTATAATGGAAAGTGTTGGCAAATGGGTGAATGGGGGCGGAGGTTCAAACACGTCGAGCTTCTCCCCTTGCTCGGAAGCAGTCGGGATGGGCTCGGGTGCAACAAGTGGTGGATCCTGCTCAGGACTAACCATGGGTAAAGGCGTAAGGCTATATGGTGGAGGAATAAGCAAAGTGGCTTTTAAAGGGATAATGGAAGGCCGAGGTGGCGGTAATGGGAGGTTAATTGGGGAAGGTTTAATGGTGGGTTCGATGGAGGCTAATGGTGTGGAGGTAGATGGCTTAAGGAGTGGAGGTGTGATTGGTGGAGGTTTAATGGAAGGTTTAGGGGAGGCCAGTGTTGCGGAGGTTAATGGTGTAACTGGAGGAGGTGTAATGTATGCGGTGTCAAGGATAGGAGGAGACTTACAATGTGGCGGTGTGGGTGATTGGAGTATCGACCCATTATCGTAACACCAGTTAGTCTCATAAATAGGGATTGGATCGGGGATGGTTTCATCCTGAGCAGGAGGTTCATCGAATGAAAGTGGAGGGAGCGGGAAATTAAGGAAACTCGGAAGGGGTGCCTGCACATCTTCATCATCGTATATTGCCTCAGATTCTTCAAATGTCGGTTCTTGCTCACTTGGAATATCAACGCCGTAGTCGTCCATCCTATCTTTCCATTCTCTCTCCATTCTTGTAATGTCGTCCAAAGCGACATGGAGAGGATTGACTGGAGTAGGAGGAGCCGTGACCCTCTTTATTTGTTCCTCCATCAAAGTAATCTTATCGAGGAGAGTTTGCTGGAGGGGTGTAACTTGGGCAACAGAAGGTTGGCAGGGCATTGAAGGAGGAGGGGTCGTATAAAAAGGCCGTGGAGGGGAGTTGACGGGACGACCCGTAAAAGAACCCGGACGGAACGGATTGCAAGGAGTAAATGGGCCTCGGGGCCGTGTTGGAGGAGGAATAGAAGGAGGCGGGTGTCGGACCACCCGAGTAGAATGAACAGGAGGAGATGGGTAATGGGCTACCCGAATATGATTGGAAGGAGGAGGTGGGTGATGGGCCACCCGTATAGGAATAGAAGGAGGAGGAGATGGGTGATGGGCCACCCGAATAGAATTGGAGGGAGATGGGTGATGGGCCACCCGAATAGAATTGGAAGGAGGTGGGTGATGGGCCACCCGAATAGAATTGGAAGGAGGGGGAGATGCAAGAGATGTACCCTCAACGGCAGCCTTAAGGGCTTGGATCTGTTGAGGGGTAAGATGATCTAATGCATGCAAGATTTGAGAGACCTTCTCATCATTGGGAGGAGACGGTCCCGTAGGAATAGTGGCTCGAACTTGAGTAGGGGGACCATGAGGATGGACATTGCCCATGGGTCGGGCATGACCATGAGAATAAGGACGTGGTCCCTTGAAAGAATGGTGAGAATGATGATGATTAACATGTTGAAATTGAGGATATGAAGTGCTAGGTTGTGCATCCTCATTAATTGAATTGAACATGTTTCTATCATGGTAAGCCATTATATAATCAAAGTTCTCAATAATTGCAAAGAAGCACACAAGTTGGAATGGTTACCGTGATTTTGATTTGTTTAATCCTTGGTGAATTAATGAATTTTAATAAAGTTTGGAAAGATTCACACAAGGGGGGGGGGGAACCTAGTTTCAATATGAGTTGAACTCCAATGCCAACTAGGAACTCTCACTCACCACGTATTAGGCCAACTATATCGGGACTTCAAAGGGTACAACCTGCCCGGCGTCCGTGAGGGAATCCACGGGTGCGGGGACTTACGGAGGCTTGGAAAAGGGATTTCCAGTCCAAAGAGACGGAATGCTCAATGGAGGGTCGTCCCGATTCCAAGAGGGTGTGTGGATCCTAATGAAGAGGAGGGGGACTCCCAAACCAAAAATGCAAATGAATGAAAGAATGCAATGGGGTAAACAGGCCAACCACAATAATATCAATCAATATGAAATATAAGCATGAAATATCACCCACGGGAAGGGTTGTGGAAACCCACAGTAAAAACACGCCCTGTCAGGGGGCGCTACTAGCCAAAGAAACGACGGTGTGACTGCCGTGAATCAACGTGGGTGCTAGGGGCTGGGTGAAATACGCCTTAGAGTGAGGCGTTATAAATAAAAGGACGCCCTGTCTAGAGGGCGTCAAATCCAAGCAAACGCCTTTAAGTGAGGCGCTAAAAATAAGAAACACGCCTCTGGTGAGGGCGTCAATCAGCAGGAGATGAACAGCCAAATCAAGAAACGCCCAATCGTAAGGGCGTCCAATTCATAAAAAAACGCCTGAGAGAGAGGCGCTAATCAATAATAAAACGCCCTGGGGCAGGGCGTTAATTCACAGGCAGCTCAATAAAATCGGGAAAATCAGGGAATATACTGGAAAACGCCCTGTCAGAGGGCGTAACATATGACGACGACGCCCTGGGTTAGGGCGTGAATTCAAAAAGCGCCTCTGACAGAGGCGTTAATTCCTCAGGAAAGCCCGACGGCCAGAAGTACTAGAAAGGCACACTCACAACCACAGCAGGCAATCAATAAGTATAAGATATAAACATGCTCATCAAGAAATTTTAAATAAGTGGAGATTCTAAGGAAATGACAACAAAATGGCAAATCACTTAGGGAAGAATGCAAAGCCAAATGGAGGGTGCCCGAGGGGCACAAAAGGAGACGCACCGAGGGTGCAATAGGGGAGATGGCACACGCGGGTGCCTAAGGGGAAAGGGGTAATGAAAGAAGAACACAAAGGAGTCCCACCGTGATCGCCAATTTGTAGATCTATTTAAAAATCCACTTAAGGAAAATTATTAAGAACAAAAAGCAATAATCAATAATGTGGAGAAAAACATGCACGAGGTGCACAAGGGGAGTGTGTGTGATCGCCAGAGACACGAGGGTCTCAAGTGGAAAATAATATGGGGAGATGATCGCAAAATACCTCAAATATGCGGGGGATGTGAGTGCTTCCTTTCTCTTCAAATCGGCCGGCCGATGAAGAGAGTTCTTCACTTTTATTACCCTTGCAAAACAAAGACAACAACACCAAAAGATATGGATTAGAATAAAGGTGAGTGTAGCATCAAATTCTTAGATAGATGAGCATGAAAATTGATTATGAACACACCTTAAGGGGGTGGCCCTTAAACCCCTATACAAAGAGGGTGGGAGATATATGATGATATGAATGAATGTAAATGAAATAGGGAGATGTGCAAGGGATTGCACTATGGGGAAAGCCTCAACGTGGTTGAGAAGAAAACATGTATATTATGCATGCATGTTAACGAATAGCAAAAGGAGAATAAAAATAAAATAGAAGGAGCCTGTTGCTTCTGTTGCTTGTGGCCTTGATATTCAATGGGGAAGAAGCTTTAAAAAATGGAGATTGATGCGCGCGGGCATTCCTTCCTTAGCCAACAGCAACCTGTGAGCACAAAACAAGAGAAAAAAAAGAAAGCAAACAGAAAAAAAAGGGAAAAGGGAGATACGTGGGAGGAAGAGGAAGAAGGGGATCGAGTGTCCAACCTATTAACAGAGGCGAGAGCCTCTATTAATAAGATAGAAAAGGTGATAAAGAGGCAAGAGTCCAAGGGGGAAAGGATTGGAACGGGCAAGAGCCCAAAATAGGTAGACATCTAATGAAGCAAGGACTCTCTGGGGATAGGGCTGCGAAGCCGGAAGAAGAAACACGCCTTAGGTAAGGGCGTCAATTTCAGAATTGACGACCTACACTAGGGCGTTTCTCAAAAACACGCCCTGCACAAGGGCGTTTCTCAAAAACCAAATTTAGCAATAAAAACTCCCCATATTTGAAAAATGTTAAACACGCCTTAAACAAAGCCACTTTTCAAAAAAGCGTCCCTGGGAAGGGCGTTAATTTCAAGAGCTCAAATGGGGAAGTCGGTCAAACCAAAAGAATTAACGCCCTAAGGTGGGCATCCTTTCTTTAAGAAACGCCTTAGGTGAAGTCATGTTTTAAGAGAAACACGCCCTTACCCAAGTCGTGAATTCATAAAATTCAAAAAATAGATAGAATGGGGAGAAATAGATAAAATGGGAAAGAAACGCCCTAGACCAGGGCGTGTTTCAAAAAACACGCCCCTGATGAGGGCGTGAATTCAGAAAATAGAGATAAATGCCCAAGAAATCCGAAAAAAATAGGAAAATGAGATAAATGAGGAAAAATAGGAAAAATTCAAGAAAAGTGAGAAAACCACTCAAATAAGCTGATTCGAGGGTCAAATGGGGCATCGCAGAGCGATATGAAATATACTCAAAATGACGTCAATTTTGGCGTGTCTACATATATGAGATTAAAATTTTTGTTACCTGAGCACTTGTGTAGTTGTGTACTTGTACTTCGCTTCTTTTCCACGTTCTTGGCTTTTGCTTTTATTTTCCCCTATGCCTGCAGCTGTAGTTCACACTTAAACAAACAGGTTAATTCATCTGTTTCACTTGGCCCCTTGCTCAATAAGCAAGGGATGTCTTTACTTTGACCTTGATAGCAGGTCAAGGGGCCAAGCCTTTAATCAAATAAGGTGAATGAAATAACCAATAAAGGGAGATGCATCACACAAGCACACATATGCAACCCATAACAAAAGATGTCCATGTAAAAATGCCAGCACACATCATGAAGGATAAACCACCATTTTTTCTCTCATTTTCTTTCTTCTCTTTTTTTTCTTTATTTTCCAAAAAAGACGCCTTAGACTAGGTCGTTATTCATATAGAAGACGCCCTCAGCGACGGTCGTTAATTCTGGTAGAGTTTGAATTTTGTTAAAAGATGACCTATCTAAAGGCATTATTTGATAAAAGACAACTTCGACTCAGGTGTTAATTACATAAAAGGCGCCTTACTCAGAGGCGTTAATTTTGCTATTTTCAGAATTAGGTTGATAAAGCTACTAGGGCACTGGGTCATATATGGTCGTCATTGAGGATTCATTGACCTTTCTTGATTAATTAAAAGGGAGTCGACGTGCTAGTGGTTAAACTTATACGCAAGATCTCGCACGGTGCAATCTCCTAAGTCAGTCTCGACCATCGTGCTGGTTTATGACTTACCACAAAGAAAGAGATGGAAGAAGATATAAGGAAGCCCATAAGGGATTCTGAAAAGCTCGAGGTAAAACCACCTCCCCCTACCCTATGCCTGTTGGGATTCGGTCTTTGGCATAGGGAAATTTTGTTACCTTTTGCCTTTTTTATATTGCATGCATACGCCCAAGGTTTTCCTTGCGGGGACTTTGCCCTCTTGACATGTTTTTCTTTTCACAATTTGACTTTCACTTTGGAACTGATTTGTATTGATAAAAAACCTAATTGTACTTGGGCTTTTGTGGCATTTTGTTCCCTTTTGGGCCCTGACTTCCACTTACTAAGGCGGCGGGTAGGCTTAGCTGGTCTACCCCGAGACCTTCCTTCCTCCCTTATGGGCCGAAGAGGAAAAGAATGGGTATTATCTTCACCTTTAGTCAGGTTTTGACTTTCCATTGGATTTTGCACCGCTTGAGTTCGAGGTTTAAGCGTGTAGTGTGTGTGTGGGTGTCGACCCCATTTTAGTTAACAAGACTGATGAATGAATACTGAATTTTGACCTTTCAAACCTTGCGTCCTTGTACGCCATGGCAACGATTTTTTGGCATTTTGGAGAATTTCTATTTTGTTTGGGATTTTGGAAAATTCTATATTTTTTTTTGTATTTTGAAAAATTCTATATATTTTTTTAGATTTTGGATAATTCTATTTTTTTTGATTTTGGATTAGGGGTAGTATCTCTTATGGTACAGGCCGTTCCAAGGATGAGCTAGCTCTTCTCCTTCAACGTTAATCAATTTATAAGCATTGCCAGGATAAACATCTTTTATAACAAATGATCCTTCCCAGTTTGGTTGGAGTTTTGAACGGGGTCCGCCAGGTTTTACAAAGATTCTCTTGATTACCATCTCACCAACTTTGAATTTTCTATCAATTACTTTCTTTTGATAAAAACGTGAAAGCCTATTTTGATAAACGCGCGCATGCTCAGCGGCGACCAGACGCCTCTCATCTAGGAGTTCCAACTGGGCAAGGAGTGAATCATGACGCTCATCAATAGAGAATTCATTGTCCAATTGTACTCGCAGAGATGGGATGAGAATATCGTAGGGAACCACCGCCTCCATTCCATAAGTGAGGGCGAAAGGGGTTTGCCCTGTAGGGGTACGAATGGAAGTGCGATAGGCCCAGAGAGCTTCAACTAGCTTGTCTGGCCAATCCAAAAATTTATTAGCCTCACACGTCTTTTTAACAATTTTGATCAAGGTTTTATTAGTTGCCTCTGCTTGGCCATTGCCCTGTGGATAATAGGGAGAAGAATGATGCAATGCAATGTTATACCTGTTGCAGAGATCCTTGAGCTCTTGAGAGATGAATTGAGGTCCATTGTCGGTGATGATGGTACTCGGGATGTCGAATCTTGCGATAATGTTCTTCATTATGAATTTACAGACGGTTGATGCTTTGATCTCCACGAATGCTTCTGCTTCCGCCCACTTGGTGAAGTACTCCGTTGCCGTGAGGATGAATGATTTTTGCTTCGTGAGGAGGTTCGAGTCACCAAGAGGTCCAATGATATCGAAAACCCACATGGAGAAAGGCCATGGGGAGGACATAGGATGGAGTGAAGAAGTAGGAGAATGAATCTTGTCGGCGTGCAGTTGGCACTTAACACACCTTCGAACATAGATGGAACAATCCTCTTCTAGAGTTGGCCAATAGAAGCCTAGCCTAAAGATCTTCTTAACTAGCATCTGGCTATTCACATGACCACCACACACACCTGAATGCGTCTCTTCCACGACTTTCCAGGATTCATCATCGTCGAGGCATCTTAATAAAACACCCGTGAGCCCTCTTCTATAGAGCACACCTCCAACCAAAACATACCGTAGCCACTCTTCTGATTGCTTTCCTTTCTTCCACAGTGGCTTCTTCAGGATAGGACTGATCATTACAATATCTGGCAATCTCAAAATACCAAGGTTTCTCCTCATCAGCCAATTCTTCTTCCCAATCTAACAACATGACCTCTTTGCTTTTAAGAGATTCACTCCGCCTGACCTTCTCGAGCACCTTGTCCCTAATGTCGAGGAATGCACGATCCTTAATAGCTGGAGTGTCACACTGATGAATGAGAGGAACGTGAAAATCTCGTTGGGGAGGAAAGACTAAAGCAGAGGCCAAAGAGGCAAGAGCATCAGCTAAGATGTTCTGGCTTCGAGGGACATGGACGAAGATCAACTTGGTGAAGAGTTTGGCATAAGCTGAAGCAAGTTCCTGGTAGGGCTTGAGTTTAGGATTGATAGTGCGGCACTTGACAAGCACCTGGCGTAGAATGAGTTGACTGTCACCCACGATTCGTAATTGGGTAACACCATATTTATGAGCGGTTTGAAGACCGGCTAAAAGGGCCTCATACTCAGCTATATTATTTGTGACAGGGAAAGTGAGCTGAGCAGCAAATGGGATGGTGACCCCTTCTGGTGTTAAAAGAACCATGTCGATCCCTCTTCCTTGGGAATTTAGAGCTCCATCAAAATGTAATGTCCACATAGGATCGTGGGGTTGATTAATGGTCATTAGTTCTTCATCTGGAAACTCCGAATTGACAGGATCAAATCGGGGGAGAGGGTGGTGAGCAAGATGTTCGACAATGGCGTAACCTTTGATTGCTTTCTGTTGAATGTAAGTGATGTCAAATTGAGAGAGAAAACTTTGCCAGCGTGCCAATCGGTCGGTAAGGACAGATTTTTCAAGAAGGAATTTAATCGGATTCATGCGAGCAATGAGGTGAACCTCGTGAGCTAAGAAATAATGTTTTAACTTCTGAACTACCCAGACTAAAGCAGCGCAAGTCTTCTCCATGGCTGAGTACCTCTGCTCACAAGGGTTGAGAAGTTTAGACAAGTAGTATGCTGCCCTCTCCTTCCCTTCTTCATCCACTTGAGCTAGGACAGCACCTGCAGAGTCATCCAGGACAGAAACATAGATGATAAGTGGTTTGCCCGGAATTGGTGGCCTCAGGACAGGAGGATTGGCCAGATAATCCTTCAATCCGTCAAAAGCTGCCTAACACTTGTCATCCCAATTAAACTTGACCCCCGGCTTAGTAAGCTCGTAAAACGGCCTGAATCTTTATGAGTGCTGGGAGATGAAGCGGCGAATAAATTGTAACCTCCCGATTAATCCTCGAACTTCCTTCAAATTCTTGGGAGGAGGCATATCTCTGATGACCTTTGCCTTATTGGGATCAACTTCCATTCCTCTTTTGCTGACAATAAACCCAAGCAACTTCCCTGATGAAACATCAAATACACACTTTTTGGGATTCATTTTCAACTGATATTATCGTGATCTTTGCAAGACTTTAGCTAAAACCCCAGGATGCTCAATCCTTGTTCTTGATTTTACCACCAGGTCATCCACATACATCTCAATATAAATATGAATCATATCATGAAAAATTGCCATCATAGCCCTCTGATAGGTGGCTCCATCATTCTTGAGTCCAAAAGGCATGACCACATAGCAGTAAGTACCCCATGGTGTAGTGAATGACGTTTTCTCTTGATCTTCTTCAGCCAGGCGAATCTGATTATAACCCGAAAAACCATCCATGAAGGAGAGAGTCTCAAATCTTGCCGTATTATCAATCAAAACATCAATATGAGGGAGGGGGAAGTCATCTTTAGGACACGCACGGTTGAGGTCCCGAAAGTCTATACAAATCCGAACCTTTCCATCTTTCTTCATGACCGGGACGATGTTAGCCACCCAGTTTGGATAGAGGACAACTCTAACAAATCTAGCCTTATGAAGCTTGTCGACCTCTTCTTTCATGTTTAAAGCGATGTTAGGGTGGAAACGTCTCAACCGTTGTTTGATCGGGACAGACCCTGGCTTAAGTGTAAGCCGATGTTCAACGAGCGCAGGGTCTAATCCAGGCATATCTTCATAACTCCATGCAAACGTGTCCTTGTATTCTTGAAGTACCAAAATAAGCGCCTCCTCTTCGGCAGGCGGCAAATTCTTGCTGATGAGGACAATCCTAGGGTCTTCTTCCGTACCCAGATTTATTTCCTTGGTAGACTCTTCTACTGAGGCTGATGGTTCGTCAAATCTTCTCATGCCACTAGCAAGGGCATCAGCCTCGTCCTCATATTCTTCATAACTTTCATCCCCCTCTTCAACAGGGTCTTCATCATTCATAATCTCATAGACACCAAAACCCTCATAAGGAGCACAAGTATCCTCATATTCTAACTCTGGCAGGATAATCGGATTCTCTAGAAATTCGGGGAGGGTTGAGCATGCCCGGCATCTTCTAGCCAATTCTAACAAGAATCTACGGGGAATCTGCTTACCCTTGGATTTCCTATGTGAAACTACCCCATGGATTTTATTATTAGAAGAAGAAGAGCAACTAGCTTGATCATTAGAAGAAGAAAGGGGAGGGGGTGAAAAAGTAGACACAAGAGGGGATACAGATGAGGACCCCTCGCAGGAGGAGTGGAAAAGGTTGATCAATGAATCTTGGAAGAGCGGTCCCTGGGTCGGGACACCCTCAGGAAGGAGATAGGAGGTCTCCTCAAAAGAGATGGAGGATGAAAAAGTTGGAATTTTGGCATTTTTTTTATTTTTTTGTTTTCATTTTTATCTTCATTTTTATTTTCCTTTTCAAGAAGAAAGCAGTGTGAAGGGAGAATAGTAGGAGGAGTGGAGATTGAAAGATTGGAGAAAGATTGAATCAAAGACGACCCACGCGGGGGTGTGATGGAGAGTTTGGAAAATTGCTCGAGGAGCAAGGGAGGAACGGGAGGAGAAAGTTGTAGTGAATTTGGAGACAAGCTGATCATGATCGGAGGCGGTCTCGGCACGTGAGAAAACAATTGAGAATGCAAAGAAGAAAGAAGAGACGGATGCATAGAAGTGAGAGAGAAAAGGCCGACCCACAGCCTGTCTATTGTAAATCCTTCTTCATATTGCACGTCAGGCTCTCTAGTATCTGTGTAATCACTCAACAGCTGCCTCTTGTCTGTTATCACCGTCGGCTTTTCATTCAAGTCGTGGATCAGTGACGGCCATTCCGGATCTGTCGACATGAAGAGACGGCTTAAGGCAATAGTAATGTCATTCATATCAAACCATCTATACCAGTCACACTCTGGATCATCTATTTTCCTCCTCTTATCAGGCCTTAGAGATTCCAGGGCTTTGTATATAACCAGTGGAGCAATATGTCGAGCAAACTGTCTAGCATGAACATCTTGACAGTCTAACATGGAAGTGATTATTGTAGTCTGCTCATTATCTTGGACGCCACCTTTAATAAAATGTGTCTGTAATGTCCATGTAAGCGGTTGGCGATCCGTCTTCAGAGTGGATGTCATGACTGTCCATGGTTCATTTTCATCTTTGCTCAGCCCTTTGTAGCCTAGACCGCCTCGTGCAATCAATTTCTGTGACTTGACAGGCCTAGTTTTGCCCTGACAATTGACACCCAGGCCTTTGCCGACATGGTACCCCATCCTCATCAAAATATTCCATCCCGGGGTGTTCATTGTGTTCTTCTTCTTCTTCCCCTTGGAAGTTAGGGGTGTCATGGCAACTGTTGTAACTGTCTCGGGTGGCACGACCGTGGGTGAGGGATATCCAGCACTGATAGCAACGGTTTGTTGGAAGGCCAAATAGAAGGAACTGACGTTGCTAGGTGTATGTCTTCATCAGGCAGGATCGGCATGCTAGTCACTTTGATAATGCGGCCCTTGTGTGGAAACTTGAGGCATTGATGATTTGTAGAGGGCACTGCATCTAGTTGTTGAATATAGGGGCGACCCAAGATGCCATTGAATGTTGGATCCATATCCAAAATGTGAAAATCGACTGTGATTATTGCTGGACCCAGACTAACCTTTAACGTTATCATGCCTAAAGGAGGCTTCTTAGTATTGTCGTATGCTGTGACTGTTATGGTAGATGGCCGAATCTGATTTTCTAGAAGGCCGCACATCTTCAAAGTGCTTGGCGGCAATACATTGATGGATGCCCCAGTGTCCATCAAGCATTGCTTTACCGCCACCTTATTGATATCCACTGTGATGCATAAAGCATACTTTCTTACTGGTTGAGGTGCCAGTTCATGTTCATAAAAAGTAATTGCCGGCTGACTGCTAGCGGGCGTCAAGACTGTGGTTATCTGCTCGGCAGGGATGTCTTCATTGACCATAACTTTCTGTAAATATTCCTTTAAAGCCAACTGATGAGTGGTTGACCTCTTAATCAATTCTAGAATAGAGATTCTTGCTGGAGTTCGGTCAAGATGCTTCAGTAAATCATATTGAGTGCCTGGCACGGACTCTTGCTCCTGTTCTTGTTCATTTGGCCCCTGTGCGGGCTCCTGCTCTCTCTGGGGAAAGATGCGCTGGAACATCTGTCCACTGCGGAGCGGTGCTATGGTTTGGCGCACCTCTGTCGGGACAAGGATGGGGGGAGGATTGGAAGAAGAAGAAGGGGCGTTAGCATTGAGAAGTTGTAGAGGGGTGTTTGAAGAAGAAGCCCCCGTAGGGGGTATTGGTGAAGGGTTCAAAAGAGAAGCACCCGTAGGAGGCATAGGGGTGGAAGGGGGTTGGAGTGTGGGGAGGGCTAGCGGGTTGAACAAGGAGAGGTCGGGGTATAAATGGTGGTTGAACTGATGGTGGAGGTGTCCTTGCCGGCGGAGGAGTGATGGTAGTGGATGTAACCGGTGCTGGTGACGGGCGAATGAGGAGTGGCCTAGATGGTGATGGCGAAGGATTGGTGGCGGATGATGGAGTTTGCTGCGTCGGAGGCTGTGGTCGTGGTGGACGGGTAAGGAGAGACCGGGTTGGCAAGGATGAGGAATTAGTGGGGACAGATGGGTTAACGGGGCGCAAAAGGGGGTGACTTAATTAAGGGGTAGAAGAAGAAGGAAGCGTGCGCAAAAGGCGCGGAGGTTGATTTGAATTATGGTTGAATGCCCCGACAGAGGCATTTTCTTCGTGCCATCCCTGCCCTCTCTTCACTTCATGGAGAGACGTGACTGGGTTCACATGCTGATTTGCTTGGTGCTCCGGCAATGGGTTGTGGACAATCCCCATATCTTGCTGAGATGCTGGAGCTTGCTGTTGTACTGGTGGAGCTGGTTGCTGCGGCTGCTGAGCCTGCTGTTGCCGAGGAGGCCTTCTTACTTTCATAGCAGCGATGAACTGTCTCATCTCGTCCTAATTAATACCGCCCTGGTCATTTAAATCATAGATGTAGTCCTTGAAGTGAAAGCAATGGTCAATATTGTGACCAGGGGAGCGGTGGAAAACACAATAGCGGGACGTGTCAACGTTAGCGGGCCATGCTGCTCTTTCTTTTGGTAACATGAGCATATTAGCAGCCATCAGGGCATTAAATATATGTGGGAGACTTTCTGACAATGGCGGATAATGGGCCCTTTTGGGGCCAAGTGGTCTCTTTTACTGTTGTTGTTGCGGGCCATAGTTGGTGGGTGGCGGTACTTGGTGGTACTGTTGCGGAGCTGAGGGATCTGCATGTGGCGTTTGGTTTTGTGGAGGAGCAAGGGAAGGTTGAGGAGCAAATTGGTGTTGTGGGGGTGAGTTGAAGAGGGTGTTTTGTTATGGAGGTGGCGGAGGTCGTGGGTTAGATTGGCGAAAAGGTGTGGGGTTGCCGACCGCGCCAACCTGCTCATTGATGACGGTACCCTCAGTCGTGGGCCCGCTATTGTTGACATTTGTATTTTTCTTGACCAACCGTGGTTTCGGTTCGAACATGCCCATGATGGGCGAATCCTTCATCTGAGTTTGAATATATCAAGCTCTTTCATAAAGCTCCTCCATGGTAGTCAATCTGTTCATGGCTAATATATGTCGGAACTGAGGGGTTGCATTTGAAATAATCATCTTAACCTGCTCTGGTTCTGACAAAGTATCTTTCAATTTCTTGGCCATTGATCGCAATCTATCAACAAATATGATGAAGTCCTCCTCAGGCTTCATTTTCTCTGCAACCAAGTCCGTAACAGATAGAGAGGGTCCAACCCGGTCCCTATACTTCTGCAAGAATTTCCTTTGAACCATATCAAAATTGCTGGCATCTGTCGGATCCAAGGAATAGAACCACTCGAGGGCTAGCCCCTCTAGAGATATTCTAAACAAATAAGCCAGTGAGGCTTTGTTGCCCTGCCAAAAGGAGCTCTCATACATAAAATCCTTCAAGTGAATAAATGGATTGCCAGTTCTATTGTATCGTCGAAAATTCGGCATCTCAGAAGGTGGTAAGTGAAAAACTGGCAATGTAGGCAGAGAGATCTCTGGAGCATTCTTGGCAGCAGTAACCTTGTTGAGTTGTTCTTCCATGCTAGCCAATTTCTGAAGGAGTAGAGCATTAGTATCTGACTCGACTGGGGCCGAATTTTGAATGAAAGAATTAGGCATAGGCGTCCTTAGGATTTGGGGAGGTTGAAGGAATGGAGGCCTAGCCGCAGAATAGCTTACCTGTTGGGCCAGCATGGCCGCACCGGGCGTTGGTGGACAAGAGGGGGGTTTGTGCAAGACCGCCTGGTCATTAACAATGTGATGGCCACTCGTGGCCGGAGGGGGATTGGAAGATGAAGAGGGAACAAAGTTCCCTTTCAAAGCGGCCTGAACTGCTTGCCGCTGGGAATCGTCCAATTGAGATAATGCATGAATTAAATCATTGACATTGAAAGAAGGGGAGGTGTTCCCCGATGTGTTCTGATTGGATGGTAAAGCTTGAGAAGAGGGTTCAACCTCGTGAGTTGTGGTGTCAACCACATGAATTTGAGAATAATGAACCTGAGACGGAGGGTAGTTTCCCTCATGATAGATGGAATCTTGGAGGGGTGTCTCATAAGATTGATCAAAAATATTCTCTTCCACATCATCATAAGAGTACCCGTAGCTTGCCATGTTGATGATCTTACCTGAACGGAGTTGCATGTTTAAGCAGAGAAAGAAGCTTATTTTGGAGGAATTATAATTGCAGTAATCACTCAATCCAATCAAGTTATTCAAACAAATTGTAATGAACACAAGCTTTTAGATTCACATTTGAGGTTAACGTGAATTAAATTGATGCACAATCCTCTCTCTTTGTAGTGTAGAACTTAGTTGTGAGTTTTGGTTGTGATATCCGGGTTAACTAAGTTCTTTCTCTCTCCTCACCAACGGTGGGCTATCTAAACTCCGGGTATTTCAAGGTACAACCAGCCCGGCGTCCGTGAGGGAATCTACGGGTGCGGGGACTTATGGAGGTCTTGGAAAAGGAATTTCCGGTCCAAAGAGACGGAATGCTCAATGGAGGGTTGTTCCAATTCTAAGAAGGGTGTGTGGAATCCTAGTGTAGAGAGAGGAGGTATCTCAACCAAATGCCACAAAATGCAGAATAATATAAGCAGAGCAAGCATGTATAATCAGATAATGAATATGTGAATCAATCTAGCATGAACAAACAGATCAAACAACTTTCTGTTAACACACAGGTAAAAAGCGACTTGGCAGAAGTCGCTAAAATAAGGAAACACGACAGCGTGGCTGTCGCTACTCTGTGAAGTCCTGTCGGACAGTGCTCAAGAAACGCCTTGGTGTGAGGCGCGGATTGTGCAAAAGATGCCTGGGAGAAAGGCGCCGGATAGACAAAGGACGCCCACAGCGGGGGGCGTCAATTCTCAGGGAGTGAGAAAGTAGGAGACGCTATATAAAAAGGCGCCTTTGCAACAGGCGTTAAATGCGAGAAAGATGCCTTGAGTAAAGGCGTTAATTCATGAAAAACGCCTTGATGTGAGGCGTTAATTAAAAAAACACAGAGAACAGAAACTGGCTAATCCGAGGGGTGTGGGTGTGCAGTGTGCACAATGGGGGGTGCCCGTGAGGCACAGTAGAGGGGTACCGTGGGTACCTAAGGGAAAGGGCACACGTGGGTGCCAATGGGAAAGGGCACACGTGGGTGCCAACAGGAGAGGGTAATCAAAAGAAAAAAACAGTGGAAGTCCCACCGTGATCGCCAAGTTGTGAATCGTGTTTTTCACATCAAAAATAAATAAGTAAGAGATAAATAGTGAAATAAAGGGAATAAAAGGGGAGCAAGAGATTGCTCTTGGAGTGTGATCGCCAGAGGGGTTACCTCAAAAGAAGGGAGATTGATCGTGAATACCTGGTGAAAATAGGATGCGGGATGAGTGTAGATTCCTTCCTCCTCCTTCTACCGGCCGGTCGATGAAGGGGGTTTTCCTCTTGATTGCCCTTAAACAAAGAACAAACAATCAAAAGAGGAGGGATTAGCCAAGTGTGTGTAGTATCAATTCAAAAATAAATAAGATGATGGAGTAAAAGCATGCAGTGTGCACCTTTTGGTTATTTTAAAACCCCTAAGAAAATTAGGGAAGGAAAGAGATATGATGCAGAGCTAATGCAAACTAACTATGATGAACAATGATGAAGTAGCAAATTGATGCAAAGAACTCCCTGCTGTTCCTGACAACAGTAAAGGGGAAACCAATTGATGCGGCTGATGCACTAGGAAGAAGAAGACCACTGCAGGAGCACGGATTCGTAAAGAAAAGAAGAGTAGAAAGGCTTCAGTGCACGGAGAAAACTGTTATTGCTAATCTCTCCTCTCTTCTGTTTTAGCCATCCTTCCTATCAAGCTTCTGCTAACCTCGCGCGAACTCGACCCAGGAGGCTATTTATAGGGTAGAAAACATAAATCTAATGGGATAAGAACTGGCAAGACCCTTCTACGGCAAGGTCTCTAGTTCCCTAATCGAGCAAGATGACCAAACAGAGCAGGGGACTCTCCAGGAAAGCTTCGTTCAATCAGGACATGGAAGGGAAAGAAACGACCCACATCAAGGCGTTAATTCGTAATTGACGACCCGGGCAAAGGCGTTAATTCAAATCACGACTGGTAAAAAGACGTCAATTCTTGGATTTAATTTTAGTAAGAAAAACCTTCCTAATTTAAAAATTATAAAGAGACGCCTGTAGGAGAGACGTTAATTCAAAACACGACCCAGGGAGGGACGTTAATTTTTGATTTCAATTAGGGTAGGATACGTCAAATATCAGAAACTGACGCCTCTTGCTCCAGTCGTCCTTTCTTTGAAAAACGCCCTAGCTCAGGTCGCTATTTAAAACACGCCCCTCTTCGAGTCGTTAATTACAAAAATGCAAGAAAAATTATAAAAATCCACACAAAAATAGAAAAACTTTATATTATAGAAATATTGAAGTTCACTTTGGGGCGTTAACATAGTGACATGAGATTTGATCAACATAGTATCAATTTTGGCGTGTCTACACTACGCGGCTTACCCTTATTATACCCTATCGAAGGGAGTGAGAATAAATGAAAGGGGATGAAAATAACAAAGAATCGACGAGGTTGGAAATGTTATACATAGAGGAACTTATGATGGAATGGGTGACCCTAAATGTGAATGGGCCTTTAATTTTTACACAGTCGCACAAATGGTTTTAATCATATGTGAGAGAAAGCGTAATAATAATTATTATAATAAAATCGATGAGAAGGAGCAAGAATAGAGGATAGGATGAAAATAGCACAGATTTGACACATTTAAAAAATATTTTTCATCGAAGAATTTATGATGAATAGAGGGACTCAAAACGTCACTGGGTCATAAACTCTCCCACGGCTACGCGGGTTACCCTTATTATATCCTATTGAAGGGAGTGAGAATAAATGAAGCGTGGTGAAAATAACAAAGAATCGACGTAGTTGAAAATGCTATACATAGAAGAACTTATGATGGAATGGGTGACCCTAAATATGATTGGGCCTTCAATTTTTATACGGTCGCACAAATAACTTTAATCATGTATGAGAGAAGATGAAAGAATAATTATTATAATAAAAACGTTAGGAATGAACAAGTATAGAGGAGATGATGGAAATAACACAAATTTGACACATTTAAAAAATATTTTTCGCCGAAGAATTAATGATGAATAGAGCGACTCAAAACCTTTCTGGGTCATAAACTCTCCCACGGCTACGCGGGTTACCCTTATTATCCCCTATCGAAGGGAGTGACAATAAATGAAGGGAGGTAAAAATAACAAAGAATCGACGGAGTTGAAAATACTATACATAGAAGAATTTATGATGGAATGGGAGACCCTAAATGTTAATGGGCCTTCAATTTTGGCACGGTCGCACAAATGGCTTTAATCATATGTGGGAGAAGACGTAAGAATAAGTATTATAATAAAATCGATGGGAAGGACCAAGAATAGAGGAGAGGATGAAAATAGTAAAGATTTGATACATTTAATTAATATTTTTTGTCAAAGTATTTATGATGAATAGAGCGACTCAAAACTTCATCGAGTCATCAACTCACCCACTGCTATACGGGTTACCCTTATTATACCCTATCGAAGGGAGTGAGAATAAATGAAGAGGGATGAAAATAATAAAGAATCGGTGGGGTTGAAAATGTTATACATAGAAGAAGTTATAATGGAATGGGTGACTCTAAATGTGAATGGGGCTTCAATTTTCGCACGGTCGTACAAATGGCTTTAATCATATGTGAGAGAAGGCGTAAGAATAATTATTATAATAAAACCGATAGGAAAAAGTAAGAATAGAGGAGAGAATGGAAATAGCACATATTTGACACAATTAAAAAATATATTTTGTCAAAGAATTTATAATAAATTGAGCAACTGAAAATCTCATCGGGTCATAAACTCTCCCACGGTTACCCGGGTTACCCTTATTATACCCTATCGAAGGGAGTGAGAATAAATGAAGGGGGGTGAAAATAACAAAGAACCGGTGTGATTGAAAATACTATACATAGAAGAACTTATGATGGAATGGGTGACGCTAAATGTGAATGGGGCTTCAATTTTCGCACGGTCGCACAAATGACTTTAATAATATGTGAGAAAAGACATAAGAATAATTATTATAATCAAACCGATGGGAAGGAGCAAGAATAGAGGAGAGGATGGAAATAGCACAGATTTGACATATTTAAAAAATATTTTTTGTCGAAGAAGTTATGACGAATAGAGGGACTCAAAATGTCATCTGGTCTTAAACTCTCCCACGGCTACGCGGGTTACCCATATTATACCCTATCGAAGGGAGTAAGAATAAATGAAAGGGGTTGAAAATAATAAAGAATCGATAGGTTTAGAAATTCGATACATAGAAGAATTTATTGTAGAATGGGTGACCCTAATTGTGAATGGACCTTCAATTTTGGCACGGTCGCACAAATGACTTTAATCATAGGTGAGAGAAGGCGTACGAATAATTATTATAATAAAATCGATGGGAAAGAGCAAGAATAGTGGATAGGATGAAAATAGCACAGATTTGAAATATTTAATAAATATTTTTCATCGAAGAATTTATGATGAATAGAGGGACTCAAAACATCACCGAGTCATAAACTCTCCCACGGCTACGTGGGTTACCCTTATTATACCCTATCGAAGGGAGTGAGAATAAATGAACGGGGGTGAAAATAATAAATAATTAGCATGGTTGAAAACATTATAAATAAAAGAAGTTATGATAGAATGGGTGACCCTAAATGTGAATGTGGCTTCAATTTTCGCACGGTAGCACAAATGACTTTAATTATATGCGAGAGGAGTCGTAAGAATAATTAATATAATAAAATCGATGGGAAGGAGCAAGAATAGAGGAGAGGATGAAAATAGCACATATTTTTCACAATTAAAAAATATTTTTTATTGAGGAATTTATGATAAATAGAGCGACTCAAAACATCACCGGGTCATAAACTCTCCCACGGCTATGCGGGTTACCCTTATTATACCCAATCGAAAGAAGTGAGAATAAATGAAAGGGGGTGAAAATAACAAAGAACCGGCGTGGTTGAAAATACTATACAAAGAAGAACTTATGATGGAATCGGTAAACCTAAATGTGAATGGGCCTTCAATTTTCGCACGGTCGCACAAATGACTTTAATCATATGTGAGAGAAAGCGTAAAAATAATTATTATAATAAAACTGATGAGAAGGAGTAAGAATAGAGGAGAAGGTGGAAATATTATAGATTAGACACATTAAAAAAATATTTTTCGGTGAAGAATTTAGGTTGAATAGAGGGACTCAAAACGTCATCAGGTCATAAACTCTCCGACGACTACGCGAGTTACCCTTATTATACCCTATTGAAGGGAGTAAGAATAAATGAAGGGGGCCAAAAATAACAAAGAATCGACAGGGTTAGAAATGATATGCATAGAAGAACTTATGATGGAATGGGTGACCCTAAATGTGAATGGACCTTCAATTTTCGCACGGTCACGCAAATGGCTTTAATCATATGTGAGAGAAGGCGTAAGAACAATTATTATATTAAAATTGAAGGGAAGCAGAAAGAATAGAGGAGAGGATGGAAATAGCATAGATTTGACATATTTAAAAAATATTTTCCATCGAAAAATTTATGATGAATAGAGGAACTCAAAATGTCACTAGGTCATAAACTCTCCCATGGTTACGCGGGTTACCCTTATTATACCCTATTGAAGGGAGTGAGAATAAATGAAGGGGGGCGAAAATAACAAAAAATCGATGAGATTGAAAATGGTATACATAGAAGAACTTTTGATGGAATGGGTGACCCAAAATGTGAATGGGCCTTCAATTTTTGCACAGTCATACAAATGACTTTAATCATATGTGAGAGAAGGCGTAAGAATAATTATTATAATAAAACTGATGGGAAAGAACAAATATAGAGGAGAGGATGAAAATAGCACAGATTTGACATATTTAAAAAATATTTTCTTCCGAAGAATTTATGATGAATAGAGTGGCTTAAAACCTCATCGAGTCATAAACTCTCCCACGGCTACACGGGTTACCCTTATTATACCCTATCGAAGGGAGTGAGAATAAATGAAGGGGGTGAAAATAACAAAGAATCGGCGATGTTGAAAATATTATACAAAGAAGAACTTATGATGGAATCGGTAAACCTAAATGTGAATGGGCCTTCAATTTTCGCACGGTCGCACAAATGACTTTAATCATATGTGAGAGAAAGCGTAAAAATAATTATTATAATAAAACTGATGAGAAGGAGTAAGAATAGAGGAGAAGGTGGAAATATTATAGATTAGACACATTAAAAAAATATTTTTCGGTGAAGAATTTAGGTTGAATAGAGGGACTCAAAACGTCATCAGGTCATAAACTCTCCGACGACTACGCGAGTTACCCTTATTATACCCTATTGAAGGGAGTAAGAATAAATGAAGGGGGCCAAAAATAACAAAGAATCGACAGGGTTAGAAATGATATGCATAGAAGAATTTATGATGGAATGGGTGACCCTAAATGTGAATGGGCCTTCAATTTTCGCACGGTCACGCAAATGGCTTTAATCATATGTGAGAGAAGGCGTAAGAACAATTATTATATTAAAATTGAAGGGAAGCAGAAAGAATAGAGGAGAGGATGGAAATAGCATAGATTTGACATATTTAAAAAATATTTTCCATCGAAAAATTTATGATGAATAGAGGAACTCAAAATGTCACTGGGTCATAAACTCTCCCATGGTTACGCGGGTTACCCTTATTATACCCTATTGAAGGGAGTGAGAATAAATGAAGGGGGGCGAAAATAACAAAAAATCGATGAGATTGAAAATGGTATACATAGAAGAATTTTTGATGGAATGGGTGACCCAAAATGTGAATGGGCCTTCAATTTTTGCACAGTCATACAAATGACTTTAATCATATGTGAGAGAAGGCGTAAGAATAATTATTATAATAAAACTGATGGGAAAGAACAAATATAGAGGAGAGGATGAAAATAGCACAGATTTGACATATTTAAAAAATATTTTCCTCCGAAGAATTTATGATGAATAGAGTGGCTTAAAACCTCACCGAGTCATAAACTCTCCCACGGCTACACGGGTTACCCTTATTATACCCTATCGAAGGGAGTGAGAATAAATGAAGGGGGTGAAAATAACAAAGAATCGGCGAGGTTGAAAATATTATACATAGAAGAATATATGATGGAATGGGTAACCCTAAATGTGAATGGGCATTTAATTTTGGCACGGTCGCACAAATGGCTTTAATCATATGTGAGACAAGGTGTTGTAGATTCTAAGAAATCCACTTAGAACAATTAAAAGGAAAAGAAATGAATAGAAGAATGGGAAAAGAGGGAGAAAAGGGGAGCATGAGAGGATGCTAAGGGGAATGTGATCGCCAGAGACGCGAGGGCCTCAAAGGATATAACAAATAATCAATGGAGGGATCACGATATAAATACCTTAAATGCGGGGGAGATTGTGAGTGCACCTTCTCTTTCTATCGGCCGGCCGATGAAGAGAGTTTTCCTTGATTGATTACCCTTGCAAAATTAACAAACACCAATAAACAAACATGGATTAGAAACTAAGATGTGTAGCATCAAATCCAAATGTAAATATGAACATAGAAAGCATGGATATGAACACACCTTATTGGTGTTTGGCCTTTAAAACCCCTATGTAAAAGGGTAGGTAAAAGATTATGTATGATGAAGAATAGAGGGTGATGTGCAAGTGTTGCACTAAGGGAGATGTGCTAGAGTGCACAACGTGGGAAGATCTCAATATTGAGATAAAAAGAGATAAAAGAAAAATATGATATGATGCATGCAATTAACTAAAGTAAAAATAAGAGATAGGAGGGTGAAAGCTTAGTGGTTTTCTCCAATTTGGCTTCAAACTAGGATGAAGATCTTCAATGGAGGAAGAAGAGGATGTAGAACTCCATGGATGTAGAGGCTTCAAATCTTCAATAGAGGAAGAAGAACTCCATGGATGAAGCTTTTAGGTGCATGGGAGTCTTCCTCCTTGAGCCTTTGGTCTGGCAGCACCTCCTCTTGAATTGATCTTGATATTCTTTTCACAAGGAAGAGAGAGGTCCTATTTATAGGGTTGAAATTCAGAATTAATTCCAAGGGAAATTAGGAAAACGTGTTTTAGTGGGATTTGGAAGAGATAAACATTAGGCAAGTGTCCCTTCAACATTGGAAAGTCATCGGAACCCTTTCCCAAGTGAAAAAGGAGGTTAAATGAGGAAAGGAAGGAAAATTCAGAATTAATTCCAAGAGAAAATAAGAAAACATGTTTTAGTTGGATTTGGAAGAGATAAACCTTAGGCAAGTGTCCCTTAAACCTTGGAAAGTCATAGGAACCCTTTCCCAAGTGGAAAAGAAGGTTAAATGAGGAAAGGAAGGGAAATTCGGAATTAATTCCAAGAGAAAATAAGAAAACATGTTTTAGTTGGATTTGGAAGAGATAAACCTTAGGCAAGTGTCCCTTCAACCTTGGAAAGTCATAGGAACCCTTTCCCAAGTGGAAAATGAGGTTAAATGAGGAAAGGAAGGGAAATTCGGAATTAATTCCATAAAAAATTAGAAAACTTAGTTTTGGTAGGATGGAAAGGGGGATCATTCCTCCAAGTGTCATTTCAATATTAGGAAGCCATAGGAACCCTCTCGCAAGTGAAAAAGGAGTGTAAGTGAGGAAAGAAGGGGTGCTGCTGGAGTTCGGAATTGAACAAGAATTGACGACCTTGGTCAAGGCGTTAATTGAAATCACGACTGGGACAAAGGCGTTAATTCACGGGTTTTAAAAATGATGAAGAGACACCTGAGGGAGAGGCGTTATTTAAAAACACGACCCAAGGAGGGTCGTTAATTCTTATTTTTATGTTTTGGAAACCAGAAAATTCCAGAAACTGACGCCTTTGCCTCTAGTCATCCCTTCTTCAAAACGCGCCTTAGACCAGGCCGTTAATTAAAACACGCCCCACTTCAAGTCGTGAATTCTTAAAAATAGAGAAAACTGTCCAAAAAATCTAGAAAAATAGGGAAAAATAAGAAGAGGGAAAAAAGGGAGAAATCCAAGAAAATTGGGAAAAATAACTTAAACAAAGTTAATTGGAGGGTCAAATTGGGGCATTATAAGGTAATACAAGATGCACTCACAGTAACGTCAATTTTGGCGTGTCTACAGCTGCCCCGCCTTGGCGTCTGCTTTGCAAGGGAGCAGAGCAAACTGAAAAGTAGATGCCAAGGTGTGATGAGACACGCAATCAACATCACTTGATGAGAATGAAATCAAAAGCTCGAGATGAAGCAATCCCAGGAAATTCAATGAAATCAACGATGTTTGGATAAGAGGAGGAGTGTGCACGCGGGCACGACGAAGAATGATCAACTTCCAGCGCGGTGGAAGTACCCCAGGTCACAAACCTGTAGGTTTCACCATTGGGGAGCGGTTACCAGCCAATGTGGACGTGCTGCAGCCAAGGTGGATCAAAGTAAAAGGATTGAGATAAGATGATAGAAATCCAAACAAGGAGCTTTCGAGAAAATGACCCAAAACAGTGACAAAACGAACTGAGGATTCCATCAGCAATGAATATCTCATATCTGGAAAGATTAAGATCAATTTGACTCTCCAAATCAGCTTATCAGAATGATTTTCTAAAAATTGTTTCAAACTCCTATATGAATGCATGCTGGGTTTAAAAGAAAAAATTAAAACAAATGAAAATATAAGATAATCAAGGATAATATTGTTAAACTGCCAAGACTGGGTCAAGAAACTCATTCTGCGAGCCGATACTAAGCCGAAACTCGTTTATCCACGCATCAACTCGCAAAAGGGAACCATCGTCCCCAGTCTTGGACGGCTCAACGGCCTATCCGTGTGACTAAGACTCCTCTGGAATCATCATTATTTTTGATGAAGGGGAACTCAAATCCCAGATTTACCAAAGTCACAAGGTCCTTGATATAATCTAGTAGCGTATGTAACATATAGTAGAATGCATACAGGGGGGATGGTGATAGCAATGAGCATGGGGGAACTGAGAAATGAGATGCAAGCACCGTGGGACTTGGATGATGATGCCCAGTCGGTGGGACCAAGAGCTTCTTCCTGCGCTCAAAGATTCATCAGCCAAGATATAAAAGATAACAAGCAATGAATAAGGTATTTAAGCATAGCAAGCATAGTATGAATCAAAGCATCAATAGCATGTATGTATCATATCATGAATAGAATTCAAGTGTGCACAGCGTGAAAGGCATGAATAACATAGATAGCATCATTAAAGCATAGATAGCATAGCATCATTGTTTGTCGTTTGTCATGAGGATGACAACTTGGCTAATCAAGATTTGGAGTTGAATGATCAAGATCTGATAATGCCCATCGGCGGAGTGATCAGTAAGATTTGATAAAAAAGATTTGGAGATGAATAATCGGAGTAATGCGTAGCAAATTATGTAGATGTGATCAATTGTGAACATGGGAAGAATCAAAAGGTAGATGGCAATGAATGGAGAGGACTCATTCCGTGCTCTTTGTGATGCGGGACGAGACCACGGACATGACAAGCTCGTGACTGTCCCTTAACGAGGGAAGCGTCGGACGTGCACGGTTGAGAAACCGGCAATGGGCTAGGGTGATCGGCTCTCTCGTGTGCCCGGATCGGGTCACGGGACGGTCTCGCACTCTCTCGCAGCAGCGGTAATGAATAAATAAAGCGAGCTAGATATTCCTACACATGCTCTCTAGTAGCGGCATAAATAAATATATATGAAGTAAGCAAAATACCAAGTAAGGGAGTGAATGCGATACCTCCACGCGCTCGGCGTGGGGAAGACGGACCCAGTCGAAGTCGTACTCCCGGGATAGTTAATACATAAAGATTACAGCAATGAGTTACAGTCCACTCCACGCAGGGAGATAAAGGGCTACACAATGGGATCTGGGAGGACTGAATTCGGGTTGACGGGCGGTTTCTCGCGCTGTTTCGGCAACACCTGAACACGTGACGGTGGGGCCCACGTGCTGTCCGGAGGGGCTGTGTGGGACCCGGTGGTACCACTGTAGTGGAGGATGCCTAGAAGGGCGCTCCCTGGAGTGGGGGCACGTTGGTTCGCCGGTCGGAGGCCGGGCGGCTCCGATCGGCACCGGTCGGAATAACCGGCCACGGGCTGCAACTTCTGATTTTCAGCGCGCGTCTCGGCGAGAACGGGCGCTGCAATCAGCCCCGATGTCGGATCGACACGAGACTGGCGCCGTTGGAAAGCTAACTTCAAATCCTTCAATCTAGGCCCAGAGATCTGGTTTGGATCTGCACGGATCTAGACTTATAGAATTTTAAAGTTCCTGTTATACAGTTCCTAAAATCTCAGGTCAGCAGAGAACTTTTCTGTGGATTACCTTTGACCGCGAGGTAGACGTCCGACTCTGGGGTTGTGTTCTTCAGAAAAGTTGTGGGAAATCAAGCTACAAAACCAAGACTATTTTTGGATCTGGATTTGGGGAAGGCTACGAGTTTCTATGATTTTTGTACTAGTAGTGGGTCGGATCTGCAATCTGGCTGACAACACTGTAGCTGAGGAAGAACACGAATTTCTAAAAATAGATAGAAGGCTGATAAAAAATTAATAAAATTTTTGGATGTAGGATATGATGGACAGAACTCTCAATAAAATTGGGAGGGTTTGGACAAATCAAAAAGATGGCCGGAGGTGGGAAACACAGGGCTGATGTCACTGTAGATAGAGACAAAATAGAACTAGAAATGAAAGATGCACGAAAATGAGAAAATACTAAACAATAGAATTTGGGCGTGAAAATTTAGGTGGAGCTTGGGATACAAGGGAAGAACACACCTTAAAAATTTTAGCTTGAAATCTTCACGTGGTGGAGAGCAGATATTCGGACAAGAACCCTCTATCCAGGATGGACAGAACACCGAAGGCGGCTCCGCGGCGGCGTGATGGCGGCACGAACGGTGGCGGCAGCGGCACCGATGATCACCGGAGGTGGGGGGAAGGAGATATCACTCTAGAATGGGGGTTGGGGATGAAGAAACTAGGGGGAGAGAGAGGAGAGGTCAAAATTCTCCAAGAGAGGGGTTCTTGCACAATGATTTTTTCACTTTCATTAATATTCAAATGGAAAATACAAGTATTTATATGCCTCCAATCTAATCCAATCTCTACCATTGGATCTAGGGATGGGGAATGAATGGCCTAGATTAAATGTGACCAATACACACAAAAAAAATAAAATAACCCAAGTGGGAGACAAGCTTGACATGGTAGGTAGCCTACCTTAGACTTTTTACTCCCTTTGTCTACCCATGTGGCATTTGACATTCAACCCTTCTAGATGGCCACCTAGGATGGTTGACCAGCCCCACATAGGTGACATGGACCAATGGGAAAGGGCTGAGGGCCCCCTTGCTGGCCCTACAGATAAATTACAAAGAAACCCAAATAATCCGTGGGAATGACGTATTGGCTTATAAAGCTGTACAATTGCGCATATACTTTTCCGTGGATATACAAATAAACTAAAGAACATAAATATAAAATAAAATGTACATGCTCGGCGTCGATTCCCATCAACTCTCCCCGGGTGGGAGGAACTCAACCCCGTCGAGTAGGGGTATGGATGCTCGAATACTCCGGTGGATCCGTCACCGTGCCAAGTAGCGCGGGTATGCTCCACTCCAAGTGATTGTCACCTGCTCATTCCATATATACTCGATATGCGCAAGCTGCCATAGGCTAGAGGTGGACACTCCGGGTGGGGCACTCTCAAAGGGGGAGGTGGCGGCTCGAAGACTCACTAGGAATCACCGCTGAGTCCCTGTAGGTGACTGATCCGGGTATAGATGTAGAACCGATCCCATACTCATCGAATGAGTCCACTCGCCTCTTACTCATAATAGAACGACAACGAGCTTGCACAAGACACATGCAGACAAACAAATGACACACAAACCATGCAAACAAATCACACAAAACAAACCACACAAGGAAAACACACGGACTCATCTATGACCCTAGACACACCTAATGTTAGTCCGACCCGTACATGGGCGACGGCGGATCAGGACACCCGAATATGTGCCATGCATGCATGTGGTGCAACTGGGAATGGATGGCATGGGGAACACCTATACGTCGGGTGTGGTTATGCATGGATGGTCTTTTGAATGTGGGCGACTCGAGTGGTTTAGAAGGGCCGGGTGTAGGTGGGTCAGGGTTGGTGGATGTAGATGGCCCATCCCGAGGGGAAGGGGCATAAAAGTGTGCTTTCTTGAAGAAGGGGAGTACGGGTGGTAACTCGGGAAGCCTAATAGTGAAGGGGCCAAAAGGGTCAAAGAAGGTATGACCCCTTGTGGTGGGTTCCCACAAGTCACGGTCCCACATGTAGAAGTTTTGAAGGTGTGGGTAGTCACCTTCTTGAATTGTAACGGGTGGGACGGGGATCGTAGGCAAGATGTATGATTCCTCCCTCGGACAAAAGGATATGAATTCGGGCTCGTCCGGTAAGGGGAGGAGTAAGAGGACCTCCGTGGTGACACAACCCACGGTGCACTCGGAGGTAATAGATCCTAAGGCCGGATGGGTGAAACTAAGACTAGCGGGTTGGTCAAAGCCTTGTGCCAAAAGATGCGTCAACTCCCATTGTGAATCTAATTCCATGACAAGATCGTCCAATGTGTCAACATGGTGACTAGATCGAAAGGTGGTATGGAATGAGTTGACTGGCACTAAAGGTAAGGTGGGGTCCATGGACGGGAAGGGATGTGGGACCAAACGATCCTTGAGCTAACTAAGAAGTGGCTCGGCTATGTAAAGTGTTCCCGTAAGAAACACGGGTGGCTCGGGCTTTGGTAGCTCTAAAGAAGAAGGTTCCGAATAGAGCTCGGAAGGAGCGGGTGGTGATGGAGCACCTACGAGAGATGAAGAAGCACTTATCCTTTCCAACAAATCCGAAATCATTTTCTTGCATTCCTCAAAGGAGCGGGTTGGAGTAGGGACCTTGGGGTGGACTCGCTCCTCATCCCTCGACCTAGGTGTGGTCCTAGGCTCGGCTATAAGCGGGGCTTCCACTCGGTTGGAGGTACTTGAGTGGGTTGGGATGGGGGTGCCAAGGGGAGGTTGGTTGGAGGTGCTTGGGCGGGCCACTAGATTGGGGTCGCTTTGTTGGGCTTGGACGGCGGTGAAGGGGTGGGATTGGGTAGCGGTGTGGCCCACTTGGTTGTGGGTGAGTTGGTGGGATGGGTGAGTGGTATGACCTCCGTGGTTAGAGGTAGGTGGGCGGGGCAAGTAGGCCCTCCTAAGCGCTCTCTTCATTTCCCACCACGACTCGATGGGCCTTAGATTCCTATCCTCCCTCCAATATTTGATGTTCCTCCAAGTTGCGGCGGCTTCACCAAAAAGTCGCCTTTTGGCAACATCGACTTGCATGGGCCCGTACATAATGTACACCTCGAAGTAATCATCCATAATGGCTTCCCATTCTAGGTAGACACTCGGGTCATCGGACCCGTAGAAGTCCCGGGTTTCGGGCCTCGTGGGGTGGTTCGGGTGGTCCTTCCATTTGAGATAGTATCGCCACCATTCGGGCGTTTGGGAGTCCATGGGTGATTGGGGACTAGTGGGTGGACATGTCGACACTAGTAGATAAACCAACTAGACAATGGACTACAACTCTAGACTTGACGACCAAGACTTGGTATGTGGCGGAGATAACTGATCCGAAGATCACTCGCGCAAGTGTGCGGCCTTCCTGATAGGCGTAGCCTAACTTTCGGACAACACCTTTTGATATACCGAGTAAAGGGATGCAAATGCAAAAAGATACTTTTTTTTGGTTTAAAATAATGATGATCCTAAACACGATTTAGACAATGACTAATGACTAGACCTAAATGACACTTTTTTTTATTGACACCCTAGACTCAACCTCGCTCTGATACCAAATTGATGCGGGACGAGACCACGGACACGACAAGCTCGTGACTGTCCCTTAACGAGGGAAGCGTCGGACGTGCACGGTTGAGAAACCGGCAATGAGCTAGGGTGATCGGCTCTCTCGTGTGCCCGGATCGGGTCACGGGACGGTCTCGCACTCTCTCGCAGCAGCGGTAATGTATAGATAAAGCGAGCTAGATATCTTACACATGCTCTCTAGCAGCGGCATAAATAAATATATATGAAGTAAACAAAATGCCAAGTAAGGGAGCGAATGCGATACCTCCACACGCTCGGCGTGGGGAAGACGGACCCGGTCAAAGTCGTACTCCCGGGACAGTTAATACATAAAGATTACAGCAATGAGTTATAGCCCACTCCACGCAGGGAGGTAAAGGGCTACACAATGGGGTCCGGGAGGACCGAATTCGGGTTGACGGACGGTTTCTCGCGCTGTTTCGGCAACACCCGAACACGTGACGGTGGGCCCACGTGCTGTCCGGAGGGGCCGTGTGGGACCCGGTGGTACCGCTGTAGTGGAGGATGCCTAGAAGGGCGCTCCCTGGAGTGGGGGCGCGCTGGTTCGCCGGTCGGAGGCCGGGCGGCTCCGATCGGCACCGGTCAGAATAACCGGCCACGGGCTGTAACTTTTGGTTTTCAGCGCGCGTCTCGGCGAGAACGGGCGCTGCGATCAGCCCCGATGTCGGATCGACACGAGACTGGGGCCGTTGGAAAGCTAACTTCAAATCCTTCAATCTAGCCCTTGATATCGGGTCTGGATCTGCACAGATCTAGACTTATAGAATTTCCAAGTTCCTGTTGTACAGTTCCTAAAATCACAGGTCAGCAGAGAACTTTCCTGTGTATTGCCTTTGACCGCGAGGTAGACGTCCGACTCTGGGGTTGTGTTCTTCAGAAAAGTTGTGGGAAATCAAGCTAAGAAATCATGACTATTTTTGGATCTGGATTTGGGGAAGGCTACGAATTTCTATAACTTTTTCACTAGCAGTGGGTCGGATCTGGAATCTGGCTGACAACACTGTAGCTGAGGAAGAACATGAATTTCTAAAAATAGATAAAAGGCTGATAAAAAATTAATAAAATTTGTGGATGTAGGCGATGATGGACAGAACTCTCAATAAAATTGAGAGGGTTTGGACAAATCACAAAGATGGCCGGAGGTGGGAAACACAGGGCAGCTGTCACTGTAGACAGAGACAAAACAGAACTACGAATGAAAGATGCACGAAAATGGGAAAATACTAAACGATGGAATTTAGGCGTGAAAATTTAGGTGGAGCTTGGGATACAAGGGAAGAACACACCATAAAAATTTAGCTTGAGATCTTTACGTGGTGGAGGGCAGATATTTGGAAAAGAAGCCTCTATCCAGGATGGATAGAACACCGAAGGCGGCTCCGCGACGGCGTGATGGCGGCACGAACGGCGGCGGCGGCGGCACCGATGATCGCCGGAGGTGGGGGGAAGGAGATATCACTCTAGAATGGGGGTTGGGGATGAAGAAACCAGGGGGAGAGAGAGAGAGGTCAAAATTCTCCAAGAGAGGGGTTCTTGCACAATGATTTTTTCACTTTCATTAATATTCAAATGGAAAATACAAGTATTTATATGCCTCCAATCTAATCCAATCTCCACCATTGGATCTAGGGATGGGGAATGAATGGCCTAGATTAAATGTGATCAACACACACAAAAAAAATAAAATAACCCAAGTGGGAGACAAGCTTGACATGGTAGGTAGCCTACCTTAGACTTTTTACTCCCTTTGTCTACCCATGTGGCATTTGACATTCAACCCTTCTAGATGGCCACCTAGGATGGTTGACCAGCCCCACATAGGTGACATGGACCAATGGGAAAGGGCTGAGGGCCCCCTTGCTGGTCCTACTGATAAATTACAAAGAAACTCAAACAATCCGTGGGAATGACGCATTGGCTTATAAAGCCGTACAATTACGCATATATTTTCCCGTTGATATACAAATAAACTAAAGGACATAAATGTAAAATAAAATGTACATGTTCGGCGTCGATTCCCATCACTTGGTCCTTGCAAAGTTGTCGTTCCTGTAAAAGCACCATCAGAAAAATACAATGCAATTTTTTGGATTTTGAAATATGTAAATTTTTATGAGTTTTGAAAATATTTGAATTTTTATGTGGATTTTGAAAAATATTTGAATTTTTATTATGAATTTTGAAAATATTCAATTTTTGTTGGATTTTGATCAGGAAATATTCAATTTTTTTTGGATTTTGGCTTAGAAAATATTCAATTTTTTTTTGGATTTTGACTTAGGAAATATTCAAGTTTTTTTTGTTTTTTTTCTTTTGATTTTTTTTTAGTTTAGACATTGTTAATGCAGCATCAAATGGTGTTTTTGAACCACTGGCTAGGGGTCCTTGTTCCTTCCCCTTTTGCTAAAATTACCCAAAGTAGAGCGTGCATTGAAGGGTGGCGCCCTATAATTGACTGCCCTTGATTAACGGTGCTCCTACCAAGGCCATACCCGAGAAACATTCGGCCTTAGAGGGAGAAGAGAAGAATAATTGAGGATAAGCTTTATGCAGGATGGGAGATGTCGGGACTTGAATTCCTTCAAGGTGTTTCCCCTCAAAGAGGTAGTCTGTCGTGCCGGGACTTTGTGCCTTTGATTTTTAGACCCTTGACATGCATACGACCAGGGTTTTCCCTGCGGGGACTTTGCCACTCTTGTCATGCCATAATTCATGTTTTTGAATTATCAAAATTTTGACTTGATTTTCATAATAGCCCTTCTTGGCTAGATGTATATCATGAAATTTGATTTTAGTTTGGGTCAAGGCTGCCCCTATTTGAGACTTCTCTCGTATTGGGGATTACCTAGGTTGGTCACCTCACCCGTCAACCTCTTGCCCCTGCACGCGGCCGAGTAAAGAAGAGAAAAGACTTTCAGATATACTCATGGCATGGCCAAAGTAGCAACGGTGTTTAACCAAAGGAGCCGGCTAAGGATGCCGTGAAGTGTGTGCGGTGCCCAACTGAGGGTTGCTCTTAACAAGTAGGGAAAGAACATCATACTCCCAGCGCGGGGTTCTTATTAACCAAAGGTGCTACAAAAGTAAGCCTAAAGACTTTTTTATGAGATACAAAAGCATAAGATAAAGGTCTAAAACACCACTTTTAATCTTGTTAAGAAGCACTTTATTTTGAAAAATCAGGCGTGAAGCAAATGAGGTAATGATATCATGAAATGAGTACTTACGCCAATATGTTACCTTGCAACCTTTGTAGAAGCAACTGTCAGAGGCGAGGTTGATCATCGTGGGATAGTCCTCTTTGACAGTCAAAAGGATTGGAAGCAAAGGGTTTGAAAGTGGCTTAACAAGAAGGAGTGGTGCCAAGACCAGACTCAGACAAATAAGGAAAAAAAGGAAGAGAGGCGAGGGCTAGAACTCCCTCACTAAGGTGTGGAGACCCTGATCACATGAAAGGTCTACAGAAGAAGCAGAGAATTAGAAGGAGGAGTGAGGACTAAAGCCTCGAAAGCAGTGAGAGAATGGACAAATGCCCAAGGCAGTGGATGTGGAAGAAGTTGGGTCAGACCCAAGATTAGGGGGAATCGGAAGAAGAAATTGATAGATGGAAAGAGGCAGATCCGGAGGGTCCGGAGGTTGTGGAGGAGAATCCTGATAGGAGTAATCCGGGGGCTCCGGAGGGATAAAATATCGAGGGACGCGGTGCCCTGGGAAGAAATAGAGGAAAAGATGATGGAAAAGGAAGAAGAAAATGAAGGATGTGATGTATTGGAAGAGTAGAAAGATGAATCGGAAGAAAGATGGATGGTCTGGAGGTTCCGAGGGAATGAGATGTCAAGGGACGCGGTACCCAGGGAAGAGTGGATGAAAAGGATCAGGAGGGTCCGGAGGTTCCGGAGGGAAATATCGAGGGACGCGTTGCCCTCGGAATGGAAAAAGATGATAGAAAAGGAAGAAAAGAATGAAGGACATGATGTCTCGGAGAAGCAAGAGGATGAATTGGAGGAAAGATGGAAGGTCCGAAAGTTCCGGGGGGAGAAAATGGAAAGGGGCGTCATGCCCAAGGGATTGAGAGAGGGGTGAAGGATCTGGAGGTTCCGGGGGAAGAAGATAGAAAAGGGCGCGATGCCCTGGGAGAAAGTCCGGAGGTTCCGGAGGAAGAAGACGGAAAGGGGCACGATGCCCAGGGAGAATCAGTAAGAAGCCCAGAAGATCCGGACTTGAGGGTGTGCAGGGACGCGATGCCCAAAGAGCGAGATCCGGAGGTTCCGGAGGAGGAAGATACCATGGGACGCGATGCCCAGGGAGGACGGGAGAGAAATTCGGGGAGTCCGGATGCAATGGTTGGAAAGGGGCATGATGCCCTGAGGAAAGATTGGAGAGGGTGCAATGCCCGGGCAGTGTAAGGGGACCCGCAGATCCTGAGGATGAAGATGAATAAGATGGGAAATGCGGAAGATCCGGAGGTTCCGGAAGGCGGGGAAGATACGGGTCCGGAAACCCGGGAAAGAAGAAGTGCAAATGTATGCGGATGCAATGCAACAGATGCAATGAATGCATGAAATGTAAAGAATGTGAAGAATACGAGGGATGAGAGGATGAGATCCTCCTCTTCGCCTGTGGAGTGGCCCATGAAAAATCGATGATAGATGTGAATGTGGGTGAAGTTGAATAGAAGGTGGAAGGTCCCTTAGTGGAAGCATGTCTACCCCTCCACGGCAGCAAAAGTGTACAACCGGATAAAATCAAAGTCTGTGATGAAGCTTTAACAATCACTGCCAACTCCCTTGGAGGGTGAAGAGTGACAATGTGAGAGAATTGGAAAATTAGAGCGTGAAGCATTGTCATATCCAAGGATTGTGGTGTTTGAAAAGTGTTGAACAAAGCGGGCGTTCGTCCCTTGTATGAAATAGAAGGTTCCAGATTGAAGGATCGGAACAAGGGGTGCCCTGTCTGGCCCTTGGACATAGACTTATACGGCATCAACGCTTGGCATTCTCTTCTGGCGAGCTACGGCGGGGGCTTGGCCTCTTCGACCATTCTTGGCACAACAACCCGGATTGGCATTCGACAAATAAGTTCTTGCATCTTGAACATCATGGCCGCGGCCAAATCTTTCTTTTCCGGCTCTTGATCATCCTCATCACAAGTACTTACAGAAGGACACCCGTTCCGAGTAGTAAAGGGGGGTGAAGCGGAGGCGGAAGGTTCCATAGATGGTGGAGGTATAATGGAAGGTGTTGGAGAAAGGGTGAGTGGAAATGGCAGTTCAAACACGCCGAGCTTCTCCCTTTGCTCGGAAGCAGTCGGGGTTGGCTCGAGTGCAAAAAGGGGTGAATCCTGCTCAGGGTTAGCCACGGGTAAGGGTGAAGGGTTAAGTAGTGGAATAGGAGTGGCTAGGTCATGGGTTAAAGGTATAATGGAGGGCCGAGGTGGTAGTAATAGGAGGTTAGCTGATGAAGTGGAGGCTAATGGTATAGCAGGTGGAGGTTTAGCGGAGGCCGGTGCTGTGGAGGCTGATGGTATAGCAGGAGGTGTAAAAGTATCAGGTTTGGTCCGGAGGAAACGTCGGATGGGGGAGCGGTGTCTGGGGTAGGAGACATGTCTTGGTGCACCGACATGGGTGATTGGAGTATTGATCTCTCGTCATAACACCAATAAGTCTTAGAAGCGGGGGTTATATTAAGGACGATGGCATCGTCTTGAGCAGGGGGTTCATCCAGTGGTAGCGGAGGGAGAGGAAAACGAAGAAAACTCGGAAGGGATGCCTGCAGAGCTTCATCATCATGTGCCATCTTGAATTCTTCAATTGCCGATTCTTCATTATCGAGTTCAAGTGGATGCCATGGTGGAGATGTATTAGTAGGTGGTGGAATGTAATGGTATTGCAGATGATGTGGTGAATGCAAGTGTGAATGCATAGGCGGAGGCGGAGGGCCATATGAATGAACGGGGTGAATGGGTAGAGGATGGACAGCGTCCACTTGAACGTTGAAATCTGTCGGCTCTTGCTTGCTTGAACTGTCGACGCCGTAGCTGTCTCTCCTATCCTTTCAATCTTTCTCCATCTTTGTAATGTCATTTAGAGTCACATAAAGGGGATTGACTGGAGTAGGAGGAGCGGGCCGTGGGCTCGTAACCCTCTTTAATTGTTCCTCCAACAAAGTGACTTTGTCGAGAAGAGTTCGTTGGAGGGGTGTGACTTGAGCAACAGAGGGTCGGCAGGGCCTTGAAGGAGGGGCCGCACAAAAAGGCCGTGGAAGGGGATTAATGGGATGACCCATAGAAGAACCCGGATGGGCCGGGTTGCAAGTAATAAATGGGCCTTGGGGCCGTGGTGGAGGAGGAATAAAAGGAGGCGGGTGACGGGCCACCCGAATAGGGGTAGGTGTGGACGAAGGAGGCGGGTATTGGACCACCCGAGGAGAAGTGTGAATAGGAGGAGATGGGTGATGGGCTACTCGGGTAGGAATGTGAATAGAGAGGGAAGTGGGTGATGGGCCACCCGCGTAGGATTGCAAGGAGGATGAGGGGAATGAGGTGCACCCTCAACAACGGTCTTAAGGGCTTGGATTTGTTGAGGAGTGAGATGATCTAATGCATGCAAGATCTGGGAGACCTTCTCATCTTCGGGAGGAGACGGTCCCGTAGGAGTAGTGGCTCGCGATTGAGGCGAGGGACCATGGGATTGGATATTGCCCATGGGTGGGGCAAAACCGTGAAGATGAGGGCATGGTCCCTTTAAAAGATCATGGTGAGAGTTGCGATGAATATGTTGAAATTGAAGGGAATAAGATGTGCTAGGTTGATCACCCTCATGAACATTAATTGAGTTAAACATGTTGACTTTCTTATCAAGGTAACCCAAACAATTCAATGTGCAATCAAAACAGCTCACATAGATAGCAAACAAGCTAGGATGGGGTTACCTTTGATTTCTTTTCTTTGAACCTTGGCAAATTAATTGATTTTATGCAAATTGATGTGATCACTCAAGGGGGGAACCTAGTTTCAAATGTGGTTTTCTCCGATGCCAACTAGGAACACTCTCTCACCATGCATAGGCCAACTAAACCCGGGACTTCAAAGGTACAACCTGCCCAGCGTCCGTGAGGGAATCCACGGGTGCGGGGACTTATGGAGGTTTGGTTTAGGAATTTCCGGTCTAATGAGACGGAGTGCTAAATGGAGGGTCCTTCCTTCACTAAGAGGGTGGTGTGACTCCTAAAAGTGTGGGGAGAGGAGGTCTCCCAAACCAATGCAAGGATGAATGCAGCAGACAGTATCAAGCAGATAATAACATAGAATAAAATGACGACCTGGGAAAGGTCGCTATATCAATAAATAGTGTCTGAGCGTCAGTCGCTAGTCACTGTGAATAGTGCAAGCAGAGAAAAATAGCGCCTTAGGGTGAGGCGCTCTCTAGAATGGACGCCCGGGAGCAGGGGCGTCAAATGGCAGTAATCAGCACGAATAAATAATGATAATAAAAATGACGCCTTACAGTAAGGCGCTATTCCAGTGAAAGACGCCTTGATGTGAGGCGTTATACTGATAAAAGACGTCTCTGAGAGGGGCGTTAATTACTTCAATACTTCAACGGCCATAGGGCTCAAACAGTGGAAAATACCGACAGAAATGAAAAACACTCACAATCTCAGTATAAGAATCATGGCAATCAAACATGACAAGGGATATAGAATGCTCATCATTTTTTTTTAAAAAAAAGATGGATAAATGGAATTTCTAAAAACCTATCAGACTGACAAATCACATAGGAGAGTGCTACGTGGAGCACAAAGGGAGACGCACCGTGGGTGCAAATGGGGAGATGGCACACGTGGGTGCCCAAGGGGAAAGGGTAATCAAAATAAAAACAAAAGGTGTCCCACCGTGATCGTCAATTTGTAGATTCTAAGAAATCCACTTAGAACAATTAAAAGGAAAAGAAATGAATAGAAGAATGGGAAAAGAGGGAGAAAAGGAGAGCATGAGAGGATGCTAAGGGGAATGTGATCGCCAGAGATGCGAGGACCTCAAAGGATATAACAAATAATCAATGGAGGGATCGGATATAAATACCTTAAATGCGGGGGAGATTGTGAGTGCACCTTCTCTTTCTATCGGCCGGCCGATGAAGAGAGTTTTCCTTGATTGATTACCCTTGCAAAATTAACAAACACCAATAAACAAATATAGATTAGAAACCAAGATGTGTAGCATCAAATCTAAATGTAAATATGGACATAGAAAGCATGGATATGAACACACCTTATTGGTGTTTGGCCTTTAAAACCCCTATGCAAAAGGGTAGGTAAAAGATGATGTATGATGAAGAATAGAGGGAGATGTGCAAGTGTTGCACTAAGGGAGATGTGCTAGAGTGCACAACATGGGAAGATCTCAATATTGAGATAAAAAGAGATAAAAGAAAAATATGATATGATGCATGCAATTAACTAAAGCAAAAATAAGAGATAGGAGGGTGAAAGCTTAGTGGTTTTCTCCAATTTGGCTTCAAGCTAGGATGAAGATCTTCAATGGAGGAAGAAGAGGATGTAGAACTCCATGGATGTAGAGGCTTCAAATCTTCAATAGAGGAAGAAGAACTCCATGGATGAAGCTTTTAAGTGCATGGGAGTCTTCCTCCTTGAGCCTTTGGTCCGGCAACACCTCCTCTTGAATTGATCTTGATATTCTTTTCACAAGGGAGAGAGAGGTCCTATTTATAGGGTTGAAATTCGGAATTAATTCCAAGGGAAATTAGGAAAACATGTTTTAGTGGGATTTGGAAGAGATAAACATTAGGCAAGTGTCCCTTCAACATTGGAAAGTCATAGGAACCCTTTCCCAAGTGAAAAAGGAGGTTAAATGAGGAAAGGAAGGGAAATTCGGAATTAATTCCAAGAGAAAATAAGAAAACATGTTTTAGTTGGATTTGGAAGAGATAAACCTTAGGCAAGTGTCCCTTCAACCTTGGAAAGTCATAGGAACCCTTTCCCAAGTGGAAAATGAGGTTAAATGAGGAAAGGAAGGGAAATTCGGAATTAATTCCAAGAGAAAATAAGAAAACATGTTTTAGTAGGATTTGGAAGAGATAAACCTTAGGCAAGTGTCCCTTCAACCTTGGAAAGTCATAGGAACCCTTTCCCAAGTGGAAAAGGAGGTTAAATGAGGAAAGGAAGGGAAATTCGGAATTAATTCCATAAAAAATTAGAAAACTTAGTTTTAGTAGGATGGAAAGGGGGATCCTTCCTCCAAGTGTCATTTCAATATTAGGAAGCCATAGGAACCCTCTCGCAAGTGAAAAAGGAGTGTAAGTGAGGAAAGGAAGGGGTGCTGTTGGAGTTCGGAATTGAACAAGAATTGACGACATTGGTCAAGGCGTTAATTGAAATCACGACTGGGACAAAGGCGTTAATTCACAGATTTAATTTTAGCAATAAAAACTTTCTGTATTTAAAAATGATGAAGAGACGCCTGAGGGAGAGGCGTTATTTAAAAACACGACCCAAGGAGGGTCGTTAATTCTTATTTTTCTGTTTTGGAAACCAGAAAATTTCAGAAACTGACGCCTTTGCCTCTAGTCGTCCCTTCTTCAAAAGGCGTCTCAGACCAGACCGTTAATTAAAACATGCCCCACTTCAAGTCGTGAATTCCAAAAAATAGAGAAAACTGCCCAAAAAATCCAAAAAAATAGGGAAAAATAAGAAGAAGGGAAAAATGGAGAAATCCAAGAAAATTGGGGAAAATAACTTAAACAAAGTTAATTGGAGGGTCAAATTGGGGCATTACAAGGTAATACGAGATGCACTCACAGTAACGTCAATTTTGACATGTCTACAGGTGTAAGAATAATTATTATAATAAAACCGATGGGAAGGAACAAGAGTAGAGGAGAGGATGGAAATAGTAAAGATTTAACATAATTAATAAATATTTTCGGCCGAAGAATTTATGATGAATAGAGCGACTCAAAACGTCACCGGGTCATAAACTCTCCCACGGCTACGTAGGTTACCCTTATTATACCCATTCGAAATGAGTGAGAATAAATGAACGGGGGTAAAAATAACAAAGAACCAGCGTGGTTAAAAATGTTATACATAGAAGAACTTATGATGGAATGGGTGACCCTAAATGTGAATGGGCCTTCAATTTTCACACGGTCGCATAAATACCTTTAATCATATGTGAGAGAAGGCGTAAGAATAATTATTATAACAAAACCGATGAGAAGGAGCAAGAATAGAGGAGAGGATAGAAATAGAACAGATTTGACACATTTAAAAAATATTTTCTGTCGAAGAATTTATGATGAATAGAGCGGCTCAAAACTTCACCGGGTCATAAACTCTCCCACGGCTACACGGGTTACCCTTATTATACCCTATCGAAGGGAGTGAGAATAAATGAAGGGCTGAAAATAATAAATACTCAGCAAGGTTGAAAATATTATAAATAGAAGAAGTTGTAATGGAATGGGTGACTCTAAATATGAATGGACCTTCAATTTTTACACGGTCGCACAAATGACTTTAATTATATCTGAGTGAAGGCGTAAGAATAATTATTATAACAAAACCGATGAGAAGGAGTAAGAATAGAGGAGAGGATGGAAATTGCACAGATTTGACACATTTAAAAAATATTTTCTGCTGAAGAATTTATGATGAATAGAGCGGCTCAAAATCTCACCGGATCATAAACTCTCCCACGACAACATGGGTTACCTTTATTATACCCTATCGAAGGGAGTGAGAATAAATGAAGGGGGTGAAAATAACAAAGAATCGACGGAGTTGAAAATGCTACACATAGAAGAATATATGATGGAATGGGTGACCCTAAATGTTAATGGGCTTTCAATTTTGGCACTGTCACACAAATGACTTTAATCATATGTGACAGAAGGCGTAAGAACAATTATTATAATAAAACTAATGGGAAGGAGCATGAGTAGAGGAGAGGATGGAAATAGTAAATACTTGACATATCTAATAAATATTTTCTGTCGAAGAATTTATGATGAATAGAGCGACTCAAAATGTCAGCAGGTCATCAACTCTCCCACGGCTACGCGGGTTACCCTTATTATACCCTATCGAAGGGAGTGAGAATAAATGTAAAAGGATGAAAATTACAAAGAAACGACATGGTTAAAAATATTATACATAGAAGAAGTTATGATGGAATGGGTGACCCTAAATGTGAATGGGACTTCAATTTTTGCACGGTCGTACAAATGGCTTTAATCATATGTGAGAGATGGCGTAATAACAATTATTATAATAAAACCAATGGGAAGGAGCCAGAATAGAAGAGAGGATGGAAATAGCACAAATTTTATACAATTAAAAAATATTTACCGCCATAGAATTTATGATAAATTGAGCGACTCAAAATCTCACAGGGTCATAAACTCTCAAAGGCTATGCGGGTTACTCTTATTATACCCTATCGAAGGGAGTGAGAATAAATGAAAGGGGGTGAAAATAACAAAGAACCGGCGTGGTTGAAAATGCTATACATAGACTAAGTTATGATGGAATGTGTGACCCTAAATGTGAATGAGCCTTCAATCTTTGCACGATTGCACAAATGGCTTTAATCATATGTGAGAGAAGACGTAAGAGCAATTATTATAATAAAATCGATGGAAAGGAGTAAGAATAGAGGAGAAGATGGAAATAGTACAGATTTGACATATTTAAAAAATATTTTCGTCGAAGAATTTCGGATGAAATGAGAGACTCAAAATATCATCGGGTCATAAACTCTCCCACGGCTACGCGGCTTACCCTTATTATACCCTATCGAAAGGAGTGAGAGTAAATAAAAGGGGGTGAAAATAATAAAGAATCGACGGGGTTAGAAATGCTATACATAGAGGAACTTATGATGGAATGGGTGACCCTAAATGTGAATGTGCCTTCAATTTTTACACGATCGCACAAATGGCTTTAATCATATGTGAGAGAAAGCGTAAGAGTAATTATTATAATAAAATCGATGGAAAGGAGCAAGAATAGAGGAGAGGATGAAAATAGCATAGATTTGACACATTTAAAAAAAAATTTTACCGAAGAATTTATGATGAATAGAGGGACTCAAAACGTCACTTGGTCATAAACTCTCCCACGACTATGCGGGTTACCCTTATTATACCTTATTGAAGGGAGTGAGAATAAATGAAGCGTGGTGAAAATAACAAAGAATCGACGGGGTTGAAAATACTATACATAGAAGAACTTATGATGGAATGGGTGACCCTAAATGTGATTGGGCCTTCAATTTTTACACGGTCGCACAAATAACTTTAATCATATGTGAGAGAAGATGTAAGAATAATTATTATAATAAAAACGTTAGGAAGGAACAAGTATAGAGGAGAGGATGGAAATAGCACAAATTTGACACATTTAAAAAATATTTTTCACCGAAGAATTAATGATGAATAGAGTGACTCAAAACCTTTCCGGGTCATAAACTCTCCCACGGCTACGCGGGTTACCCTTATTATCCCCTATCGAAGGGAGTGAGAATAAATGAAGGGAGGTGAAAATAACAAAGAATCGACGAGGTTGAAAATACTATACATAGAAGAATTTATGATGGAATGGGAGACCCTAAATATTAATGGGCCTTCAATTTTGGCACGGTCGCACAAATGGCTTTAATCATATGTGAGAGAAGACGTAAGAATAATTATTATAATAAAATCGATGGGAAGGACCAAGAATAGAGGAGAGGATGGAAATAGTAAAGATTTGATACATTTAATAAATATTTTCTGTCAAAATATTTATGATGAATAGAGCGACTCAAAACTTCACCGGGTCATCAACTCTCCCACTGCTATGCGGGTTACCCTTATTATACCCTATCAAGGGAGTGAGAATAAATGAAGAGGTATGAAAATAATAAAGAATCGACGGGGTTGAAAATGTTATACATAGAAGAAGTTATAATGGAATGGGTGACTCTAAATGTGAATGGGACTTCAATTTTCGCACGGTCGCACAAATAGTTTTAATCTTATGTGAGAGAAGGCGTAAGAACAATTATTATAATAAAACCGATGGGAAAAAGTAAGAATAGAGGAGAGAATGGAAATAGCACATATTTGACATAATTAAAAAATATATTTTGTCAAAGAATTTATGATAAATTGAGCAACTCAAAACCTCATCTGGTCATAAACTCTCCCACGGTTACCCGGGTTACCCTTAGTATACCCTATCGAAGGGAGTGAGAATAAATGAAGGGGGGTGAAAATAACAAAGAACCGGCGTGATTGAAAATGCTATACATAGAAGAACTTATGATAGAATGGGTGACGCTAAATGTTAATGGGACTTCAATTTTCGCACGGTCGCACAAATGACTTTAATTATATGTGAGAGAAGGCATAAGAATAATAATTATAATAAAACCGATGGGAAGGAGCAAGAATAGAGGAGAGGATGGAAATAGCACAGATTTGACATATTTAAAAAATATTTTTTGTCGAAGAATTTATGATGAATAGGGGGACTCAAAATGTCATCTGGTCTTAAACTCTCCCACGGCTACGTAGGTTACCCATATTATACCCTATCGAAGGGAGTAAGAATAAATGAAAGGGGTTAAAAATAATAAAGAATCGACAGGTTTAGAAATTCGATACATAGAAGAATTTATTATAGAATGGGTGACCCTAAATGTGAATGGCCCTTCAATTTTGGCACGGTCGCACAAATAACTTTAATCATAGGTGAGAGAAGACGTAAGAATAATAATTATAATAAAATCGATGGGAAAGAGCAAGAATAGTGGATATGATGAAAATAGCACAGATTTAAAATATTTAATAAATATTTTGCGTCGAAGAATTTATGATGAATAGGGGGACTCAAAATCTCACCGAGTCATAAACTCTCCCATGGCTATGCGGGTTACCCTTATTATACTCTATCGAAGGGAGTGAGAATAAATGAACGGGGGTGAAAATAACAAATAATTGGCAGGGTTAAAAATATTATAAATAGAAGAAGTTATGATAGAATGGGTGACCTTAAATGTGAATGGGGCTTCAATTTTCGCACGGTCGCACAAATGGCTTTAATCATATGCGAGAGGAGTTGTAAGAATAATTATTATATAAAATCGATGGGAAGGAGTAAGAATAGGGGAGAGGATGAAAATAGCACAGATTTGTCACAATTAAAAAATATTTTCTGTTGAAGAATTTATGATAAATAGAGCGACTCAAAACGTCACCGGGTCATAAACTCTCCCACGGCTATGCGGGTTACCCTTATTATACCCAATCGAAATGAGTGAGAATAAATGAAGGGGGGTGAAAATAACAAAGAACCGACGTGGTTGAAAATGTTATACATAGAAGAACTTATGATGGAATCGGTAAACCTAAATGTGAATGGGCCTTCAATTTTTGCACGGTCGCACAAATGACTTTAATCATATGTGAGAGAAGGCGTAGAAACAAATATTATAATAAAATTGATGAGAAGGAGCAAGAATAGAGGAGAGGGTAGAAATAGTACAGATTAGACATTTAAAAAATATTTTTCGTTGAAGAATTTAGGATGAATAGAGGGACTCAAAACGTCATCAGGTCATAAACTCTCCAACGGCTACGCGAGTTACCCTTATTATACCCTATTGAAGGGAGTAAGAATAAATGAAGGGGGCCGAAAATAACAAAGAATCGACGGGATTAGAAATGGTATGCATAGAAGAACATATGATGGAATGGGTGACCCTAAATATGAATGGGCCTTCAATTTTTACACGGTCACACAAATGACTTTAATCATATGTGAGAGAAGGTGTAAGAATAATTATTATAATAAAATCGATGGGAAAGAACAAGTATAGAGGAGAGAATAAAAATACTACATATTTGACACATTTAAAAAATATTTTCAGCCGAAGAAGTTATGATGAATAGGGCAGCTCAAAATCTCACCGGGTCATAAACTCTACCACGGTTACTCGGGTTATCCTTATTATACCCTATCGAAGGGAGTGAGAATAAATGAAGGGGGGTGAAAATAATTAAGAATCGACGGGGTTGAAAATTATACATAGAAGAATTTATGATGGAATGGGTGACCCTAAATGTGAATGGGCCTTCAATTTTGGCACGGTCACACAAATGACTATAATCATATGTGAGAGAAGGCGTAAGAATAATTATTATAATAAAATCGATGGGAAGGAGCAAGAGTAGAGGAGAGGATGGAAATAGTAAAGATTTGACACATTTAATAAATATTTTCTGCTAAAGAATTTATGATGAATAGAGTGACTCAAAACGTCACCAAGTCATAAACTATCCTACGGCTACGCGGGTTACCCTTATTATACCCTATCGAAGGGAGTGAGAATAAATGAAAGGGGGTGAAAATAAAAAAGAATCGACGGAGTTGAAAATATTATACATAGAAGAAGTTATGATGGAATGGGATACCATAAATGTGAATGGGCCTTTAATTTTGGTACAGTCGCACAAATGGCTTTAATCATATGTGAGAGAATATGTAAGAATAATTATTATAATAAAACCAATGAGAAGGAACAACAATACAGGAGAGGATGGAAATAGTACAGATTTGACACATTTAAAAAATATTTTCCATCGAAGAATTTATGATGAATAGAGCGACTCAAAATCTCACTGGGTCATAAACTATCTCCCGGCTATGCGGGTTATCCTTATTATACCCTATCGAATGGAGTGAGAATAAATGAAGGGGGGTGAAAATAACAAAGAATCGACGTGGTTGAAAATGCTATACTTAGAAGAAGTTATGATGTAATGGGTGACCCTAAATGTGAATGGGCCTTCAATTTTTTCACGGTCTCACAAATGACTTTAATCATATGTGAGAGAAGGCGTAAGAACATTTATTATAATAAAACCGATGGGAAGGAGCAAGAATAAAGGATAGGATGGAAATAGCAAAGATTTGACACATTTAAAAAATATTTTTCGCCGAAGAATTTATGATGAATAGAGAGACTCAAAACGTCACGGGATCATAAACTCTCTCATGGCTACGCGGGTTACTCTTAATATACCCTATCGAAGGGAGTGAGAATAAATGAACGGGGTGAAAATAACAAAGAATCGGCGGGATTGAAAATACTATACATAGAAGAAGTTATGATGGAGAGGATGGAAATAACAAAGATTTTACATATTTAAAAAATATTTTTCACGGAAGATTTTATGATAAATAGAGCAGCTCAAAATCTCACCGAGTCATAAACTCTCCCACGGTTACACGGGTTACCCTTATTATACCCTATCGAAGGGAGTGAGAATAAATGAAGGGGGGCTAAAAATAACAAAGAATCGACGGGATTGAAAATACTATACATAGAAGAATTGATGATGGAATGGATGACCCTAAATGTGAATGGGCTATCAATTTTAGCACGGTCGCACAAATGGGTTTAATCATACGTGAGAGAATGCGTAAGAACAATTATTATAATAAAACCGATGGGAAGGAGCAAGAGTGTAGGAGAGGATGGAAATAGTAAAGATTTGACACATTTGATAAATATTTTCTGTCGAAGAATTTATGATGAATAGAGCGACTTAAAACGTGACCGGGTCATCAACTCTCTCACAGCTACGCGGGTTACCCTTATTATACCCTATCGAAGGGAGTGAGAATAAATGTAGAGAGATGAAAATAACAAAGAATTGGACCAATCATGAAAATTGTTTTCAGACGGTCAAGTGTGCTTGGAACATGTGGCCAGTTGTCTCAAATCCTCTGTCTACTTTGGCCTTAAAATTGAAGTTTATGAAGGAAGCTCTTCAGACCTGGAACAAAGACGTTTTTGGAAACATTTTCTCCGAAATTAATAAGGCTGAAGCTGATTTTCAAATAGCCCAGCAAGCTCATGACACCTCTCCATCTCTTGAGACAAAAGATAGGTTGTATAATGAGCGGGCCAGACTAGATAAACTTCACTTACATGAGTGGATCTTCTGGCGACAAAAACCAAGAATTTAATGGCTAAAAGAAGGTGACAAGAACACGAAATTCTTTCACTCCTGTGTTTTATCAAATAGAAGGCGTGCAGCCATTCATTCCATGAAAGATGATATGGGAAACTCTATTACCTGCCAGAAGCAAATCTAGCAAATGTTTGTTCAACATTTTCAGCAAGCTTTCTCCTCGACAGACCACGTAGTCATGCAGGAATTTTTACAACACATCCTAAATGTCATTAATTATCATCAAAATTTCAATTTGTGTGCTGTGCCTTCTGAGACTGAGATTCACAAGGCGATTTTCTCACTGTCACCTGAAAGTGCTCTAGGTCCGGATGGTTTCACAGGCTGGTTTTTTCACTCCTGCTGGGACATTATCAAAGAGGATATTTGTAAGATAGTTCAAGCATATTTCTGTGGCCACCCACTGCCAAGGTCCTACACTTCTTCTCTAATAGCTTTAATTCCCAAAGTGGCAAATCCTTCAACCTGTTCTGAATTTAGACCAATAAGTCTTTGTAATTTCGTATACAAAGTGATATCCAAAACAATAAGTGGCCGATTGGTTGGTATTCTTCCATCCATTATTTCAAAAGAGCAAGGGGCCTTTGTTCAAGGAAGACAAATTGTGGAAAATATCTCTCTTGCTCAAGAATTAGTGAAGGAGCTTGGCAGGAAGGTTAGAGGTAAGAATGTCATATTAAAACTTGACATGGCAAAGGCCTATGACCGCATGGAATGGGACTTCATCCTGGATGTTCTTAAGAGGTTTGGATTTTCATTGAACTTCATATCTCTTATAGAGCCTTTGTTATCTAACTGTTGGTTTTCAGTCTTGGTAAATGGATGCATTTGTAGATTCTTTAAGTCTACAAGGGGCCTTCGACAGGGGGACCCCATCACTCCATTACTCTTTATCATTGCAGAGGAGGCCTTTAGCAGGGGGTTATCTCATTTATCAAGCACCGGACAGGTGGATTCATACAAGGTCCCCAGGGGTTGTCCAACCATATCACACCTTCTATTTGATGATGATGTCCTTATCTTTACAAATGGTGCTGCAAATTCAATTCACAGACTCATGCTCTTCTTTTAGGAATATGAAAGGAACTCTGGCCAGCAAATTAACAAATATAAAAGTAACATCATTCTGGGTTCTGGATTCCCTGCTAACCGATTTCAGGTCATTTTAACCCTCACAGGGTTCTCAAAGGCTTCACTACCCATCAAGTATCTTGGGGTCATGCTTTATGAGGGACGGACAAAGAAAGTCTTTTTTGGGCACATGGTTGCCAGGATTCAAGTAAAGCTTCAGAGTTGGAACGCAAAATTCCTATCCTCAATAGGCCAACTTATTCTCATTAAACATGTATTATCGGCCATTCCCATCTATACCATGATGGTGCTTTCTCTTCCTACAGGCTCTATAAATGATATAAACTGCCTCCTGTCCAATTTCTTTTGGGGTTATTTTGAGGGAAGACCCAAGCGACACTGGATCAGCTAGAGTAAAATTTGCACACCAATTGAATCTGGAGGCCTTGGTATTATATCCCTTCCGGACCTACAGCTAAGCTTGCGTATGAAGTTATTGTGGACTGCAATAACTGTTTCATCCTCATCTTCACTTTGGGCTTCTTTTTTTAGATCTAAATACTTCAGAAATGTGCATTATTCAAAAGCATCTTTCAAGCAAATAAAGTCCCCAGACATAGCAGTTTGGATAAGGGTAGCTAATATTGTCTATCAGCACCACAGAGTTATAGTTGATCCTTCCACCTCCAATTTAAGTTTTTGGTATGAAAAATGGGCTGGTATGCGCCCCATGAGGGATCTTATCACAAAGGAAGCATGGCAATCTAATGAAAACAAACTCATCTCAGTGGCATAGGTGGTTTCAAATCCTCTTCATCCCCAATTGTTGATGATTCAGAATCACATCCCTCAAATGATCACACCAGCAACTGTTTCAGAACAATGGATATGGTCTCCTACTGCTAGTGGAGAATTCTCAACCAAATCAGCTAGGCAAATTGCTATGCCTGTTCATCAAACTTGGCCAAGTTTTTGTAAGAGAATCTGGAAAGCCCCCTTTCCAGCAAAATGGACAATCCTTCTCTGGAAGATCCAACGCCGAGCGGTGCCTACAGACAACTATATCTGTAGGTATGGGATTTCCATGTGTTCGAGATGTATGTGCTACTCTTGTGGCAATAATGAAACTGCTAGTCATCTTTTTTTTTATGGAGAATCGGCTTCTGTTGTATAGGCTACCTTTGAATCACTGTTGGAAGGTATGGATTGGAACAAGCTGGGAGTTAATCCTGACATTTCAGCTGCTTTTCAAAATACCTCTTCATCAACTGTTCAAGGGACAATTACTATTATTACCATGGCAGCCACTATATGGGAGATATGGAAGGCAAGAAATGTCGCCAGATATGAAGGCATTCCAATGTCAGCAAACACAATAACGCAACAGGTCGTCATGCACATCAAGTCCCTCCTCCCTCTCTTTAAGTTTTCGGCAAACACTGTACCTCATAGACTTGGTCAGGAGCTGCTGCGATGGGTGATTGTTCTGCCACCACCAAAGAGGATCGAAACCATTGTCATCAGTTGGACATCCCCACCAACTAACACACTTAAACTAAATGTGGATGGAGCTTTCAAAAAAAGCATTGGTAGAGCAGGAGGTGGAGGTGTTCTTCGCAATTCAAAAGGTGATATTATTTGGGCATTTTCTCGTCGTTACCCCTATCTTTCCAGCCTGGAAACAGAAGCTATGGCTATGCGGGATGGACTTCGAATGTGTGCTTTTTATGGACTATCAAAGTTTATCATTGAGTATGACTCTGCAGTGTTGATTGGGATTATTCAGAAGCACAACTCCTATCCATGGCGACTCATACACATTGTGAACGACATTCACCGTCTTGCAGCTGGCATGCAACTATCCTTCAAGCATACCTATTGCGAAGGCAACAATGTAGCTGATTCTTTGGCAAATTGGGCTTGCTCTATATCTTCATATGTTTTCTGGGATAAATGGGATGATTTACCTTGGGATGTAAAGGGGCATGTTAGGATGGATAAATTACACTACCTGTCTATCCGTCTTTGTTCGGCCAAATTGGCCCCTTTGTAATTGGTCTTCCCTCATATTAATAAAATCTCCAAATTCTTGGGTCAAAAAAAAAGAAAATAACACAGAATCGACGGGGTTGAAAATGTTATACATAGAAGAAGTTATGATGGAATGGGTGACCCTAAATGTGAATGGGGCTTCAATTTTCGCACGGTCGCACAAATGACTTTAATCATATGTGAAAGAAGGCGTAAGAATAATTATTATAATAAAACCGATAGGAAGGAGCAAGAATCGAGGAAATAGCATAGATTTGACATAATTAAAAAATATTTTCTGCCAAAGAATTTAGGATAAATTGAGCAACTCAAGATCTCACCGGGTCATAAACTCTCCCACGGCTACGCGGGTTACACTTATTATACCCTATCGAAGGGAGTAAGAATAAATGAAGGGGGATGAAAATAACAAAGAACCGGCGTGGTTGAAAGTGCTATACATAAAATAAGTTATGATGGAATTGGTGACCCTAAATGTGAATGGACTTTCAATCTTTGCACGGTTGCACAAATGACTTTAATCATATGTGAGATAAGACGTAAGAACAATTAATATAATAAAATCGATGGAAATGAGCAAGAATAGAGGAGAAGATTTGACACATATAAAAAATATTTTTCACTGAAGAATTTAGGATGAATAGAGGGACTCAAAACATCATCGGGTCATAAACTCTCCCACGGCTATGTGGCTTACCCTTAATTATACCCTATCGAAGGGAGTGAGAATAAATGAAAGGGGGTGAAAATAACAAATAATCGACAGAGTTGAAAATGTTATAAATAGAAGAAGTTATGATAGAATGGGTGACCCTAAATGTGAATGGGGCTTCAATTTTTGCATGGTCGCACAAATAGCTTTAATCATATGCGAGGCGTAAGAATAATTATTATAATAAAATCGATGGGAAGAAGCAAGAATAGAGGAGAGGATGAAAATAGTACATATCTGTCACAATTAAAAAATATTTTCTGTTGAATAATTTATGATAAATAGAGCGACTAAAAACCTCACCGGGTCATAAACTCTCCCACGGCTATGTGGGTTACCCTTATTATACCCTATTGAAGGTGGTGTGCCCCTGTGGTCATTTGAGTCATCTTGTGGTCACTTGGGTCATTCGACATCATCCTGTGGTCATTTTAGTTATTTGATATTCTTAATTTTGATAATGGCTAAACACTATAAGTGTGGCGACCCGGATTCCGGATACCCGGTGCACCCGGTATAAATACCGAATACACGTGATATCACATGGGACCCGCGAGGCCTCCCAAGCGGGGGAAAGCACCGAAGGGAAAAAGGAGTGTGTGGAATACATTGAAGCCAACAGATATAACAGTAAGTAATTAAATTTCATTAGATTGGATAGCTAAAGTAGCAGAAATAAAATTACTTTTTCATTAATAATTTCAATAATTATAATTATACACCAGAGTCTAGTCCAAAGGAAAAACAACAAGTACAGTCTGACAGAAAAGAACGTACACAGGAGTCGGGAGAAGCCCGACACAGGTACAGCTGGCAGCTACAACAACGCGCTCCACCAGGAACAGCAGAGGCAAGCGGCGAAACCCACCTGAAAAGCAGGGGTGAGTGTAGCGACCGGGATTCTGGATACCCGGTGCACCCGGTATAAACACCGAATACACGTGATACCACATGGGACCCGCAAGGCCTCCCAAGCGCGGGAAAGCGTCGAAGGGAAAAAGGAGTGTGTGGAATACATTGAAGCCAACAGATATAACAGTAAGTAATTAAATTTCATTACATGGATTGCTAAAGTAGCAGAAATAAAATTACTTTTTCATTAATAATTCAAATTTTACAATTATACACCAGAGTCTAGTCTAAACGAAAAACAACAAGTACAGTCTGATAGAAAAGAACGTACACAGGAGTCGGGAGAAGCCCGATGCAAGTACAGCTGGCAGCTACAACAACGCGCTCCACCAGGAACAGCAGAGGCAAGCGGTGAAACCCACCTGAAAAGCAGGGGTGAGTCTCTAAATAGAAACTCAGTAGGGGTCACGCGGATCCCCACTGGAAAATGCACAGAGCAACGGAAGCAACTACGAAAACAGCAAGTGCAGCAAAGTAGGAAAAGCTACACTACAAAGCTGTAAACAGACAGGGTACATCAGGAGTAGGGAACAGGCTAAGAGCAAGGGGAGCTCAACAACAAAGAAGAGCGAGGCCGTAAAACACGGAACAACGGCCACCGAGGAGAACTGGGCACCCTAAGCTACTCCAAGCGGCAACAGACGGTCGACCCCAAACTCACACAGTAGGGTAACCCAATCCGTCAGCCAAAACAAAGGCGAAGGCGGACACCGACGCCGAAAACACAGACAAAACACGACAGGAAACGTCGTGCACGTAGCCCCACACATGACGAGAATGTCATGCCAAAGACAGAACACTGACCTCGAGTACGGCCACGAGAGGGCAACTCGCAAAGGTCACAGCGCACAAGAAAATGCGAGAGTCACCGCACCAAGTGACAGGAGCACCCTCCTCCCAGAAGAACAGCCAGATGCGTCACTGACGTCTTACACTGCGCCACAAGTGTCAAGTCTCTCAAGGACAAGACACACCAAGAACTAGGTCCGAGGAACCACAGTTCCAGGGAAACATGGTACCACAGCATAGGACTGCAGCACCAACTGCGAGTGACTAGTCAGGGCCACGCCCGTCGGCGCAAGTCCCCAGTCCCTGACCACGTGTGCACACACTGACCACTACCTAGGCCAGGCCTCTAGCTAGTATTCCCCTCGGTAGGACGCTACCGCTGGCCTGGGCCTACGGAACTAGCTTAAGAACCGTACGTACCAAACGCAACAGGAAAACCCCTCCACCACTCCCGGTGGGTCGGCAAAAGCCTAGGGCTACAACTAGTGGAGGCTCACAAGGCACAGACTCCGAAAACACAGGTGCTAAAGCACAGACAGTCTAAGAAAAGCCATGTCTCGTGCACAGCAAAGCACCATGGCAGCTAAACAACCGCCAACCGACTCAAGATCAGGCAACTAGACCTACAATGTAGCGATCCCGAGTGGAACGACTCAAAGGCAAGATCGTCACGAACAGCGGAACAAGCCGCCAATCGGTCTAATCCTAAGCCACACAAGAAAACGACACTCCGCACAAAAAAAACAACACACAGAGACCTGAGGGAAACACCAAGAACCCTCAGACACGTCTGGACACGCAAATCGAGGTAGAACAACACCTCAGGGCATCCAGAAGCAGTGTCTCGAGCCGGACACAACCACCGAGACACACACACACAAGGTCACACGTCAACTATTGGGTCACACCGGGTTGACCTGAACCCAGCAACGCACAAGCAAAAAGTAGGATAGACAATCCTACCGCAAGTGAGAAGACTCCTGGCCACCTTACAACGTAGTCTTAGCCCTCATAGGACGTCAAGAAACATCCACGGGATAACGGGCAAACCACTAGGACAAGCCAAGATAAGCTTAAACCGAAATCACGGAAAACGGAGCACAAGGCACGTAACGCGCCACCCCTAGACTGCTACTAGCATGTGACAGTCTAGACCAAGGCCGTTACTCACCAAACGACGATCGGACGACAGGCCGTCGCTCACACCCCCCTTAACCAACTCTAAGACTCAAAACACGCACTAGCCAAGTAACGCACTAGACTAAGCGCGTTACAGCCAAACGACGCACGGGAGCAGGCGCGTTATTCACAACGTGCACAGCCACCCACAACCAAAGCGAAGTAACGCGCAACGCCAGGCGCGTCACAACCAAACAATGCGGCAAGGGAGACGCGTCAGAGCCAAACGACGCGCAGGGGAAGGCGCGTTACTATCAACATGCCCAGCCACCCTCAACCCAGCACAAAACAACAAACTACGGCCAGAGACAGGCGCGTTATAACACAACGACGCATGGGGGCATATCCGTTATATCCAATGGGCACAGCCACCCAAGCTCGGCCAAACAGAATGTAACGGCTGGGGGCAGGCGCGTTACACTCAAACAACGGATAGGGGCACCATCGTGAGAGGCACCGCCTCTAATGGTCAATGTCGGTCAAACAGCAAGTAACGGCCAGGACCAGGCACGTCACATTCATCTAACGCGCTGGGTCAAGCGCGTTAGATCAACTGACTCAACCCCAAAACAAAACGACGAAGACGAAGTAACGCGCTAGCCTAGGCGCGTTACAAGGAAGCGACGCGCCACCCTAGGGCCGTCACTCACCCAAAAGCCAGAAAGCTCAAAAATGCCAAACGAAGTAACGGTCTGTCGTAGGACCGTCAAAAGCAAGTAACGGCCACTGGAACGACCGCTACTTCCCATACAGCGGGAAAACAGAGGAACGGCCAAACCGGCCCGTTCCACGCCCCATTCACGCCGAAACGCAGGGGAAACACACCTAAACGACAAATAACAACATCAGGGGACTCCAAACCCCACATGCAAGCTCAAAAACGCAAGATCCGGGCGATTTAGACAAATCGACCCTAAGTTGGTCACCGAGGTTCCTGGGCTTCTACCGACCTCGAATGAACACCAAATCACACGAAATCAACGTGGATGGGATCCTAACATCCCAGCGGTCAGTTAGAAACTAACTACGCCACAAATGGTCACCGTTTACCGGCCGACCCTAAAAACCACGAAAATCACGGTTTAGGCAAAACAAGCCCAAACTCGGCCGTTTCCTTGCCGAACGCCGTGCAATGGCAGGGAAAACGAAGAGGACGAAGTAAGGATCAGTCGCCCTACCTCCACCGAAGAAACCGTGCCCCGAAGGGACTAAACCATGCCGAAATCCACTCGCGAACCGATTTCACCGGCTTTGAATCCACCGTTCGGGATCGCGCCAGAATCGATCCGATCCTCGCCCCATCGCGCACCTCGACAGCTCCACCTCGTCGCCACCTCACCCTCGAGCGCATCCGTCTGCAGCCGGAGTCGGAAGGGGGAGAGAACGAGAGAGAACGGGAGAGAGAGTGAGATCGCGAGAGTGAGGAGAGAGAGAGGAAAAAGGAATAAAAAGAAAAGAAATTAGGAAATTTTCCTAATTTTTGAAAATTCTGAAAATGCGCCGAAAATGCACAAATTCAGAAAAATACGCAAAAATAGTCGAAACGACCGGCTCGAAGAGTACATCGTCGCTGCAGCATCTACGAGTTCGAGAATTGACAAACAAACTCACCGTAGGGTTCCGTAACTAGTACGTGAGAAAAACCCACACGGCTCGTCAAACTCAACTCGGAAGCCACAAAAGTGAACCGAAACTCAACGAAACCAATCCAAAACAGATCCGAAAGATCCAACAAAGATCCCACAAGACCTGTAAAGGATCCAACAAAGATCTACCAAGGATCCAGGGCATTACATCCTCCCCTCCTTTAAGAAATTTCGCCCTCGAAATTAAGGACTAACAAAGGAGAAGTAGGGAAGAACAACCCAACAATACAACCACGATAAACGACACAAATCTCGAGAAACACAGCTCAGACAAACACTGTCAAACCACAATTACAGGTACACACTCTAGCTTCCAAGACAGCAAGTCCACAGCACGAGTATGGCACCAAAGTGAACACATCTGACATCTCCGAAGCAAGGGCAACGTCGCTTACGTCTCACAAGACAGGAGACACGACTGCCACAACAACAGACAACCGAGAAACACGACAACAGCATGGCAAGCAGCAGCTTACACAAGGAGACACAGCCCTCACAGCTGACAGCTCGCAACATCATCGGCTCCAGTGCCAAAGGCAACAGGGAACACCTGGCACACAGGACACTAACGACAACAACAACACTGGACCACAAACACAATCAAGTCAGCACTCAGCTAGCTATCACATCTGATCGAGTCGCAAGCTAACTCCACCAGGAAAAGAGAGCACAGCAAGCCAACTGACAAGACAAGACCATGGTCCAAGGCAGAGACACAAAATCATAAAGAAACAGCGCTTGCAAAAACAACACAACGGCAGCACCTGCAGGATTCCGGGTTTGCACAGCACACAGAACCAAGGAACACAACTGCAAGCAGGGTCACATCAAGGCACAGGAACAACTGAGCACACGACCACAAGAGACAGGTCACGCATCAGACTGCTCACCAAGAGAAGACCCACAACAACGAGAAACGACAACAATCTCGGGGATCGCAACTCAAGGACTACGAACACGCCTCGAGAGCACAACACCCAAGAAAGAAATGCAGAGTAGGGGGTACTCAATCAGCAAGGAATGTCGACAAATTCCCCAACACTCGCAAATGCAAAGGCCAACACCAAAAAACCACAAACAATGGCACGGCAACATACAAAGTCAAGGCACAAGAAGCCAAGACGAAGTCACATCGAGAAAGAACGAACCTCTCGACGAGTGGGTAGCCAACCCACACACTTCCGCTGCACCCTCAACAATGCGCACAGGCAACAGAACAACACCGGTAATCGCACCTCAGCACATACCAGACGCCATCGCAATCAACAAAGATCGTAATTAACACGTCACGAGCACCGATCTCGCGAACAACCGATCACAAGGGGCCTAAGTGCAACAATGGAAGAGCACCAGCTTCAGCACAAAGCACGCGGAAAGAGCTAATCTCAGTTTACCTTCATGTCCTGGAACAACAAATGAGCCTTCACAATACATCAGCCGTTGGACACGGCACGGTAAATACGGTACACGACAGCTCTTAACACCATTACGGAGTCCAAAGCCAAGCAACCGTACAACAAGGAGCAGATCAGGCTCAAAGTAAAGCTGTCCACACTTAAGCAGACGCAGGACAAAGGCAACACTAAGACAGCAATTCCAAGGTTAACATCGAAAAAGCTTCACCAAGAAGAACGAGAAGCAACAAGCTCGACAATAATAGCTCACCAGGAAGGGAAAATCCTAGGTTCGCTCGAGCAACTTCTCAATCGAGGCAACATGATGATCGAGACAACCGAAACAACGATGCATCAGGAGCTACACAGACTCAAGCTAGGACAACCAAAGCAACGTAAGAACGTGCATGGCCATCACACCAATGCTAAAAGTCATAAGCCACCTGAGCAAAAGCACAGAAAATAGCTCGAACAAGGCACTGCAGGTTCATGCCAACCGACAAACACTGCCAAGTGCAACATGATCAAGACAACTTCAAAATCGAACAAAGCACCTCGTCACACCCAGACGAGAGCAAAAAAAACATCTCGTACAGTGCCAACCAAGCACGTACAAGACCACGCGCAAAAAGCACCGCGATAAACCATCGCAACACATACGCCAGCAAGAGACTGTACTGGACCTCAAGGACTCTGGTAACTGTATATCTAGATTTCCATGTATTTCACACGACAATCCTCTGATAGCTCAGAAAAGAAACTCCGAACATCTCAGAACACTGCTCTGATACCACCTATAGCGACCCAGATTCCGGATACCCGGTGCACCCGGTATAAACATCGAATACACGTGATACCACATGGGACCCACGAGGCCCCCCAAGCGCGGGAAAGCGCCTAAGGGAAAAAGGAGTGTGTGGAATACATTGAAGCCAGCAGATATAACTGCAAGCATTTAAATTTCATTACATGGATTGCTAAAGTAGCAGAAATAAAATTACTTTTTCATTAATAATTCAAATTTTACAATTATACACCAGAGTTTAGTCCAAAGGAAAAACAACAAGTACAGTCTGACAGAAAAGAACGTACACAAGAGTCGGGAGAAGCCCGACGCAGGTACAGTTGGCAGCTACAACAACGCGCTCCACCAGGAACAGCAGAGGCAAGCGGTGAAACCCACCTGAAAAGCAGGGGTGAGTCTCTAAACAGAAACTCAGTAGGGGTCACGCGGATCCCCACTGGAAAACGCACAGAGCAACGGAAGCAACTACGGAAACAGCAAGTGCAGCAAAGCAGGAAAAGCTACACTACAAAGCTGTAAATAGACAGGGTACAGCAGGAGTAGGGAACAGGCTAAGAGCAAGGGGAGCTCAACAACAAAGAAGAGCGAGGCCATAAAACACGGAGCAACGGCCACTGAGGAGAACTCGACACCCTAAGCTACTCCAAGCGACAACAGACGGTCGACCCCAACTCACACAGTAGGGTAACCAGTCCGTCAGCCAAAACAAAGGCGAAGGTGGACGCCGACGCCGACGCCGAAAACATAGATAAAACACGACAGGAAACGTCATGCACGCAGCCCCACGCATGACGAGAATGTCATGCCAAAGATAGAACACTGACCTCTAGTACGGCCACAAGAGGGCAACTCGCAAAGGTCATAGCGCACAAGAAAATGCGAGAGTCACCGCACCAAGTGACAGGAGCACCCTCCTCCCAGAAATACAGCCAGATGCGTCCACTGACGTCTTACACTGCACCACAAGTGTCAAGTCTCTCAAGGACAAGACACACCAAGAACCAGGTCCGAGGAACCACAGTTCCAAGGAAACATGGTACCACAGCACAGGACTGCAGCACCAACTGCGAGTGACTAGTCAGGGCCACACCCGTCGGCGCAAGTCCCCAGTCCCTGACCACGTGTGCACACACTGACCACTACCTAGGCCAGGTCTCTAGCTAGTATTCCCCTCGGTAGGACGCTACCGCTGGCCGGAGCCTACAGAACTAGCTTAAGAACCGTACGTACCAAACGCAATAGGAAAACCCCTCCACCACTCCCGGTGGGTCGGCAAAAGCCTAGGGCTACAACTAGTGGAGGCTCACAAGGCACAGACTCTGAAAACACAGGTGCTAAAGCACAGACAGTCTAAGAAAAGCCTTGTCTCGTGCATAGCAAAGCACCATGGCAGCTAAACAACCGCCAACCGACTCAGGATCAGGCAACTAGACCTACAACGTAGCGATCCCGAGTCGAACGACTCAAAGGCAAGATCGTCACGAACAACGGAACAAGCCGCCAATCGGTCTAATCCTAAGCCACACAAGAAAACGACACTCCGCACAAAAAAAACAATACATAGAGACCTGAGGGAAACACCAAGAGCCCTCAGACACGTCTGGACACGCAAACTGAGGTAGAACAACACCTCAGGGCATCCAGAAGCAGTGTCTCGAGCCGGACACAACCACCGAGACACACACACACAAGGTCACACGTCAACCACTGGGTCACACCGGGTTGACCTGAACCCAGCAACGCACAAGCAAAAAGTAGGATAGACAATCCTACCGTAAGTAAGAAGACTCCTGGCCACCTTACAATGTAGTCTTAGCCCTCATAGGACGTCAAGAAACATCCACGGGATAACGGGCAAACCACTAGGACAAGCCAAGACAAGCTAAAACTGAAATCACGGAAAACGGAGCACAAGGCACGTAATGCGCCACCCCTAGACCGCTACTAGCATGTGACGGTCTAGACCAGGGCCGTTACTCACCAAACGACGGTCGGACGACAGGCCGTCGCTCACACCCCCCTAATCAACTCTAAGACTCAAAACACGCACGAGCCAAGTAACGCACTAGACTAAGCGCGTTACAGCCAAACGATGCACGGGAGCAGGCGCGTTATTCACAACGTGCACAGCCACCCACAACCAAAGCGAAGTAACACGCAACGCCAGGCACATTACAACCAAACAATGCGGCAAGGGAGACGCGTCAGAGCCAAACGACGCGCAGGGGAAGGCGCGTTACTATCAACGTGCCCAGCCACCCTCAACCCAGCACAAAACAACAAACGACGGCCAGATACAGGCGCGTTATAACACAACGACGCATGGGGGCATATCCGTTATATCCAACGGGCACAGCCACCCAAGCTCGGCCAAACAGAATGTAACGGCTGGGGGCAGGCGCGTTACACTCAAACAACGGATAGGGGCACCATCGTCAGAGGCACCGCCTCTAATGGTCAATGTCGATCAAACAGTAAGTAACGGCCAGGACCAGGCGTGTCACATTCATCTAACGCGCTGGGTCAAGTGCGTTAGATCAACCGACTCAACCCCAAAACAAAACGATGAAGATGAAGTAGCGCGCTAGCCTAGGCGCGTTACAAGGAAGCAACGCGCCACCCTAGGGCCGTCACTCACCCAAAAGCTAGAAAACTCAAAAATGCCAAACGAAGTAACGGTCTGTCGTAGGACCGTCAGAAGCAAGTAACGGCCACTGGAACGACCGCTACTTCCCATACGGCGGGAAAACAGAGGAACGGCCAAACCGGCCCGTTCCACGCCCCATTCACACCGAAACGCAGGGGAAACACACCTAAACGACAAATAAGAACATCAGGGGACTCCAAACCCCACATGCAAGCTCAAAAACGTAAAATCCGGGCGATTTAGACAAATCGACCCTAAGTGGGTCACCGAGGTTCCCGGGCTTCTACCGGCCTCGAATGAACACCAAATCACACGAAATCAACGTGGATGGGATCCTAACATCCCAGCGGTCAGTTAGAAACTAACTACGCCGTAAATGGTCGCCGTTTACCGGCCGACCATAAAAACCATGAAAATCACGGTTTAGGCAAAACAAGCCCAAACTCGGCTGTTTCCTTGCCGAACGTCGTGCAATGGCAGGGAAAACGAAGAGGACGTAGTAAGGATCAGTCGCCCTACCTCCACCGAAGAAACCATGCCCCGAAGGGACTAAACCATGTCGAAATCCACTCGCGAACCGATTTCATCGGCTTTGAATCCACCGTTCGGGATCGCGCCAGAATCGATCTGATCCTCGCCCCACCGCGCACCTCGATAGCTCCACCTCGTCGCCACCTCACCCACGAGCGCCTCCGTCTGCAGCCGGAGCCGGAAGGGGGAGAGAACGAGAGAGAACGGGAGAGAGAGTGAGATCGCGAGAGTGAGGAGAGAGAGAGGAAAAAGGAATAAAAAGAAAAGAAATTAGGAAATTTTCCTAATTTCTGAAAATTCTGAAAATGCGCCGAAAATGCACAAATTTAGAAAAATACGTAAAAATAGTCGAAACGACCGGCTCGAAGAGTACATCGTCGCTGCAGCATCCACGAGTTCGAGAATTGACAAACAAACTCACCGTAGGGTTCCGTATCTAGTACGTGAGAAAAACCCACACGGCTCGTCAAACTCAACTCGGAAGCCACAAAAGCGAACCGAAACTCAACGAAACCAATACAAAACAGATCCGAAAGATCCAACAAAGATCCCACAAGACCTGCAAAGGATCCAGCAAAGATCTACCAAGGATCCAGGGCATTACAGTGAGTCTCTAAACAGAAACTCAGTAGGGGTCACGCAGATCCCCACTGGAAAAATGCACAGTGCAACGGAAGCAACAGAAACAACGAGTATAGCAAAGCAGGAAAAGCTACACTACAAAGCTGTAAACAAACAGGGTACAGCAGGAATAGGGAACAGGCTAAGAGCAAGGGGAGCTCAACAACAAAGAAGAGCGAGGCCATAAAACACGGAACAACGGCCACCGAGGAGAACTCGGCACCCTAAGCTACTCCAAGCGGCAACAGACGGTCGACCCCAAACTCACACAGGAGGGTAACCCAGTCCGTCAGCCAAAGCAAAGGCGAAGGCAGACGCCGACGCCAAAAACACAGACAAACATGACATGAAACGTCGTGCACACAGCCCCACGCATGACTAAAACGTCATGCAAACGACAGAACACCGACCTCGAGTATAGCCACAAGCGGGCAACTTGAAAAGGTCACAGCGCGCAAGAAAATGCCGAGAGTCACCGCACCAAGTGACAGGAGCACCCTCCCACTAGAGAATAGCCAGATGCGTCCGCTGACGACTTATACTGCGCCACAAGTGTCAAGTCTCTCAAGGACAAGACACACCAAGAACCAGGTCCAAGGAACAACAGTTCCAAGGAAACAATGTACCACAGCACGAAACTACAGCACCAACTGCGAGTGACTAGTCAAGGCCACGCCCGTCGACGCAAGTCCCCAGTCCCTGACCACGTGTGCACACACTGACCACTACCAAGGCCAGGCCTCTAGCTAGTATTCCCCTCGGTAGGACGCTACCGTTGGCCAGGGCCTACGGAACTAGCTTAAGAACCGTACGTACCAAACGCAACAGGAAAACCCCTCCACCACTCCCAGTGGGTCGGCAAAAGCCTAGGGCTACAACTAGTGGAGGCTCACAAGGCACAGACTCCGAAACACAGGCGCTACAGCACAGACAGCTAAGAAAAGCCCTGTCTCGTGCACAGCCAAGCACCCAGGCAGTCGAAAAACCGCCAACAGACTCAGGATCAGGCAACTAGACCTACGACGTAACGATCCCTGAGTCAGACGACTCAACGGCAAGATCGTCACAAACTGCGGAACAAGCCACCAATCGGTCTAATCCTAAGCTAGAAGAAACCACGCTCCGCAGAAAACAACACACGGAGATCTGAGGGAAACACCAAGAACCCTCAGACACGCCTGGACACGCAAACTGAGGCAAGGCAACACCTCGAGGCATCCAGAACTAGTGTCTCGAGCCGGGCACAACCACCGAGACACACACACACAAGGTCACATGTCAACCACTGGGTCACACCGGGTTGACCTGAACCCAACATAATGCTTGAACAGTAGGAAAGAGAGTCCCACCTCAAGCAAGAAGACTCCTCGCCATCCTACAACGTAGTCTTAACCCTCATAGGACGTCGGGAGACATCCACGGGACAACAGACAGACCACAAGGACAAGCCAAGACAAGCCAAAACCAAACCATGGAAAATGGAGCACAAGGGATGTAACGCACCACCCCTAGACCGCTACAAGCATGTGACGGTCTAGACCACGGCCGTTACACACCAAGTGACGGTCGGACGATAGGCCGTCACTCACACCACCCTAACCACTCTAAAACACAAACACACGAATCAAGGCCAAGTAACGCACAAGGCCAAGCGCGTTACAAGTAAGCAACGTGGCAGGGGAGACGCGCCAGAACCAAACGACGCACAGGGGCAGGCGCGTTACTAACACAACCCGAAGACAGAAAACAAAGGCTGAGAGGCATGTAATGGCCAGCACAGGGCGGGTTACAAACACCCGACGCACAGGACCCCCACCGTCACATCCAACGGCGCAGCAACCCAACTCAGCCAAAATAGCTAGTAACGGTCCAGAGAGGACGCGTTACACAGGCCTAACGCACAGGGTAGGGGCCGTTACAAATAGAACAGCACGCAGCCACCCTAACTCGGCCAAAACAGAGTGTGACGGCCAGGGGCAGGCGTGTTACACTCACCCAACGCATGGGGGCATGACCGCCAGAGGCACCGCCTCAACAGGTCACACGTCGGTCAAACAGGATGTAACGGCCCTACTTAGGCGCGTTACAACGCTCTAACGCGCTAAGGCAGGCGCACCAGAGGAACCGCCATACTCAAACCACAAAATGACAAAACGGATGTAACGCACAGGCTCAGGCGCGTTACATGGGTGTGACGCACCAGACCAGGGCCGTCACACACCCAGAAGCCATAAAACGTTAAAACCTCAAACGAAGTAACGGTCTATCGAGGGACCGTCAGAGGCAAGTGATGGTCGCTGGCACGACCGCCACACCGGCTACGGCGGGAAAATATAGGAATGGCAAAACTGGCCCGTTCCACGCCCCATTCACGCCGTAGCGCAGGGGAAACAAACCCAAACGACAAATAACAACATAAGAAGGCTAAAAATCCCACATGCAAGCTCAAAAACTCAAGATCCGGGCGATTTCATCAAATCCACCCAAAGTGGGTCACCGAGGTTCCCGGGCTTCTACTGGCCTCGAATGAACACCAAACGACACGAAATCAACGTGGATGGGATCCTAACATCCCAGTGGTCAGTTAGAAACTAACAACGCCGTAAACAGTTGCCGTTTATCGGCTGACCCTAAAAACCACGAAAATCACGGTTTAGGAAAACCAAGCCCAAACTCAACCGTTTCCTAGCCGAACGCCGTGCAATGGCAGGGAAAACGGAGAGGACGAAGTAAGGATCAGTCACCCTACCTCCACCGACGAAACCGTACCCCGAAGGGACTAAACCACGTCGAAAACCACTCGCGAACTGATTTCACCGGCTTTGAATCCACCGAACGGGATCGCGCCAGAATCGATCCGATCCTCGCCCTATCGCGCACCTCGACAGCTCCACCACGTCGCCACCCAGCCCCTGCACCGCTCCGCCTGCAGCTGGAGGCGAGAGGGAGGGAGAACGAGAGAGAACGGGAGAGAGAGAGAGGAACGGCGAGAGTGAGGAGAGAGAGAGAGGAAAAAAAATAAAAAGAAATTAGGAAATTTTCCTAATTTCCAAAAATTCTGAAAATGCGCCGAAAATGCACAATTTTAGAAAAATACGCAAAAATAGCTGAAACGACCGGCTCGAAGAGTACATCGTCGCTGTAGCATCCACGAGTTCAAAAATTGACAAACAAACTCACCGTACGGTTTCGTAACTAGTACGTGCGAAAAACCCACACGGCTCGTCAAACTCAACTCCGAAGCCACCAAAGCGAACCGAAACTCACCGAAACCAATCCGAAACAGATCCAAAAGATCCAACAAGACCTGCAAAATATCCATCAAGATCCAGGGCATTACATCCTCCCCTCCTTTAAGAAATTTCGCCCTCGAAATTAAGGACTAACAAAGGAGAAGCAGGGAAGAACAACCCAACCGCACAATCACGATAAAATGACACAAATCTCGAAATACACAGCTCAGAAGAACACCGTCAGACCACAATTACAGGTACACGCTCTGCTTCCAAGACAGCAAGTCCACAGCACGAGCATGACACCAAAGTGAACACATCTGACACCTCCGAAGCAAAGGCAACGTCGTTTACGTCTCACCAGGAACGGAGACACGACTGCCACAACAACAGACAACCGAGAAACACAACGACAGCACGGCAAGCGGCAGCTTACACAAGGAGACACAGTCCTCACAGCTGACAGCTCGACCACATCATCGGCTCTAGTGCCAAAGGTAACAGGGAACACCTGGCACACAGGACACCAACGACAACAACAACACTGGACCACAAACACAATCAAGTCAGCACTCACTCAGATATTTCATCTGATCAAGTCGCAAGCTAACTCTACCAGGAAAAGAGAGCACAGTAAGCCAACTGACAAGACAAGACCATGGTCCAAGACAGAGGCACAAAATCATAAAGAAACAGCTCCAAAATAACACAACGGCAACACCTGTAGAATTTCGGGTCTGTAGAACACACAAAATCCCGGAACACACTGCAAGCAGGGTCACATCAAGGCACAGAAACAGCTGAGCACACGACCACAAGGACATGTGACGCATCAGACTGCTCACCAAGAGAAAGACCCACAACAACGAGAAACGACATCACTCTCGGGGAACGCATCTCAAGGACTACAAACACGCCTCGAGAGCACAACACCCAAGAAAGAAATGCAGAGCAAAGGGTACTCAATCAGCAAGGAACGTCGACAAATTCCCCAACACTCGCACAATGCCAATGCCAACACAAGAAAACCACAAACAACGGCACGGCAACGGGCAAAGTCAAGGCGCAGGAAGCCAAGATGAAGCCACATCGAGAAGGAACAAAACCTCTCGACAAATGGGTAACCAACCCACACACTTCAGCTGTGCTCTCAACAACGCACACAGGCAATAAAACAACATCGATAATCGCATTTCAACACATACCCGGCGCCATCGCAATCAACAAAGATCGCAAACCACACGCCACGAGTACCGATCACGCGAACAACCGATCACAAAGAGCCTAAGTGCAACAAAGGAAGAGCACCAGCTTCAGCACAAAGTAGGCGGAAAGTAGCAATCTCAGCTTACCTTCACGTCCTGGAACAACAAATGAGCCTTCACAACACATCGGCCGCTGGACACGGCACGACAAATACGGTGCACAACAGCTCTTAAAACTATTATGGAGTCCAAAGCCAAGCAACCGTAAAACAAGGAGCAGATCAGGCTCAAAACAATATTGTCTACACTTAAGCAGACACAGGACAAAAGGCATCACTAAGACAGCAATTCCAAAGCTCACCTCGAAAAAGCTTCACCAAGAAGAACGAGAAGCAACAAGCTCAACAACATAAGCTCACCAGGAAAGGAAGATCCTAGCTCGCCTGAGCAACTTCTCAATCGAGGCAACACGACAATCGAGACAACTGAAACAACAATGCATCAGGAGTTGAACAGACTTAAGCTGGGACAACCAAAGCAACGTAAGAACGTGCATGGCCATCACACCAACGCTAAAAGTCACAAGCCACCTGAGCAAAACACAGAAACAGCTCGAACAATGCACTGCAGGTTCATGCCAACCGACAAACACTGCCAAGTGCAACACGATCGAGACCAACATTAAAACCGAAACGAAGCACCTCGTCACACCCAGACGAGAGCAAAACCATCTCGTACAGTGCCAACAAAGCACGCACGAGACCACACATGGAAAACACCGCGACAAACATCGCAACACCTACGCCAGCAAGAGACTGTACTGGACCTCAAGGACTCTGGTAACTATATATCTGGATTTCCATGTATCTCACACGATAATGATCCGATAGCTCAGAAAAGAACTCCGAACATCTCAGAACACTGCTCTGATACCAGCTGTGGCTGTAAACACCTAAAGAGATGATCATCACTCCGACATAAAAGGATAGAAGATAGAAAACTAAATAAAAAGGGGAGCAAGAGATTGCTATATGGAGGGTGATCGCCAGAGGGGTTACCTCAAAAAGAAGAGAGATTGATCACGAATACCTGATGAAAAAACAATGATGCGGGATGATTGTAGATTTCCTCCTCCTCCTTCTACCGGCCGGCCGATGAAGGGGGTTTTTCTTCTTGATTACCCTTAAACAAATCACAAACAAACAAGATAAAAAGGGATTAGCCAAGTGTGTGTAGTATCAATCCAAAGATAAAATAAAGTGATGGAACAAGAGCATGAAGTGTGCACCTTTTGGTTCTTTTAAAACCCCTAAGAGAATTAGGGAGAAGAGGAAAGGAGATGCAAACTAATGCAGGAAAAAAGACTGATGCTGATCGATGATGATAGGATGATGAATGATGATAAGATGATAATAAGATGGATAATATCCCTGCTGTTCCTGTCAACAGTAGAGGGAGAAACCAATATATCAGCTCGTGGTTAGTGCAACAGGAGGAAGCAGACCACCGAAGGATCAAAAGGCTCGTGCAGAAGAGAGGAAAACTTCTTTGTTTCTTCCTGCTATCCGCTAGCTTCGCGCGAGCTCGACGCAGGGATGTATTTATAGGATGCAAAACACAGCTGCGGTGGGATAAGAACAGGCAAGACTCATCTACGGTAAGGTCTCTACTTCCCTAATCGAACATGGTAACCAAAACATAGCAGGGAGCTCTCCAGGAAAGGGGTGCTCAAGTAGGACACGGAAGGGTGAAAGACGACCCAAAGAAAGGCGTTATTTGAAATTGACGACCTTGGACAAGGCGTTAATTAAAATCACGACTGGGACAAAGGCGTTAATTCATGGATTTAATTTTAGTAATGAAAACATTCTTTATTTAAAAATGATGAAGAGACGCCTGAGAGAGAGGCGTTAATTCAAAACACGACCCATGGAGGGACGTTAATTCTTATTTTTCAATTTGGAGTAGGATTTGTAAAAGTCAGAAACTGACGCCTTTTGGATCAGTCGTCCTTTCTTTGAGAAATGCCCCGGCCCAAGCCGTTATTTAAAACACGCCCTACGTAGAGTCGTGAATTATAAAAATAATTAGAAAATGGCCTAAAAATACACAAAAATAGAAAAACTTCATATTATGGAAATATTGAAGTTCACTTTGGGGTGTTAATATGGTGACATGAGATTTAATCAACATAGTATCAATTTTGGCGTGTCTACAGCTGCCCCGCCTTGACGTCTGCTTTGCAAGGGAGTGAGACAAAATGAAGTGAAAGTGTAACAAGCGAAATAAAGTGGAATGAACTGATAAGTAGATGCTAAGGTGTGATGTGACACGCCTCTGACACTAAGCATTAGAAATCTTTCCAAGATTCTGAGTGAAACAACTCCGGGTGATTCCAAGAAAGCATCGATTGGCTGGATGAAGGAGACTAAACTAAATAAAAAAATGTGCGCGAGGGCACGACAGGGAGGCACCTTTGGAGAGCGGTTACTAGCCAATGTGGACGTGCTACAACCAAGGTGGATTTGTAGAAAATTAAAGTGAATGGAGATGAAGACCCAATAAAGGGACGCTTTCAAGGAACTAGCCTGAGCGGCTTCAGAGAGACTAAAGTACTTGATTTAGAATGGAATATCTTATGCCAACTTAATTAAGAGCGAGTGACCTTCATTATTGCCATAATATGAAGATTTTCATCATTAAGCTCAAAGTCCTACATGATGCATGCTGGGCTAAAAGAAAAAATAAAACAAACTAAAAATAGAAAATAATCAAGGATAATATTGTTAAGCCATCTAGATTTGGTCAAGAATCCAGATCTCTGAGCTGACATTAAACCGAAGCCCGTTTGTCCGTGCATCAACCTAGAAAGTGGAACCATCGTCCCAGACCTTTAATGACTCAACGGCCTATCCGTGTGATCAAGATTCTCCTGGAATTATCACTATTTTTGATGAAGGGGAACTCAAATTCCAGGTTTGTCAAAACCACAAGGTCCTTGATATGCTATAATAGCGTAGAGTACCATATAGTAATAATGCATACAGGAAAGAATACAAGGATGGAATGGTGTTACTTCAACGAGTTACCCATGCATCTCGAAACCTGCACTTTTCTGCACTTGAAAATTCATTAGTCCCCATGATAGAAATAATCCTTAATTCAAAACAAGACATGACCATAAGTGCATAATCACAAATAATTTCCAATTAAAAGACAGCACTTAAGTTCATTAATTAACATCAGCATATGGGAACTGAATATGCAAGCTTATAAAAAGACGACTGATGGTAGTGGCGTCAAAAGGATAAAAGACGGCTAGCATCAAGTCGTTAATTTCCTTGAGATCTCAAGAAAGTGACGACCCTAACGGAGGCATTAAATAAAACACGACTTTAGACAAGTCGTCATTTCAACAAAGGACGCCCTGACTGATGTCGTTAATTAACAACAGATTCAAAACACATGCTTCCGACTCTGAATCAGAAAGCTAAACCCAGTGCTACTTGTAATCGACTCTGCAATTTCGAACGGGCATCAGATCCTTCATATTTCTATAAAAGGAGGGGATCTCCCTCAGATTAATCGAACAAGCGAGTTCTTCTGTTCTCTTGCCTCTTTTGTTGTTCACAGATACTGCTTCGGCTTCTTTCTGTAGACGGTCATTGCCTTTGGCGAAGATGGAAAGAGCTATCAAAAGGACCAAGCTCTCCACTCTCAGGCTCTCCGAGATTAATGGGCACCTTAGCAATAGGATTGCTATGAACCAGGTATGTTCAAAGCTTGAATTTTGTGTCTTCCTATTTCTCTTTCAAACTCTCATCTCTTCTCTCCCTCTGTGCCTTATTTCTTTTCTTTTCTCTACACAGGAATACCCAAACATTCCAGGAGCTAGGAGATTCACAAAAAACAAATGGCTTCCCCTCTTGCTCTCCAAATTCAATTCAGACATGAGGGTTTTTCTTTCTCGATGGCATCTCCTAGGTTTAGTTACCCATGCCAAACATTATGACCAAATTCACCTAGATTGGGCAGCTATAGGAGCTCTTGTTGAGATATGGCATCCTTCTACTCACACCTTCCTCTTCTCTACTTTTGAAGCCACCATTCTATTAGAAGAGTTAGAGATGATCTTGGGCTTAAAGAAGATGAAGCAAGGGGATGAGGAGAAGATGGCCATCATGCCAAGACAAATCTCCTCCCATGAATTGCTTACAAGCTTGATTCCTAGTCCCAACCTAGTGAGCCAAATCAAAACCACCAAGGGGATTAACCTCTTAAAGCTTGCCTCATGGGTCTACAAAAAGTCCGACCAAGCCAAAGAGGAAGATGAAATAGAACGGGTAGCAAAAGCCTTTGTTGTGTGCTTGGCGGGGGCAATCTTGTTCCCCTCCACGGAGGATTTCTTGGAAGAGACCCAATTGAGTGCCATAGCTAGCCTTTGGGAAGGAGAGAGAGTGGGACCGGCGATATTAGCCTTTCTATATAGCGGGCTTACCTCGGCAGCAATGGGGAGACCGATTTATGGATGCATGCTTGCACTCTCTAGTTGGGTAGATCTCCACCTCAAGTTTGATCCATGTGAGGAGGCCCAACAACCATCAAGAATATTCTCAAAAAGCCCACTTTCCTACATGACCGGCTCATTGGGGTTGAGCAATAGAGTGGTGAACCGGATTCCTCAAATCAAGAAAAGAGTGGAATGGAGGGAGCATCTCAAGGTGATGCCAAAGAACTTATTCACATGCGCCCCGGGATTACTTAAAGCTCAAGAACTCCATGCACTATTCTCTCTCGGGACGGATCTTCGGTTAATAGGCGCCACGAAATTCGTGTTATACAACTCTCATCGGTGCCTTCCTCAACTCGGGCTCCCACGGCGACTATTCGAGGACCCATCTCATCTTCCTCCTATCAAGACAAGGGACATTGGCAGCAATGAAGATGGAGAAGAAAGCACAACAATCCAATCATTGTGGAAAATCTGCAAAACTCATCAACCTGTGGAGAACTTAGAAGAAGACAGAGATCAGTGGAAAACATATGTAATAGCTTTAAGAAGCTTAAGGCCCAAAGTGGCTCATTAGGTGCATTAATCTTTTCATCAATAATAAACAATGATAATATTCTGATTGAGCCAATTTTCTGATCAGTTCTTCCAAAACCTGCGTTTCTGTTCTGAATAACGACTCAGAGAATGATGTTAATAACATAAATAACGTCTCAGCACTTGTCGTCTCTCATTGATCAAAACATGAAATTTCCAGAATTGACGACTTCAGCAATGGCGTTAATAGAATCACGCCTCAAGTCAAGGCGTTAATATGATTCAAATTCCCAAAAGTATTCGTTAAACATCCGGGAATAACGCCTTTAGATAAGCCACTTCTCATGTAAATAACGCCTGCATCAAAGTCGTTAATCAAAAATAGCAATAATTATTCCAATGACGTCAATCAATTCCCATTGAATGCAACTGACGACGGTTGTCATTCGCCATGCGAAAAGAAATCACGCCTCAAAGCTCGTCGCCAAATCTTGAAGTAACGCCCGGTAGCCTAGAAGTCCCTTTAACAAGACACGCCCTCCTCTCAGGCGTTAATTCTTTTCAAATACTAAAACACTTTTCCCCTTCTTTCTTCTTCTTCCTCCGTCCATTTTTCCCTCTTTCTCTTCTCTCTGCAACCCTAACCGCAAAACCATCCTCTCTCTCTATCCCTCTCATTCTCTCATCCCCTAGCCATGGCCGACGGTGGACTTAAGCGCCAGAGGGTTAGCGCCCCCGATGTCGTGGACCTGGGCGAGGATGAACCCGCCATGGAGGAAGCTCCTCCCGTGGCAGCCGAGGAGGCACCGGCGGCGGAGCACGGCGACGAGGGACACGGTGGAGACGATGAGGCCGAAGAAGGATGAGAAGGAGATGAAGAAGACGAAGAAGATGATGAAGATGGAGAGGACGAAGAAGGAGGAGAAGATGAAGAAGAAGAAGGAGGAGATGAGGAAGAAGAGGAAGGAGATGAAGAACCACCGGTGGCGGTCATTCCTCGCCGCGGCCAACTCCGACGGCCACGGCAACCCCGGCAACCCCTCCGTGGGGAGTTGCATGGACCTAGACGACAAAAGGTAGGCCCCCAACCCTTATTTCCATTTTTTTCCATTTTTTCCAGTTTCCATAGCTCTCGGTGGGGAAAAACCAGAGACTCAGAAAAGAGACGCCCCCAGGGGTGTCGTGAATTAAAGAAAAGACGCCCAGACCTGGGGTCGTCAATTCATTTTTTTTATTTTGAAAAATAATTAATCACATGAGAACACGCCCTGTAGCATGTCGTTAATTTGAATTATCATGTTTATAATCATGCTGGTAATTTCCATGCTTTTTCATTTTCAATAATTTATTTTTTAATATGTCTGCCCTGATTATCTCGCATGCTGTTTCATTCATTTTTTTAAAACCCTGGGAAAACAGACGCCCCCCATCGGGACGTTAATTCATTAGGTGACGACACATGGGTGGTCGTTAATTCAAACATTCCCAGAACAGGTTCCAAACCAACGCCTCCCATAAGGGCGTCTTCTAGATAACCAACGACCCAGACTGGGTCGTTAATTCAATAAACATAGAGAACCATCAAGCACCCATCTAGAAATAACGCCACCCTCAAGGGCGTTAATCAAGCAAGCCACGACCCAAGGTTGGTCGTTAATTAAATCAAACAGCAAACATCTCAGCAAATGCAGTTAAATGAATTTTACATGAAATTTAACAATTAATCAAAAATTCTTTTTTATGCATGCAGGGATTGATGAGGACACGCATTTCCTGGGTCCAGGTGCGAGCAGCATATTATGGTCTCCCCGAGTTTCAGAGAGATAGGGTAGATGCTATGGGGTTCGGGGCTTTCCTCAGCATAGAGCCAGTTAGGCCAGACCTAGCACTGATCCAGGTTCTGAGAGAGAGATGGGATAGGACTAGCCGGGCATTCCTGATGCCATGGGGTCATATGATCCCCACCCTAGAGGATGTGGCTAGGATTACCGGGCTGAGGGTAGATGGGGAGGCTGTGAGCGGGTTCACCTATCCTGACTACACTGAGCTTACCCAGAGACTGCTAGGGTTAGAGATGGTTTACGAGACACCTAGCGAGTGCAGGACCGTCTTCTGTACCGACCTTACCACAACTATGGGATTGGGCGATGCGAGGCAGAGACCCAGGGAGTCCTTAGAGCAGTTTTTCCAGAGATTGATGGATGGGGCTAGGGCAGCCTATTGCCAGGACCCGGCTGACAGAGAGAGGGCAGACAGATATCTGAGGAGGTTCTTATTTTTGATGCTCGGGAGGCTGCTGCTCGGCACAAAGGGCGACGTCATCAACTGCCGATTCCTAGGGATACTCGAGGACCTGGAGGGAGTCGACAGATACGCCTGGGGAGCAGCATTGCTAGCACACTTGATAGCCGACCTGTCCACGGGGACAGGTCGAGAGACGACTGTCAGTGGCTTCTCACCTTTTCTTCAGGTATGCATTTTTTCCTTTTATGTGTTTTTTTTTATATGCATGTGGATGCTTTATTAATGCAAGGCATGGATGCAGGTTTGGAGCCATTTGTACATGCCCATGGGGCGCGTCGACCCACGACCTGAAGGTGAGGGATCTTTCCCTCTAGCACGACGCTGGCTGTCGGTAGTGTTCGGAGCCCCACTCACTTACGAGTTGTGGGTGTTACGACGAGAGTTCCGCGACTTCCCTCCTTCACTGGTATGCATGATGCATTCTTTTTATGTTGTGTTTATGTTATGTGATGGATATGATGGAATGTATGCATGCTTGTGAATGCAGGTGCGGTGGAGACCCTACGAGGAGATGACCGACGAGGGCCAGCCGTGGGTCATAGCGGGCCGACCTCGCTTTGAGCATGAGCTTTGGGTTCATTGCCTGAGCGAGATTGAGCCGTTACGGCTTAGGCTGGTGATGAGGACCCTCGGCCTTCACCAGGAGTGGATAGAGGTTGGAGAACCGCGAGGGATAGGAAAGAAGACACACGGTTGCACCAAGGAGATCGACTGGAGAGTGCGGTTTGCGGACCAGTATGCCGACTGGCAGCGAGGCGGGACCCGAGTCACCTCACGGGCGACCGACAGCTCCGAGTACCTCCGGCGCTACTGGGAGGTTTACGCCGGCCGACCCCAGATGAAGGTCCTAGGGGTATGTATGAATGCACTTATTCCTAAATTAAATGCAAATGCCTACGTATATATCATGCGACTAATGTGTAGTGGATGCAGGATGCGCGAGATATAGTAGCGATGGACGCACAGGCCCACCTGCACAGCCTGGAGGCATAGCTGGCCACTACGTGGGCAGACCTTGAGACCTTGGAGAGTGTTCAATTTATTTCTATATGCAAATGAATTTTTGTCCTTGAATTATTGATGATTAGCCACTGACAATCTCAATAAATGCAGCGTGCCCAGCAGGGAGCAGCATGGAGAGATACGGGAGAGGTCTCTAGCTCGAGAGGGCCTAGTGCAGAGGCGACTGCACTAGCGGAGCAGCTAGCAGGGGCAGTGACACGGGCCGAGGCGGCAGAGCGCGACCTCGCCACACGGGTAAATTCAAAACTCAGACCTCATTCAATTATTGATTATATATCATGAGCTGATGAAAATTTATTTTGCAGACTGAGGAGCTCCGAGCCGCTTTTACTTGCATTGAGGAGGGCCAACAGGCGATGGCTGCTCGAGTGAGTTTTACTTTCAACCATGCATTCATTTCATGAATTATTGTATTAAATGTGGAACTGATGATTTGTTTACCTGTTTACAGACTACACAGTTACAGGCGGCACGTACCCAGGCTGCCCTGGCCGGTGCAGAGTTGGTGATCCGTGAGCAGCGCGTCACGGAGCTGGAGTGGTCCTTGAGGCGGCGGGAGGAGCTGCCTCAGGACGTGGCAGAGTTGCGGGTTGCTCTTGAGCTGGAGCGGAGGGAGCGTCCTCGAGAGCGAGAGGAGCACCTGGCGGACCGTGACCGACACCACGAGCAACAGCAGACGGACCATGCCCGGTACCAGGAGCAGGTGGCGGCGCGCGAGCATGAGCTGGAGGACTTGCGGACCCAGCTGGCCGTTACCCAGGAGCGGCTACGAGCGTCAGAGGAGCGTCTTCAGCGAGGGCGTGAGCGAGCGCGTGCTGCGAGGTACACCTTCACCAGCTCCACCTTCGTGGCGGGCTCTTCTCTTCGAGAGAGGAGCGAGGCAGGGGGCCAGGTTCGAGTTCCAGCTTCTTCAAGGGGGCCCATGCCCCCTCCACCAGCGCCTCCTCGGGACGGCGAGGATGAGGTAGAGAGTAGGAAAGAGGAGGGTGGAGGCGAGAGCTGAGAGAGACTTACTTGTACTCCTCCACCCTCACACCTGTACTCAGATATTTATGATGTATATATATATGAGATTGAATTTTTTGTTACCTGAGCACTTGTGTAGTTGTGCACTTGTTATCGCGTACTTTGCTCCTTTTCCACGTTCTTTACTTTTGCTTCACTTTGCCCTGTACCTGCAGCTGTAGTTCACACTTGAACAAACATGTTAATTCATCTGTTCGACTTGGCCCCTTGCTCAATAAGCAAGGGATGTCTTTACTTTTGACCTTGATGACGGGTCAAGGGGCCAAGCCTTTAATCAAATAAGGTGAATGAAATAACCAATAAAGGGAGATGCAACACACAAGCACACATATGCAACCCATAACAAAAGATGCCCATGTAAAATGCAAGCACACATCATGAAAGATAAATAACCATTTTTTCTTCTTTTTTCCTTTTCCTTTTTTTTCTTCTTTTATTTATTTATTTATTTTTATTTGTTTTCCCAAAAAGATGCCTTCGACTAGGTCGTTATTCATATAAAAGACGCCCTCAGTGACGGCCGTTAATTCTGAAAAAGAGTTTGAATTTCGTTGAAAAGACGACCTATCCAAATGCGTTATTTGATAAAAGACGACTTCCACTCAGGTGTTAATTACCTAAAAGGCGCCTTACTCAGAGGCGTTAATTTTTTTTGCTGCTTTTAGAATTAGGTTGACAAAGCTACCAGGGCACTGGGTCCTACACGGTCGTCATTGAGGATTCATTGATCTTTCTTATTTAATCAAAAGGGGTCGACGTGATAATGGTTTCAACTTATACGCAAGATCTCGCACGATGCAATCTCCTAGGTCAATCTCGACCATTCTGCTGGTTTATGACTTACCACAAAGAAAAAGGTGGAAGAAGATATAAGGAAGCCCATAAGAGATTCTGAAAAGCTCGAGGTAAAACTACCTCCCCTACCCTATGCCTGTTGGGGTTCGATCTTCGGCATAGGGAAATTTTGTTGCCTTTTGCCTCTTTTATATTGCATGCATACGCCCAAGATTTTCCTTGCGGGGACTTTGCCCTCTTGACATGCATTTCTTTTCACGATTTGACTTTTACTTTGAAACTGATTTGTACTGATGAAAAACCTAATTGTACTTGGGCTTTTACGGCATTTTGTTCCCTTTTGGGCCCTGACTTCCACTTACTAAGGCGGCGGGTAGGCTTGGCGGGTCCACCCCGAGACCTCCCTTCCTCCTTTATGGGCCGAAGAGGAAAAGAATGGGTATTGTCTTCACCTTTAGTCAGGTTTTGACTTCCCATCGGATTTTGCACCGCTTGAGTTTGAGGTTTAAGCGTGCAGTGTGTGTGGGTGTCAACCCCATTTTAAGTTAACAAGACTGATGAATGAATTCTAAATTTTGACCATTCAGACTTTGCGTCCTCGTACGTCATGGCAACAATTTTGGAATTTTGAAAATCATTTTTCCTTCCTTTTTTTGTTTTTGGGTTTTGGAATTTTCTATTTTGTTTGGATTTTGGAAATTTCTATTTTTTTTAGATTTTGGAAATTTTTATTATTATTATTATTATTTTTGGATTTTAGAAAATTCTATTATTATTATTATTATTTGATTAGGGGTAGTATTTCTTAAGGTAGAGCCCATTCCAAGGATGAGCTAGCTCTTCCCCTTCAGCATTAATCAATTTATAAGCATTGCCAGGATAAACATCTTTTATAACAAATGGTCCTTCCCAGTTTGGTTGGAGTTTTGAACGGGGTCCACCAGGTTTTACAAAGATTCTCTTGATTACCATCTCATCGATTTTGAATTTTCTCTCAATTACTTTCTTTTGATAAAAACGTGAAAGCCTATTTTGATAAACGCGCGCATGCTCAGCGGCGACCAGACGCTTCTCATCTAGGAGTTCCAACTGGACAAGGAGTGAATCACGATGCTCATCAATAGAGAATTCCTTGTCCAATTGTACTCGCAGAGAGGGAGTGAGAATCTCATAAGGAACTACCGCCTCCATTCCATAAGTAAGGGCGAAAGGGGTTTGCCCAGTGGGGGTACGAATGGAAGTGCGATAGGCCCAGAGAGCTTCAACTAGCTTGTCTGGCCAATCCAAAAATTTATTAGCCTCACACGTTTTCTTAACAATTTTGATCAGTGTCTTATTAGTTGCCTCTGCTTGGCCATTGCCCTGTGGATAATAGGGAGAAGAATGATGCAATGCAATGTTATACCTGTTGCAGAGATCCTTGAGCTCTTGAGAGATGAATTAAGGTCCATTGTCGGTGATGATGGTGCTTGGGATGCCGAACCTTGCGATGATGTTCCTCATTATAAACTTGCAGACGGTCGATGCTTTGATCTCCACGAATGCTTCCGCTTCCGCCCACTTGGTGAAGTACTCCGTTGCCGTAAGGATGAATGACTTTTGCTTCGTAAGGAGGTTTGAGTCACCAAGAGGTCCAATGATATCGAAAGCCCACATGGAGAAAGGCCATGGGGAGGACATAGGATGGAGTGAAGAAGCAGGAGAATGAATCTTGTCGGCGTGCAGTTGGTACTTAACACACCTTCGAACATAGATGGAGCAATCCTCTTCTAGAGTTGGCCAATAAAAGCCTAGCCTAAGGATCTTCTTAGCTAGCATCTGGCTGTTCATATGACCACCACACACTCCTGAATGCGCCTCTTCCACGACCTTCCAGGATTCATCATCGTCGAGGCATCTTAATAAAACACCCGTGAGCCCTCTTCTATAGAGCACACCTCCCACCAAAACATACCATTGAGCCACTCTTCTAATCGCCTTCTTTTCCTCCACAGTGGCTTCTTCGGGATAGGATTGATCATTGTAATATCTGGCAATCTCGTAGTACCAAGGTTTCTCCTCATCAGCCAATTCTTCTTCCCAATCTAACAACATGACCTCTTTGCCTTTAAGAGCTTCACTCCACCTGACCTTCTCGAGCACCTTGTCCCTAATGTCGAGGAATGCACAATCCTTAATAGCTGGAGTGTCACGTTGATGAATGAGGGGAACATGAAAATCTCGCTGGGGAGGAAAGACTAAAGCAGAGGCCAAAGAGGCAAGAGCGTCAGCTAAGATGTTCTAGCTACGAGGGACATGGACGAAGATCAACTTGGTGAAGAGCTTGGCATAAGCTGAAGCAAGTTCCTGGTATGGCTTGAGCTTAGGATTGATGATGCGGCATTTAACAAGCACTTGGCGTAGAATGAGCTGACTATCACCAACAATTCGTAATTGGGTAACACCATATCTATGAGCGGTTTGAAGGCCGGCCAAAAGAGCCTCATACTCAGCTGTATTGTTCGTGACAGGGAAAGTAAGCTGAGCGGCGAATGGGATGGTGACCCCTTCTGGAGTTAAAAGAACCATGCCGATCTCTCTTCCTTGGGAATTTAGAGCTCCATCAAAATGTAACGTCCACATAGGATCGTGGGGTTGATTAATGGACATTAGTTCCTCATCTGGAAACTTCGAATTGACAGGATCAAATCGGGGTAGAGGGTGGTGAGCAAGATGTTCGGCAATGGTGTAGCCTTTAATAGCTTTCTGTTGAATGTAAGTGATGTCGAATTGAGAGGGGAAACTTTGCCAGCGTGCTAATCGGTCGGTAAGGACAGATTTTTCAATAAGGAATTTAATTGGATTCATGCGAGCAATGAGGTGAACTCGTGAGCTAAGAAATAGTGCTTTAACTTCTGAACTATCCAGACCAAAGTGACGCAAGTCTTCTCTATAGCTGAGTACCTCTGCTCACAAGGGTTGAGAAGTTTAGACAAGTAGTATGCTGCCCTCTCCTTCCCTTCTTCATCCAATTGAGCTAGGACAGCACCCACAGAGTCATCCAGGACAGAAACATAGAGAATGAGTGGTTTGCCTGGAACTGGCGGCCTCAGGACAGGAGGATTGGCCAAATAATCCTTCAATCCTTCAAAAGCTGCCTGACATTTGTCATCCCAATTAAACTTGACCCCCGGCTTAGTAAGCTCGTAAAACGGCCTGAATCTTTGTGAATGCTGGGAGACAAAGCGACGGATAAATTGCAACCTCCCGATTAATCCTCGAACTTCCTTCAAATTCCTGGGAGGAGGCATATCTCTAATGGCCTTCACCTTATTGGGATCAACTTCAATTCCTCTTTTGCTGACAATAAATCCAAGCAACTTCCCTGATGAAACACCAAATACACATTTCTTGGGGTTCATTTTCAACTGATACTCTCGTGATCTTTGCAAGACTTTAGCTAGAATCCCAGGATGCTCAACCCTTGTTCTTGATTTTATCACCAGGTCATCCACATACACCTCAATATAAATGTGGATCATATCATGAAAAATTGCCATCATAGCCCTCTGATAGGTGGCTCCAGCATTCTTGAGTCCAAAAGGCATGACCACATAGCAGTAAGTACCCCATGGTGTAGTGAACGATGTCTTCTCTTGATCTTCCTCAGCCAAGTGAATCTGATTATAACCCGAAAAACCATCCATGAAGGAGAGAGTCTCAAATCCTGCCGTATTATCAATTAAAACATCAATATGAGGGAGGGGGAAGTCATCCTTAGGACACGCACGGTTGAGGTCCCGAAAGTCTATACAAATCCGAACCTTTCCATCTTTCTTCATGACCGGATGATGTTAGCCACTCAGTTAGGATAGAGGACAACTCTAACAAATCTAGCCTTATGAAGCTTGTCGACCTCTTCTTTCATTTTTAAAGCCATGTTAGGGTGGAAACGTCTCAATCGTTGTTTGACCGGGACAGACCATGGCTTAAGTGTAAGTCGATGTTCAACGAGCGCAGGGTCTAATCCGGGCATGCCTTCATAACTCCATGCGAACGTGTCCTTATATTCTTGAAGTACCAAAATAAGCGCTTCCTCTTCGGAAGGCGGCAAATTCTTACTGATGAGGACAATTCTAGGGTCTTCTTCCGTACCCAGATTTATTTCCTTGGTAGGGTCTTCTACAGAGGCTGATGGTTCATCAAATCTCCTCATGCCACTAGCAAAGGCATCAGCCTCGTCCTCACATTCTTCGTAACTTTCATCCCCCTCTTCAATAGGGTCTTCATCATTCATAATCTCATAGACGCCCAAACCCTCATAAGAAGCACAAGTACCCTCATATTCTAATTCTGGCAGCATGATCGTATTCTCTAGAAATTCGGGAAGAGTTGAGCACACTCGGCACCTTCTAGCCAATTCCACCAGGAATCTACGGGGAATCTGCTTACCCTTGGATTTCTTAAGTGAAGCTACCCCATGAATTTTATTATTAGAGGAAGAGGAGCAACTAGCTTGATTTTTAGAAGAAGAACAGGAAGGAGGTGAAAAAGTGGATACAGGCGGGGATATAGATGAGGACCCCTCTCAGGAGGGGTGGAAAAGGTTTATCAATGAATCTTGGGAGAGCGGCCCCTGGGTCGGGACACACTCAGAAAGGAGATAAGAGGTCTCCTCAACAGAGATGGAGGTTTGAAAAGTTGGAATTTTGGCGTTTTTTTTTTCTTCTTCATTTTTTTCTTCATTTTTATTTTCTTTTTTCAATAGAAAGCAATGTGAAGGGGGAATAGAAGGAGGAGTGGAAATTGACAGATTGGAGAAGGATTGAATCAATAGCGACCCGCGCAGGGGTGCGATGGAGAGTCTGGAGAATTGCTCGAGGAGCAAGGGAAGAACGGGAGGAGAAATTTATAGTGAATTTGGAGACATGATGACCATAATCGGAGGCGGTCTCGGCACGCGAGAAAATAGTTGAGCATACAAGGAGGAAAGAAGAGACGGATGCATGGAAGTGAGGGAGAAGAGGCCGGCCCATAGCCTGTCTGTCGTGAAACCTTCTTCGTATGGCACATCAGGCTCTCCAGTGTCTGTATAATTGCTCAGAAGCTGTCTCTTGTCTGTTATCACAGCAGGTTTCTCAATCAACTCATGAATTAGTGGCGGCCATTCTGGATCGGTTGGCATAAATAGACGGCTCAAAGCGATAGCAATATCATTCATGTCGAACCATCTATACCAGTCACACTCTGGATCATCCATTTTCCTTCTCTTATCAGGCCTTAGAGACTCCAGGGCTTTGTAGGTGGCCAATGGAGCAATATGACGAGCAAACTGTCTAGCATGAACATCTTGACAATCTAACATGGAAGTGACTATTGTAGTCTGCTCATTATTTTGAACGCCACCTTTAATAAAATGTGTCTGCAATGTCCAAGTGAGCGGTTGGCGATCTGTCTTCAAAGTGGAGGTCATGACTGCCCATGGTTCTTCTTCATTCTTGCTTGGCCCTTTATAGCCTAGGCCGCCCCGTGCAATCAATCTTTGTGGCTTGACAGGCTTAGTTCAGCCTTGGGAATTGACCCCCAGGCCTTTGCCAACCTGGTACCCCATTCTCATCAGAATATTCCAACCCGGGGTATTCATCATATTTTTCTTCTTCTTCCCCTTGGCAGTTAGGGGTGTCATGGCAACTGTTGTAACTGTCTCGGGTGGCATCGGCCGTGGGTGAGGGATATCCAACACTGATAGCAACGGCTTGTTGGAAGGCCAAATAGAAGGAACTGACATTGCTAAGTGTATGTCTTCATCTGGCAGAATTGGCATGCTAGTGACTTTAATAATGCGGCCCTTATGTGGAAACTTGAGGCATTGATGATTTGTAGAGGGCACTGCATCTAGCTGTTGAATATAGGGGCGACCCAGGATGCCATTAAATGTTGGATCCATGTCCAATATGTGAAAATCTACTGTGATTGTAGCTGGACCCAAACTGACTTTTAATGTTATCATGCCCAAGGGAGGCTTCTTGGTGTTGTCATAAGCTGTGACTGTTATAGTGGATGGCCGAATCTGATTTTCAGGAATGCCGCACATCTTCAAAGTGCTAGGCGGCAATACATTGATGGATGCCCCAGTGTCCACCAAATATTGTTTTACTGCCACTTTATTTATGTCAACTGTGATACACAGGGCATATTTCCTTGTTGGTTGAGGTGCCAATTCATGTTCATAAAAAGTAATTGCTGGCTGACCGCTAGCAGGCGTTAAGACTATAGTTATGTGCTCGACCGGGATGTCTCCATTGACCATAACTTTCTGCAAATATTCTTTCAAGGCCAATTGATGGGTTGTTGACCTCTTGATCAGTTCAAGAATAGAAATTCTTACAGTGGGTTGTGGACAATCCCCATGTCTTGCTGTGGTGCTAGAGCTTGCTGTTGTACCTGTGGAGCTGGTTGTTGCGGCTGCTGAGCCTACTGTTGTCGAGGAGGCCTTCTTACTTTTAAAAAAGCGATAAACTGTCTCATCTCGTCCCAATTAATACCGCCCTGATCATTCAAATCATAAATATGGTCCTTGAAATGAAAGTAGTGATCAATATTGTGGCCAGGGGAGAGGTGGAAAACACAATAGCGGGACGTGTCAACATTAGCGGGCCACGCTGCCCTTTCTTTTGGTAACATGAGCAGATTGGCGGCCATCAGGGCATTGAAGATATCTGGGAGACTTTCTGGCAATGGCGGGTAGTGGGCCCTTTTGGGGCCTAGTGGTCTCCTTTGTTGTTGTTGTGGTGGTCCGTAGTTGGCGGGTGGTGGTACTTGGTGATATTGTTGTGGAGCTGGTGGATCCGTGCGGTGCGTTTGGTTTTGTAGAGGAGCAAAGGAAGGTTGAGGAGCAAATTGGTGTTGTGGGGATGAGTTGAAGAGGGTGCTTTGTTGTGGAGGTGGTGGAGGTCGTGGGTTAGATTGGCGGGAGGGTGTGGGGTTGTCAACTACGCCAACTTGCTCATTTGTAACGGTGCCCTCAGTCGTGGGTCCGCTATTGTTGACATTTGTATTTTTCTTGACCAACCGTGGTCTTGATTCAAACATGCCCATGATGGGTGAATCTTTCATCTGAGTTTGAATATATCGAGCTCTTTCATAGAGCTACTCCATGGTGGTCAATCTGTTCATGGCCAATATGTGCCGGAACTGAGGGGTTGCATTTGAAATAATCATCTTAACCTGTTCCAGTTCTGACAACGTATCTTTCAATTTTTCGGCCATTGATCGCCATCTATCAGCAAATATGATGAAGTCTTCCTCTGGCTTCATTTTCTCCACAACCAGATCAATAACTGATAGGGAGGGTCCAACCCGATCGCTATATTTCTGCAAGAATTTCTTTTGAACTATATCGAAGTCACTAGCATCTGCCGGGTCTAAAGAATAAAACCACTAGAAGGCTGGCCCCTCTAAAGATCTTCTAAACAAATAAGCTAATGAGGCTTTATTGCCCTGCCAAAAAGAAGTTTCATACATAAAATCTTTCAAGTGAATAACTGGATTGCCAGTCCCATTATATCACCGGAAATTCGGCATCTCAGAAGGTGGTAGATGAAATACTGGCAATGTGGGGAGAGAAATCTCTGGGGCATTCTTTGCTGCAGTGACTTTCTTCAGTTGCTCTTCCATGCTAGCCAACTTTTGAAGGAGCAGAGCATTGGAATCTGACTCGACTTGGGTCGAATTTGGAATGAAAGAATTTGGCATAGGCGTCCTTAGAATTTGGGGAGGTTGAAGGAATTGAGGCCTAGCCACAGAATAACTTGCCTGTTGGGCCGGCATGGCCACAACGGGCGTTGGTGGACATGAAGGAGTTTTGTGCAAGACCGCATGGTCAGTAGAAGCATGGTGGCCACTCACGGCTGGAGGGGGATTGGAAGATGAAGAGGGAACATATTTCCCTTTCAAAGCGGCCTGAACTGCCTGCCGCTGGGAATCATCCAGTTGGGACAAAGCATGAATTAAATCATTGACATTGAAAGAAGGGGAGGTGTTCCCTGATGTGTCCTGATTGGATGGTAAAGCTTGAGAGGAGGGTTCAACCTCATGAGTTGTGGTGTCAACCACATGAATTTGAGAATAATGAGCATGAGATGGAGGGTAGTCTCCCTCATGATAAATGGAATCCTGGAGGGGGGCCTCATAAGATTGACCAAAAATATTCTCCTCCACATCATCATAAGAATACCTGTAGCTTGCCATGTTGATGATTTTACCTGAACGAAGTTGCATACTTAAGTGGAGAGAAAGCTTAACTTGAAGGAATTATAACCATAATAACCACTCAATTCAATCAAATTTATGCAAACAAGTTGTGATGAGCGCAAGCTTTTAGATTTAAGTTTGAGGTTAGGGTGAATTAAATTGAAGATCAATCCACTCCCTTTTGCAATGTGAACCCTAGTTATGAATTTGAGTGTGATCTCCGGGTTAACTAGGTTTTTTCTCTCTCCTCACCAACGATAGGTTGTCTAAACTCCGGGTACCTCAAGGTACAACCAGCCCGACGTCCGTGAGAGAATCTACGGGTGCGGGGACTTACGGAGATCTTGGAAAAGGAATTTCCGGTCCAAAGAGACGGAATGCTCAATGGAGGGTTATTCCAATTCCAAGAAGGGTATGTGGAATCCTAGTATAGAGAGAGGATGTCTCTCAACCAAGTGCCACAAAATGCAGGATAATATAGTCAAATCAATCAGACATAATCAGATGATAAACATGTGAATCAATCCAGCATGAATGAACCGAGCAAGCAGGTTTCTGTAAGCACACAGAAAAAGGGCGACTTGACAACAGTCGCTACCAGCAAAAAAAAAACGACAGTAGGCCTGCCGTGAATTACTGCAAAGTGACAAACAGTCCAGAAGACATGCCTTGATGTGAGGCGCTAATTATGAAAGGGACGCCTCGGGAAGGGGGCGTCAAAAAAAAAAATGGTGCACAAGCTCACCTAAAACACGCCTTGCGATACGGCGCTGCACAAAGAAAGGACGCCCAGACCAAAGGGCGTGAATTCGCAAGGAGAAATAAAACGAACTAGAGATATGCTAAAACGCGCCTCTGCAGAAGGCATTAAATAACAAAAAGACGCCTTGAATGAAGGCGTTAAATAAGAGAGGCGCCTTGATGGAAGGCGTTAATTCAGAGAATAAAAGATGCTCACAAACTGGCTAATCCCGATGGGAGTGTGCAGTGTGCACGATGGAAGGTGCCCGTGGGGCACAAAGGAGGGTGCCACGTGAGGCACAATGGAGGGGTACCGTGGGTACCAAAGGGAGGCGCACGTGCGGGTGCCAAAGGGAAAGGGCACACGTGGGTGCCAATAGGAAAGGGCACACGTGGGTGCCAATAGGAGAGGGGTAATCAAAAGAAAAACAGTGGGAGTCCCACTGTGATCGCCAATTTGTGAACACCTAAAGAGATGATCATCACTCCGACATAAAAGGATAGAAGATAGAAAACTAAATAAAAAAGGGGAGCAAGAGATTGCTATATGGAGGGTGATCGCCAGAGGGGTTACCTCAAAAAGAAGGGAGATTGATCGCGAATACCTGATGAAAAAACAATGATGTGGGATGATTGTAGATTTCCTCCTCCTCCTTCTACCGGCCGGCCGATGAAGGGGGTTTTTCTTCTTGATTACCCTTAAACAAATCACAAACAAACAAGATAAAAAGGGATTAGCCAAGTGTGTGTAGTATCAATCCAAAGATAAAATAAAGTGATGGAACAAGAGCATGAAGTGTGCACCTTTTGGTTCTTTTAAAACCCCTAAGAGAATTAGGGAGAAGAGGAAAGGAGATGCAAACTAATGCAGGAAAAAAGACTGATGCTGATCGATGATGATAGGATGATGAATGATGATAAGATGATAATAAGATGGATAATATCCCTGCTGTTCCTGTCAACAGTAGAGGGAGAAACCAATATATCAGCTTGTGGTTAGTGCAACAGGAGGAAGCAGACCACCGAAGGATCAAAAGGCTCGTGCAGAAGAGAGGAAAACTTCTCTGTTTCTTCCTGCTATCCGCTAGCTTCGAACGAGCTCGACGCAGGGATGTATTTATAGGATGCAAAACACAGCTGCGGTGGGATAAGAACAGGCAAGACTCATCTACGGTAAGGTCTCTACTTCCCTAATCGAACATGGTAACCAAAACATAGTAGGGAACTCTCCAGGAAAGGGGTGCTCAAGTAGGACACGGAAGGGTGAAAGACGACCCAAAGAAAGGCGTTATTTGAAATTGACGACCTTGGACAAGGCGTTAATTAAAATCACGATTGGGACAAAGGCGTTAATTCATGGATTTAATTTTAGTAATGAAAACATTCTTTATTTAAAAATGATGAAGAGACGCCTGAGAGAGAGGCGTTAATTCAAAACACGACCCATGGAGGGACGTTAATTCTTATTTTTCAATTTGGAGTAGGATTTGTAAAAGTCCAGAAACTGACGCCTTTTGGATCAGTCGTCCTTTCTTTGAGAAACGCCCCGGCCCAAGCCGTTATTTAAAACACGCCCTACGTAGAGTCGTGAATTACAAAAACAATTAGAAAATGGCCTAAAAATACACAAAAATAGAAAAACTTCATATTATGGAAATATTGAAGTCACTTTGGGGTGTTAATATGGTGACATGAGATTTAATCAACATAGTATCAATTTTGGCGTGTCTACAGTGGCGACCCGAATTCCGGATACCCGGTGCACCCGGTATAAATACCGAATACACGTGATACCACATGGGACCCGCGAGGCCTCCCAAGCACGGGAAAGCGCCGAAGGGAAAAAGGAGTGTGTGGAATACATTGAAGCCAGCAGATATAACAGTAAGCAATTAAATTTCATTAGATTGGATTGCTAAAGTAGCAGAAATAAAATTACTTTTTCATTAATAATTTCAATAATTACAATTATACACTAGAGTCTAGTCCAAAGGAAAAACAACAAGTACAGTTTGACAGAAAAGAACGTACACAGGAGTCGGGAGAAGCCCGAAGCAGGTACAGCTGGCAGGTACAACAACGCGCTCCACCAGGAACAGCAGAGGCAAGCGGTGAAACCCACTTGAAAAGCATGGGTGAGTCTCTAAACAGAAACTCAGTAGGGGTCACGCGGATCCCCACTGGAAAAACGCACAGTGCAACGGAAGCAATAGAAACAACGAGTGCAGCAAAGTAGGAAAAGCTACACTACAAAGCTGTAAACAGACAGGGTACAGTAGGAGTAGGGAACAGGCTACGAGCAAGGGGAGCTCAACAACAAAGAAGAGCGAGGCCGTAAAACATGGAACAACGGCCACCGAGGAGAACTCGGCACCCTAAGCTACTCCAAGCGGCAACAGACGGTCGACCCCAAACTCACACAGTAGGGTAACCCAGTCCGTCAGCCAAAGCAAAGGCGAAGGCAGACGCCGACGCCGAAAACACAGACAAACACGACATGAAACGTCGTGCACACAGCCCCACGCATGACTAAAATGTCATGCAAATGACAGAACACCGACCTCGAGTACAGCCACAAGCGGGCAACTCGAAAAGGTCACAGCGCGTAAGAAAACGCCGAGAGTCACCGCACCAAGTGACAGGAGCACCCTCTCACTAGAGAATAGCTGGATGCGTCCACTGATGACTTATACTGCACCACAAGAGTCAAGTCTCTCAAGGACAAGACACACCAAGAACCAGGTCCAAGGAACAACAGTTCCAAGGAAACAAGGTACCACAGCACGAAACTACAGCACCAACTGCGAGTGACTAGTCAGGGCCACGCCCGTCGGCACAAGTCCCCAGTCCCTGACCACGTGTGCACACACCGACCTCTACCTAGGTCAGGCCTGTACCTAGTATTCCCCTCGGTAGGACGCTACCGTTGGCCGGGGCCTACGGAACTAGCTTAAGAACCGTACGTACCAAACGCAACAGGAAAACCCCTCCACCACTCCCGGTGGGTCGGCAAAAGCCTAGGGCTACAACTAGTGGAGGCTCACAAGGCACAGACTCCGAAACACAGGCGCTACAGCACAGACAGCTAAGAAAAGCCCTGTCTCGTGAACAGCCAAGCAACCAGGTAGTCGAACAACCGCCAACAGACTCAGGATCAGGCAACTAGACCTACGACATAACGATCCCTAAGTCAGACGACTCAATGGCAAGATCATCACAAACAGCGGAACAATTCGCCAATCGGTCTAATCCTAAGCCAGAAGAAATCACGCTCCGCAGAAAACAACACACGGAGATCTGAGGGAAACACCAAGAACCCTCAGACACGCCTGGACATGCAAACCGAGGTAAGGCAATACCTCGAGGCATCCAGAACCAGTGTCTCGAGCTGGGCACAACCACCGAGACACACACACACAAGGTCACATGTCAACCACTGGGTCACACCGGGTTGACCTGAACCCAACATAATGCTTGAACAGTAGGAAAGAGAGTCCCACCTCAAGCAAGAAGACTCCTGGCCATCCTACAACGTAGTCTTAACCCTCATAGGACGTCGGGAGACATCCACGAGACAACAGGCAGACCACAAGGACAAGCCAAAACCAAACCACGGAAAATGGAGCACAAGGGATGTAACGCACCACCCCTAGACCGCTACAAGCATGTGACGATCTAGACCACGGCCGTTACACACCAAGTGATGGTCGGACGATAGGCCGTCACTCACACCACCCTAACCACTCTAAAACACAAACACACGAATCAAGGCCAAGTAACGCACAAGGCCAAGCACGTTACAAGCAAGCAACGCGGCAGGGGAGACGCGTCAGAACCAAACGACGCACAAGGGCAGGCGCGTTACTAACACAACCCGAAGATAGAAAACAAAGGCTGAGAGGCATGTAACGGCCAGCACAGGGTGGGTTACAAACACCCGACGCACAGGGCCCCCACCGTCACATCCAACGGCGTAGCAACCCAACTCAGCCAAAACAGCTAGTAACGGTCCAGAGAGGACGCGTTACACAAGCCTAAGGCACAGGGTAGGGGCCGTTACAAACAGAATAGCACGCAGCCACCCTAACTCGGCCAAAACAGAGTGTGACGGCCAGGGGCAGGCGTGTTACACTCACCCAACGCATGGGGGCATGACCGCTAGAGGCACCGCCTCAACAGGTCACACGTCGGTCAAACAGGATGTAACGGCCCTACTTAGGCGCGTTACAACGCTTTAACGCGCCAAGGCAGACGCGCCAGAGGAACCGCCATACTCAAACCACAAAACGACAAAACGGATGTAACGCACAGGCTCAGGCGCGTTACATGGGTGTGACGCGCCAGACCAGGGCCGTCACACACCCAGAAGCCATAAAACGTTAAAACCTCAAATGAAGTAACGGTCTATCGAGGGACCGTCAGAGGTGGGAAAATATATGAATGGCCAAATTGGCCCGTTCCACGCCCCATTCACGCCGTAGCGCATGGGAAACAAACCCAAACGACAAATAACAACATAAGAAGGCTAAAAAGCCCACGTGCAAGCTCAAAAAATCAAGATCCGGGCGATTTCATCAAATCCACCCAAAGTGGGTCACCGAGGTTCCCAGGCTTCTACCGGCCTCGAATGAACACCAAACGACACGAAATCAACGTGGATGGGATCCTAACATCCCAGCGATCAGTTAGAAACTAACTACGCCGCAAACAGTCGTCGTTTACCGGTCGACCCTAAAAACCATGAAAATCACGGTTTAGGCAAACCAAGCTCAAACTCGACCATTTCCTAGCCGAACGCCGTGCAATGGCAGGGAAAACGGAGAGGACAAAGTAAGGATCAGTCACCCTACCTCCACCGAAGAAACCGTGCCCCGAAGGGACTAAACCACACCGAAAACCACTCGCGAACCGATTTCACCGGCTTTGAATCCACTGAACGGGATCGCGCCAGAATCGATCCGATCCTTGCCCCATCGCGCACCTCGACAGCTCCGCCACGTCGTCACCCAGCCCCTGCGCCGCTCCGTCTGCAGCCGGAGGCGAGAGGGAGGGAGAACGAGAGAGAACGGGAGAGAGAGAGAGAGAGGAACGGCGAGAGAGAGGAGAGAGAGAGAGAGGAAAAGAAATAAAAAGAAAAGAAATTAGGAAAATTTCCTAATTTTTGAAAATTCCAAAAATGCGCCGACAATGCACAATTTCAGAAAAATACGCAAAAATAGTCGAAACGACGGGCTCGAAGAGTACATCGTCGCTGTAGCATCCACGAGTTCGAGAATTGACAAACAAACTCACCGTAGGGTTCCGTAACTAGTACGTGCGAAAAACTCACACGGCTCGTCAAACTCAACTCGGAAGCCACCAAAGCGAACCGAAACTCACCAAAACCAATCCGAAACAGATCCAAAAGATCCAACAAAGATCCAACAAGACCTGCAAAAGATCCATCAAGATCTAGGGCATTACAATAAGTCATTGATGTTTTACCACTCTTATATGACTAAACTACTTGATGTTCTTTAATGACAGATATGTCGAGGACTGGAGTGGAGATGGCAAAAGTGAAAGCTCATTGATCGCGCCCAAGTAAGGATGCAAATCTCTTCTACAAGCAAAAGTCGACACTTCACATTCGGCACTTCACATAGCCAACGTCGATGCACAATGAAGCATAGCCAAGAGAACCCAAGGTCAAAGACTCAGTTGACACCTTCAAGACTCTCAAGGTTGATGCCACAGATGAGAACGGACTGCTAAAGGAGTTAAGGCCTAAGTAAGGATGCAAATCTCTTCTACAAGAAAAAGTTGACACTTCACATTCGACACTTCACATAGTCAAGGTCGATGCACAATAAAGCATAGCCAAGAGAACCCAAGGTCAAAGACTCAGTTGACACCTTCAAGACTGTCAAGGTTGATGCCACATATGAGAACGGGCTGCTAAAGGAGTTAAGCGATTAAGCTAATGGGTTCACGGATTGAACCGAGAAACCCGGGAGTCTACCCAGCTGGCGGTCGACCACCAACCTAGGGGCGATCGACTACTCCTGCCAGTAGCTCCCTGTCTACACGATTCTCAGTGGCGATCGACTGCCAGCCCAGGGGCGGTCGATCGGAATTTCCAGGGACCAAATTTCTACAGGGTTTCTCAGTAGCGGTCGACCGCCAACTTCTGCAAGTCAACTACTAGCCCCAAGCCAACAATTGTTGACTTCGTTTTCCACCTCGAGGCCAGCCCCTTTCCATGGATTTGTTTAATCAAAAGTCACCCAATCTCCCATGATTTGTAGATCTGGTCTGGGGGATGTCTATGGACCATTCAAAGTCTATAAAACCAATGCTTCAAGGGGAACAAGGAGATACCAAGGGAGGCTAGAGGAGGAGATTCACGGTTACTGTAGCACCTCCGTGAATAGTACTTCGAGATAGAGTTCTTCATCTATTCCAGGATGATTCAAGTTTAGATCTGAAGCAAGCAACCTCCAAGGAAGCTAGAAGCAATCAAAGTTCTCAAAGGTGATCAAAGCTACATCCATACACCTCTTTATCAACTCAAGGCCATCCAAGTAAGCTCATTTTCAAGGGAGATTAAATCTGCATCCTTTATCTTCTTCCTCAACTCAAGGTGATCCAAAGAAGATCACTTCACAAGGAAGAAGATACCATTGAAGAATCAGATTCAAGCTCCAGCAATCTCAGACAAGATCTTTTCTCTTTGAGCATATTCTATATCTTGTTTGAGTGTTTTCATATTTGTTCTCTTTCCATTTTGTTCAAACTATTGAAACTGAAGATCGTCCCTACCGGTGGTTAGTAGGAAGGTAATCGGAAGTTGTCTGATCAGGGGTGTTGACGTCCCTACCGGTGGTTAGTAGGAAGGCAATCGGAGGTTTTTCCGATCTGCGGTTTAGTGCGTTGCACTAGTGAAGCCTCACCGAGTTTGGTGAGGGGTGGACGTAGGACTGGAGATTCAGTCCGAACCACCTTAAAATCTTATGTATTGTGGTTTGCTTGTGCGATTGCTTTGTGATAGATGTATGCTTAAGTTCAATATCTATATTACTTATTCATCTTGCTAAGCAAATCATTGTGTGCTACGCTAAGCTAGTTATATTCCGCTGTAATTCTTTTTATCTAGCTTTAAAGAGGGGTGTTCTACGAAAAGAGGGGTAGATCTATTCACCCCTCCCCTCTAGATCCGCTATCCACTACTCAACAAGTGGTATCAGAGCGAGGCTCTGCCATTCCCAGATCCTACGATCTGCAGGGAAAGATCCCGGTGTATTTTATTTAGATGGCTTCATATGCTACACATGTTTCGATGGTTTCTCCGCCCATTTATGATGGTTCAGATTTTTCTACATGGGTTGGGAGAATGTTTATCTATGTTAGCTCCATAGATCCACAATTGTGGACTCTTATATACGATGGTCCTCATGAGCTGCCATCAAATTCAATTGATTGGTCAGCCAAACATGAGACCAAACATAATGATAATCTTGTTGCATATAACTTAATTACAGTTGCAGTTGATCTCAGACTAACTCATCGTGTGTCCTCCTGCAGCACAGCCAAGCAAGTACTGGATAGGTTGGTGAAAATCAATGAAGGGAAGGGACAAGAATAAGAATGCTTCATGACCGACCGTGCAGAACAGTCCAGCAATACATCCTCATCACAGGTAAACTCTGACTCCGAGGAATTCACTTTTGAAGAGCTTATGGAAGCCTATGATGAGTTGATTACTCAATACAAAAAGATAAAATAAAAAAATAAAAATTTGAAAAAGGATCTCAAGAAAACTAACTAAAATGAAAGCTCTTTTTGTAAAAACTGTTATACTTTTGAAGAGTTTAACGACACTCTTTCTTTTGATCTAGATACGCATAAACAAAGCATTGCATGTCTAAGGGATGAAAATAAAAATCTTCATGATGAAATCACTAGGTTGGAAGAAATTGTAATAAAACTTCAAAACCAACCGAAATCAATCTCTAATGATCAAACTATGGCCGATGGGCTAATTCATGATGAGAGGTTGATTGAAGAAAGTTAAAATTTTGAAACTCGAAGTGAAAAAGTCCTAAAAGAAACTAAAGTCTCATGCTCTGCTAATTTTGCATGCAAAGAATGCTCGTTCATGAAAAAGATAAATATGGGTCTCCATGATGATCTTGAATGACAACAAAATCTGATTGATTCTCTGAAAGAAGAGAATAGAGAATTGTTGGAAAAGAAAATTGAACTTGAACAAGATGAAGAAGTGAATGAAAAATTGGTTGCTCTTGGAAAAGGCAAAACTGTCATTGATGATTACTCTGAAATATTGCATGCTTTAGAATAAGAAAATCAAAATCTTAAAGCGGTAAATGCCATACTCAATGAGCAATTGGCAGCATGCGAAGAGGGTCTTGATGAATCTAAACAGCATATTTCCTCACTTGAAAATAAAATTCAAGGTTTGAATAATTTCCTGTCAATATTTGCTCAAGACCAAGATTCTGGCTCATCAGAAGCCACCACTTCCCGTGGTCACCAAAAAGGGCATACTGCTCGAAAGAAAAGTAAAATTCAGCATGCTCATCCAAACATGCACTACAACATGTCCAATGCTAAATATCATGCTTTCCACAAAATGAATGTCCATTGTTATTATTGTGGTAGACATGGTCATGTTGTGCCCCTTAGGCACAAGCATGTGCTATGTTGATTTGATGATAGCAATGCTATTTTGTTTTGATGATAGCAACAAAGTGAGTGCATTTCTGTGCATCCTTTATCCTTGAGATCCTTGAGCATTCTGCATATGATAGCTACATGAATGATGATGAAATGATGTTTTGAATGCATTATTATGTTTGAATAGATTGCATTAATGTGTTCAGCATACATTACATTTCCCCAGTTTTGCATGTCTGTACATTGCATTTGCTCATGCCTTAAAGTCTGTACATTCATGTGCACAGTTCATGCTACCAAGTCTATACATTGCTGGTGCGAGCAGTTAAGTCCATACATGGCTAAGTCTGTACATTGGATGTGTCATAGACAAAGTCTGTACAGTGAGCGTCTCATTGGTGAAGTCTGTACACTCACCAGTTGAACTCCAAAGTCCATACATTGGATTGTAGCTTGCACGAAGCTAAGCCTATACATCAACTTGCATGAATTCAAAGTGTGTACATTGAATAGCATGCATTTCATGAAGTCTGTACATCCTGTGTCTCTGTTAAGCTTCAAAGTCTGCACATGGCTCACCGTCTCATGCATAGTCTGGACAGTTGTGGGTCGACGCTCCCTTCTGATGGGTCGACGCCCCCTTTGTTTTCCAAGTCCATACATTGATCTTCATATTCAAAGTCTGAACATTGGTCAAGTCCACACATTGTGCATTCTGACTTGAAGTCTATACAACGCTACATTGGCCAAGTCTATACACTGCATTGTTGATTGTTGGCAAAGTCTGCACATTCTGTAGTTTAACGTCTGCATGTATGAAGTCTGTACACTGCATTGTCTCAACTTGCATCTCACGCATCTAAAGTCTGTACAGCCTATTGTTTCAGCCAATGTCTCATTCAGTGTTAAAGTCTATATAGACTTCAGCGTCTCGTTCATGAAGTCTATACATCAGACTGTTCATGCCTTCATCGTGAAGTCTGTACATTGCATGCCTTCCACCAAGTCTATACTTTGGTCGGTGGCAAGTCTGTAGATTGGCTTCTCATTTGCTTCCAAGTCTATACATCACTGAAGCTTTCACGAGACGAAGTCTGTACATTGGACTATTGGGTAAAGTCTATACATCCTCTAGATGGAACTGTGCAAGTCTGTACATCGTTGCTTTGCCAAAGTATGTACATTGGCATCTTTTCCTACGTTGCACTTCCAAGTCTATACATTGGGACTTTTACCTACGCTCTGTTCAGCAAGTCTATACAGTGGTTGCTTTACCGACGTTGCCTTGCCAAAGTCTACTCACTGTGAACTTCCAAGTCTGTACAGACTTTACCTTGTTCAAGTCTGTACATCGTCCAGTTATCTTTGGCATGTCTACACACTGGAAGTCCATACAGTCAACTGCTTTGCTTTGATCTAGTGTGTACAGAGTTTCTCTAGGCATGAAGTCTGTACATCGTCTTAGCACTATAAAGTTTGTACTGACTTTCTCATGTGCTCAATGCATTTCATCAAGTCTATACATCGTGTAGCTTCATGTATGAAGTCTATACATTGTCCAGTGCATTGCATATATCATTTCATGAAGTCTGTACATTGTGCATCACTTGAATTCAAGTCTGTACATTGTGCTTCTATTGGTTGAAGTCTGTACAGCCTTTGCTTCGCCAAAGTCTATACATTGGTCTGCATTGCATTGCATGAAGTCTATACATTCATCTGCATTGCATTGCATGAAGTTTATACACTGGCTGCTGCATTCTCATGAAGTCTACACATCCGATAGTGTAAGTCTATACATCGCCCAGTGTCATGCTTGCATAGTCTATACAACGCTTGCTTTACAGACTCAAAGTCTACACATTGGTAGTCTGTACATCATTCATGAAGATTGAACATTGAGCAAGTGTATACATTGGACGAGTCTGCATCGTGCCTCATTCATGAAGTCTATACATCGTCTGTCTTCATTAAAGTCTCACGAAATCTGTACATCGTGACTTTTATGCTCCAAGTCTACACATCATGGCAAGTCCGAAGTCTACACATTGGAAGTATATTTCATTCATGCATCAATGGGTCGACCCCCTGATTAGATGAGTCGACGCCCCTTTAGACTTCTAAGTCTATACACTGTGTTCATGCATTGTTCTCATCCAAGTCTACACATTGAATGTTAGCATGCTCGCACACACTAAGACCATACATTGAATAAAGTATGTACGTTGCTATTGAACAAAGTCTGAACATTGCTTCAGCGTTGGCTTCAGCCAAGTCTATACATCGACTGGTTCTTAGTTGGGCCAAGTCTATACATTGCCCAGGCTGCATAACGTTAAGTCTTTACATTGAACTCTATACATTGCATGCAGTTGCACTTCACAAGTCTACACATTGCTGTTCTTCACAGCAAGTCTATACAATGCATTGCTTCCTTAAAGTCTGTACAGGGTTTATACTTAACCTGATAAGTGTTCTCGCCTGTCTGATAGGTGCTCTGCTCGTGGAGGCCAATGAAGGGCACGTGATCCGAGGCTGGAAGGGCTGACAGGAAGACGACACGTGGCCAAAAGTCCTGGGCAAGAAATGTGGAGAACACACACCCTAGCTGCTGGTGCTGCTGCTGCTATATATACGAGTCTTCTTCATCAATAGAAGATAGATCGAAGCATGTGAGTTGAACTAGAAGAGCAGAAGCAGAGAGCCCTTCGTTCCAGCAAAAGAGAAGAAGAAGAAAAAGGAAGAGAAAGAGAAGAAGAGCAGAAGAGAAAGAAGAGAAAGAGAGAGATAGAGTGCTCGAGCTGAGAGAGAGAGAGAGAGAGAGAGATTGTGGTTGTCTGGCATTTGGATCAAATCCAAGCCAGAAATGCTCCTTTGAGAGCTATATTTCTTGTTCTTCATTTACAGCTTTTCGTTGCTGTTTTGTTCCATCTTTTGTTTTCTTCTTATACCTTTCTTCAAGCTGTTAGTCAACGGTTGCAGTGGTGGATTCCACTGGACAGCAAGCTGTGATGCTCAGTGTTGCAGAGGTGGACTCCTCTGGATAGCAAGCTGTGATGCTCAGCGGGATGGCAAGCTGTGAGGCCCAGCAATTGTAGGCAAGCTGTGATGCCCAGCGGACGCAAGCTGTGTTGCGCAGCAGTAAGTCACACTCGGGTTTTGAGTGTGGGGTGGACGTAGGTCTGGAGGACTGAACCACCTAAAAACTCCTATTGCATTGTGGTTTGATTTATCTGTCTTTGCTTCCGCTAGATGTTTGCATAGGGGCGCTCCAAGTGTTTGCTTACTGGTTGAACAGAATATTTGATCAGCTTGTTTCATTTGTCTAAATCTATCTAGTGAGCATTAGATTTTAATTGAGCGAAAGTTTTTAAAGGACATATTCATTCACCCCCCCTCTGAATATATAGCACCGAACCCAACACTTGGTATCAGAGTGGGTTGCTGTGCATAGGATCTAACAATCCACAGCAGATCCTTCTAGCTGTTGGTGCATTTTAGAATGGGTCTTTTAAGATCGTGTTTTATTTCACTGAATTAGTGCTTTACTTTGCTCATCTGTTTTAGTGCATTTCTTGTCAATTGTCCTGTGCTTTGAATCTGGGTGTTATCTGCTTCAATGGCTAATCCTCCGATATTCAGAGGTAATAATTTTGAGTCTTGGTTTGAAAAGTTTCATCAGTATGTGAAATCAACTGATCCGAATCTCTGGAAGGTAATGACTCACGGTCCATACGACCTATCAAAAGATAAATCTAGATGGATTGAAAATTATAAATTGAAAGATTCTGTCAATACTAGAGCATTAGTTATAATGAAAGAATCAATTGACAGAGATTTAATCTCATGTACTTCTTTTTACAGGTCTGCCAAAGAAATTCTGGAAAAACTAAAGCTCACCAGGAATCACAACAAATGCTTGATGGCTGATCGGAGAAATGACGATGATGAAACCTCATCTCAGGTAAGCTCTGAATCAGATGGATACTCTTTTGATGAATTGATAGTGATGTATGAAAATTTGTTAGAAGTATCCAAGAAATTAAAATCTGAAAATAAAAAGTTGAAAAAGAAATGTGATAAAATAAAATTGAAAGATTCCTGTGAAAACTGTCCAAATTTGAAATAATCTTATGATGCATGTACACTAGACTTTCAGAACCTTAAGAAACAAAATGATTCTCTAGAAATTGAAAAATAAACATACTTGGACAAAATGTCAGAAATTGAGAATCAGCCGAATGATAAGAAAAATGAGCATCTAAAAAGCATGCAAGAACTTCCTGAAGTCAATTCTGAATTGGACAAACTGAAACTTGAGAATAAAGAATTTTAAAAGAAAAATGAAAACCTTATGGCTAGAATAAATGAAATCAATGGGAAGGTTCACATTCCTCTTCTGCTGAATCAAACTGCAATATGTGCTCAGCTCTAAGAGAACATAATGAAGATCTTTATAGTGAGAATGAATGGCTGAGTAAACAAATTATCTCACTTAAAGAGGATCACAAAAACTTGGTGGCTGAGAAAATTAGAGTGGAGGAAAGAGAAGAGGAGCTAGTTGAAAAGCTGGTGCTGATGTCTGGAAGTGGAAAATGCAATGAAATAGTCATAAAGCTATCTGAAGAGAACAAAGAACTGAGGGAACAAAACAAGAAACTGATGATTTTAAATACTATTTTCTCACATAGGTTTCTGACTGTCGAAAAAGAAAAATCTGTTATTAAGGAAGCTCAATCACAAAGACTTAAGGAGGAAAACACTGAACTGAAAGCTGAAGTTGAAAATTTAAAGTTGTTAAATACTGGCCTATCTGAAACACTTCTCACCTTAAACAAGGGAAAGCTCACTTGTGATGAAGAATCACAAATGTTGAACAGTCTAGAACAAGAAATTGAGAAGTATAAAATTGTAAATAAAGTCTTAAGTGAATGTGTCAATTGCAGTGAACAGGAGATAGCAAGTTATGAGCTTCATATAACATCTTTGGAAAATAAGATTCAGGAACTAGAAAAATCAACATCTGCCAAGAATGAAAGAAAAGTAAAAACTGTTGTGAAAAGGAAGGATGACAATTCAAGAAAGGGGACAAGCTGTAGTCCTGATGTTAAGGAAACTACCAGCAACCAGCTATATACTACCTTTGTGCATAGTTCTGATGTAGCTGGTACCTCAAGGCAATCCCCAAAATAAAATGAAAATCAGAAGTCACCTTCAAAATCTGTCTTTCAGTTCAAAGCCCAGAAAATTGAAAAGCAAACAAAACTTGTTGAGAATAATCAGAAATTGAAAAGAAAGAGTCAAACAAAGAAGGCAAAGAATAATTCTGGTTATACTCTGAAATTTGTTAGCTCTGTTGAATCTGATGGGTCAATGTAAAATGCTCATGCTTCTTGTACTCATTCACATGCATCTGTGAATTCATCTAATAGAAACTATGCCCCTAGGAAATCTGATGCTTCTTGCTACTACTGTGGTAGGCATGGTCATTATATGGATGACTGCAGTGTGATAAAAAGTGATGATATGATGCATGATAAATCTTTTTTAAATACTCATCACCACCCCAAAAGAAACATGTCTGCTTCAAACCAACACATCATTTGTTATAATTGTAACAAACGTGGTCATAAAGCTGTTGAGTGTTGGTTTAGGCCTTCATGGGGATATAATGGCTCAAGAGGTAAGCACCCAAGGTGCTTCGAATGTGGAAGGCATGGCCACACAGTCAAAGACTGCTGGCATGCTCAGGGAAGTAGATTCAATTCTAAATCTGTAAAATTTCCTACTCCCAATACTGTTGATAAGAAGAAAATTGAATTCATGAAAAAGATTTGTTACTACTTTAATTATGGAAAACCTCGCCACAAAGCTTCTGACTGCTGGATGGTAGGTTATGGAAAATAATATGTTCATGCCAACAATAGAAAATTTCATGTTAATGCACAAAGACTTCATGCTAATAACTGTGTGCATAACATGAAATCAAAGCATGTTGCTTCCTGTTATTATTGTGGGCTATTTGGACATTCTATGGTTGATTATTTTCTGATGGAATATGATGATAATTCTGCTAAGAAACTGTTCAGAACACTTGTCAGGGTAAATGCAGGACCCAAAGTTGCTTGGGTCCCTGCAGGATCAAAATGATCATAATGTTGCAGGTGTGCCTTGGGTCAAAGAATAAACAGGGGTTAACAAACCAAAGCACTCAAATGGAAACCCCATGATTCAACTCTTCAGGTTAGTTCTGAACTTTGTTTTAAATTCATCATCTGAAATTGTTATTTTGCTTGGTTGATTTTTGATGCTCTCTTCTTGTCTAGCTGATCAGTCTGCATTCCAGACTCAGCTATTGAATTCATTTCTGCATATATCTGATGCTCTTCTCTTGCCATATGTTGAACTGAGTTTGAATGATTCTTAAGTGTAGACAGTTGATGCATTATATAGACTTTGTGTCAATGCAATTGTATGATTGTTGTTAAATGCATAACTTGCACTGAGTTTGAATGGGTCATTTAGTGCTACAGTCAATGCATGTGTCCAATGTCTGCATACATAAATTGCATGACTGTCAAGAAATTTGTTCAATGCATATAGGATAGCTTTGCACTGCATCTCTTTGCATAACCCTGGTATATCAAATGGTAAGTTACTAAAAGGCAAGGAAATCTGCCCGGAGATTCTTACTATGTGTGAGATGGTCCTTGAGACCAGGTACTCCGCCAAGTACCAAGGGTCTAGTTTTCATATAGAGCAGTGTATTGCATAGCATTAAATTTGAAAAATCTGAAAAAGGATAAAAATGCTCATGACTTGGATGCATAAACTTGAATTGATTGCTTACTTGCCTCATGTATCATTGGTGCATAATCTGCATGTAGAACAGTCCATTGCATAGCATATTGTTGCATCTTGTTGTCAGGGGGAGCTGAGAGTTCTGTTAAATTCATTGGATCCTTGCTACTTCTCACTGTCCCCATTTAATTCATTCATATTCTTTGACATCAGTTGCTTTTGGACCATAATGCCTATTGCTATCATTTCCCTAACCTTCACTGAACAACAGTATTGCCTCTGGTTTAGTGAATTGAGTTATGGTTATTACAATTATTCATTTATAAGAATCACTCTTACAAATTGAAAGGAACTAAAGGTTTAACCTTTATAAATTGAAGAGTTAAGTGTCTGCCTTCAGAATTTGAGATAAAAGAAAACTTTTATAGCTCTTAATATTTGTCTCATGATTAAAATAGAAAAAGATTTTTTTAATACCTGAAAATGGTAAACTGGAAATGTCTAGAACAGGTGAATAAGAGTATGTAATGTTTTTAAACAATCACTCTAAAAAAAATAAGGGCAGTAGTAAATAAGAACATTAATGTAAAGAACTGAACATTGTGACAAAGCAATGGCCGATTGCGCTGAGAAACTGTGATCTCTTCCAAAGAAGCAGGAGAACTCACATGTCATGAAGTGCTTCAAGCTAACTCTGTTCATAGGGTCAAATCTATAGGGGGAGTCCTCACCAAGTAACTGGGGGCACTGGCCTCTGATCAAGGTGTGCCCTTAATGTCAAAGGTGAAGATAGTCCCTTGTAGGTTTTGATCTGAAATAGATCTAATAGTTTATGCCTAGTAATTGGGGGTACCTGCCTCTGATCAAGGTGTACACCTAATGTCAACAGCATAAATGCCACTGGTCTATTCACTTAGCTCAGTTTCTAAAAAATTAAAAAGTCAAAAATTAATCTGCTGTAACCCTTCGAAAATCAAAAGTCATTGAGTGAAAACTGTTTTTCTCAATACATATTCAAGTTGCCTTTCTTGATCTTCCATGTTTAATCACAAAAGGGTATTATTTCTGACTTCTCTATTAAAACCATGTGCCTCAGATACATTGCTATAAATGGAATCTAAAACTCTTTTTCAGGAGTCAGCTGTTTTACTCTAGATTTATCATTGTTAAACCTGAATTTTTGTCAAAATTGTATATTGCTGATTATTATACTTTAACAATTTTTTATAATCATGCTCCCTTTCTGAACCAATGCTTATGCTGTTGTCAAGTGACCCTCCTACCTTCTCTACCTTTGTATATCTGTCCATATTCCTTCTCACAGGGGGAGCAATTATTTAGGGGGAGAACTAGTTCAGGGAGAGTTATGCATTCAAGGGGAAAATGAGGTGCTCTAAGGGAATTTGCATGCATACTGCCATGTTGCACTCATGTTTATACTATTTTTCTCTTTTTTGATTATGTCAAAGGGGGAGAAAATCTTGGTGACTTACTGTCACTTTGTTGCCATCATCAAAAAGGGGGAGAATGTTGTGCCCCTTAGGCACAAGCATGTGCTATGTTGATTTAATGATAGCAATGCTATTTTGTTTTGATGATAGCAACAAAGTGAGTGCATTTCTGTGCATCCTTTATCCTTGAGATCCTTGAGCATTCTGCATATGATAGCTACATGAATGATGATGAAATGATGTTTTGAATGCATTATTCTGTTTGAATAGATTGCATTAATGTGTTCCAGCATACATTGCATTTCCCCAGTTTTGCATGTCTGTACATTGCATTTGCTCATGCCTTAGAGTCTGTACATTCATGTGCACAGTTCATGCTACCAAGTCTATACATTACTGGTGCGAGCAGTTAAGTCCATACATGGCTAAGTCTGTACATTGGATGTGTCACAGACAAAGTCTGTACAGTGAGCGTCTCATTGGTGAAGTCTGTACACTCACCAGTTGAACTTCAAAGTCCATACATTGGACTGTAGCTTGCACGAAGCTAAGCCTATACATCAGCTTGCATGAATTCAAAGTGTGTACATTGAATAGCATGCATTTCATGAAGTCTGTACATCCTGTGTCTCTGTTAAGCTTCAAAGTCTGCACATGGCTCACCGTCTCATGCATAGTCTAGACAGTTGTGGGTCGACGCTCCCTTCTGATGGGTCGACGCCCCCTTTGTTTTCCAAGTCCATACATTGATCTTCATATTCAAAGTCTGAACATTGGTCAAGTCCACACATTGTGCATTCTGACTTGAAGTCTATACAACGCTGCATTGGCCACGTCTATACACTGCATTGTTGATTGTTGGCAAAGTCTGCACATTCTGTAGTTCAACGTCTGCATGCATGAAGTCTGTACACTGCATTGTCTCAACTTGCGTCTCACGCATCTTAAGTCTGTACAGCCTATTGTTTCAACTGACGTCTCATTCAGTGTTAAAGTCTATACAGACTTCAGCGTCTCGTTCATGAAGTCTATACATCAGACTGTTCATGCCTTCATCGTGGAGTCTGTACATTGCATGCCTTCCACCAAGTCTATACTTTGGTCGGTGGTAAGTCTGTATATTGGCTTCTCATTTGCTTCCAAGTCTATACATCACTGAAGCTTTCACGAGACGAAGTCTGTACATTGGACTATTGGGTAAAGTCTATACATCCTCTAGCTGGAACTGTGCAAGTCTGTACATCGCTACTTTGCCAAAGTCTGTACATTGGCATCTTTTCCTACGTTGCACTTCCAAGTCTATATATTGGGACTTTTACCTACGCTCTGTTCAGCAAGTCTATACAGTGGTTGCTTTACCGACGTTGCCTTGCCAAAGTCTACTCACTGTGAACTTCCAAGTCTGTACAGACTTTACCTTGTTCAAGTCTGTACATCGTCCAGTTATCTTTGGCATGTCTACACACTGGAAGTCCATACAGTCAACTGCTTTGCTTTGATCTAGTGTGTACAGAGTTTCTCTAGGCATGAAGTCTGTACATCGTCTTAGCACTATAAAGTTTGTACTGACTTTCTCATGTGCTCAATGCATTTCATCAAGTCTATACATCGTGTAGCTTCATGTATGAAGTCTATACATTGTCCAGTGCATTGCATACATCATTTCATGAAGTTTGTACATTGTGCATCACTTGAATTCAAGTCTGTACATTGTGCTTCTATTGGTTGAAGTCTGTACAGCCTTTGCTTCGCCAAAGTCTGTACATTGGTCTGCATTGCATTACATGAAGTCTGTACATTCATTTGCATTGCATTGCATGAAGTCTATACACTGGCTACTGCATTCTCATGAAGTCTACACATCCGATAGTGTAAGTCTATACATCGCCCAGTGTCATGCTTGCATAGTCTGTACAACGCTTGCTTTACAGACTCAAAGTCTACACATTGGTAGTCTGTACATCATTCATGAAGATTGAACATTGAGCAAGTGTATACATTGGACGAGTCTGCATCGTGCCTCAGTCATGAAGTCTATACATCGTCTGTCTTCATTAAAGTCTCACGAAGTCTGTACATCGTGGCTTTTGTGCTCCAAGTCTACACATCATGGCAAGTCCGAAGTCTACACATTGGAAGCATATTTCATTCATGCATTAATGGGTCGACCCCCTGATTAGATGAGTCGACGCCCCTTTAGACTTCTAAGTCTATACACTGTGTTCATGCATTGTTCTAATCCAAGTCTACACATTGAATGTTAGCATGCTCGCTGTAATGCCCTGGATCCATGGTAGATCTTTGCTGGATCCTTTGCAGGTCTTGTTGGATCTTTGTTGGATCTTTCGGATCTGTTTTGGATTGGTTTCGTTGAGTTTTGGTTCGCTTTTGTGGCTTCCGAGTTGAGGTTGACGAGCCGTGTGGGTTTTTCTCACGTACTAGTTACGGAACCCTACGGTGAGTTTGTTTGTCAATTCGCGAACTCGTGGATGCTGCAGCGACGATATACTCTTCGAGCCGGTCGTTTCGACTATTTTTGCGTATTTTTCTGAATTTGTGCATTTTCGACGTATTTTCAGAATTTTTGGAAATTAGGAAAATTTCCTAATTTCTTTTCTTTTTATTCCTTTTTCCTCTCTCTCTCCTCACTCTCGCGATCTCTTCCTCTCTCTCCCGTTCTCTCTCGTTCTCTCCCCTTTCTGGCTCCGGCTGCAGACGGAGGCGCTCGTGGGTGAGGTGGCGACGAGGTGGAGCTGTCGAGGTGCGCGATGGGGCGAGGATCGGATCGATTCTGGCGCGATCCCGTTCGGTGGATTCAAAGCCGGTGAAATCGGTTCGTGAGTGGATTTCGGCGTGGTTTAGTCTTTTCGGGGCTCGATTTCTTCGGTGGAGGTAGGGTGACTGATCCTTACATCGTCCTCTTCGTTTTCCCTATCATTGCACGGCGTTCGGTTAATGAAACGGTCGAGTTTGGGCTTGTTTCGCCTAAACTGTGATTTTCGTGGTTTTTAGGGTCGGCCGATAAACGGCGACCATTTGCGACGTAGTTAGTTTCTGTGACGCGCCTAGTCCTGGCCGTTACTTGCTGTTTGACCGACATTGACCATTAGAGGCGGTGCCTCTGACGGTGGTGCCCCTATCCGTTGTTTGAGTGTAACGCGCCTGCCCCCGGCCGTTACATTCTGTTTGGCCGAGCTTGGGTGGCTGTGCCTGTTGGATATAACGGATATGCCCCCATGCGTCGTTGTGTTATAACGCACCTGTCTCTGGCCGTCATTTGTTGTTTTGTGCTGGGTTGAGGGTGGCTGGGCACGTTGATAGTAACGCGCCTTCCCCTGCGTGTCGTTTGGCTCTGACGTGTCTCCCTTGCCGCGTTGTTTGTTTGTAACGCGCCTGGCGTTGCACGTTACTTCGCTTTGGTTGTGGGTGGCTGTGCACGTTGTGAATAACGCGCCTGCTCCCGTGCGTCGTTTGGCTGTAACGCGCTTAGTCTAGTGCGTTACTTGGCTCGTGCGTGTTTTGAGTCTTAGAGTTGGTTAGGGTGGTGTGAGCGATGGCCTGTCGCCCGACCGTCGCTTAATGAGTAACGGCCCTGGTCTAGACCGTCACATGCTTGGGCGCGTTACATGTCCTGTGCTCCGTTTTCCGTGATTTCAGTTTTAGCTTGTCTTGGCTTGTTCTTGTGATCTGCCCGTTCTCCCGTGGATGTCTCCCGACGTCCTATGAGGGTTAAGATTACGTGTAAGGTGGCCAGGAGTCTTCTTGCTTGAGGTAGGATTCTCTTTCCTACTTTTCGAGCATTGTTGTTGGGTTCAGGTCAACCCGGTGTGACCCAGTGGTTGACGTGTGACCTTGCGTGTGTGTGTCTCGGTGGTTCTATCCGGCTCGAGACACTGCTTCTGGATGCCTCGAGGTGTTGTTCCACCTCGGTTTGCATGTCCAGGCGTGTCGGAGGGTTCTTGGTGTTTCCCTCAGATCTCCGTGTGTTGTTTTCTGCGGAGCGTGGTTTCTTCTGGCTTAGGATTGGACCGATTGGCGGCTTGTTCCGCTGGTTGTGACGATCTTGCCGTTGAGTCGTCTGACTCAAGGATCGTTGCGTTGTAGGTCTAGTTGCCTGATCCTGAGTCTGTTGGCGGTTGTCTAACTGCCTTGGTGCTTTGTGGTGCACTAGACATGGCTTTTCTTAGACTGTCTATTCTTTAGCACCTGTGTTTCGGAGCCTGTGCCTTGTGAGCCTCCACTAGTTGTAGCCCTAGGCTTTTGCCGACCCACCGGGAGTGGTAGAGGGGTTTTCCTGTTGCGTTTGGTACATGCGGTTCTTAAGCTAGTTCCGTAGGCCCCGGCTAGCGGTAGCGTCCTACCGAGGGGAATACTAGCTAGAGGCCTAGCCTAGGTAGTGGTCAGTGTGTGCACACGTGGTCAGGGACTGGGGACTTGCGCCGATGGGCGTGGCCCTGACTAGTCACTCGCTGTTGGTGCAATAGTTTCGTGCTGTGGTACCATGTTTCCTTGGAACTGTTGTTCCTCGGACCTGGTTCTTGGTGTGTCTTGTCCTTGAGAGACTTGACACTTGTGGCGCAGTGTAAGACGTCAGTGGACGCATCTGGCTGTTCTTCTGAGCGGAGGGTGCTCCTGTCACTTGGTGCGGTGACTCTCGGCATTTTCTTGCGCGCTGTGACCTTTTCGAGTTGCCCTCTCGTGGCCGTACTCGAGGTCAGTGTTCTGTCGTTTGCATGACGTTCTTGTCATGCGTGGGGCTGCGTGCACGACGTTTCATGTCGTGTTTGTCTATGTTTTCGGCGTCGGCGTCTGCCTTCGCCTTTGCTTTGGCTGACGGACTGGGTTACCCTACTGTGTGAGTTTGGGGTCGACCGTCTGTTGCCGTTTGGAGTAGCTTAGGGTGCCGAGTTCTCCTCGGTGGTTGTTGTTCCGTGTTTTATGGCCTCGCTCTTCTTTGTTGTTGAGCTCCCCTTGCTCTTAGCCTGTTCCCTACTCCTGATGTACCCTATCTGTTTGCAGCCTTGTAGTGTAGCTTTTCCTGCTTTGCTACACTCGTTGTTTCCGTAGTTGCTTCCGTTGCACTGTGCATTTTCCAGTGGGGATCCGCGTGACCCCTACTGAGTTTCTGTTGAGACTCACCCCTGCTTTTCAGGTGGGTTTCGCCGTCTGCCTCTGCTGTCCTTGGTGGAGCGCGTTCGCTGTAGCTGCCAGCTGTACCTGCGTCGGGCTTCCCCCGACTTCTGTGTACGTTTCTTTTCTGTCGGACTGTACTGTGATGGACTTGTTGTCTTTCCTTTGGGCTAGACTCTGGTGTATAATTGTAATTATTGAAATTATTAATGAAAATATAATTTTATTTCTGCTACTTTAGCAATCCAATCTAATGAAATTTAATTGCCTTCTGTTATATCTGCTGGCTTCAATGTATTCCACACACTCCTTTCTCCGTTCGGCGCTTTCCCACGCTTGGGAGGCCTCGCGGGTCCCATGTGGTATCACGTGTAATCGATATTTATACCGGGTGCACCGGGTATCCGGAATCCGGGTCGCTACAGTTGGTATCAGAGCAGTGTTTTGAGATGTTCGGAGTTTCTTTTCTCAGCTATCAGAGCATTGTCGTGTGAAATACATGGAAATCCAGATGTACAGTTACGAGAGTCCTTAAGGTCCAGTACAGTCTCTTGCTGGCGTAGGTGTTGAGATGGTTTATCGCGGTGCTTTTTGCGCGTGGTCTTGTACATGCTTGGTTGGCACTGTGCGAGATGGTTTTTGCTCTCGTCTGGGTGTGACGAGGTGCTTTGTTCGATTTTGAAGTTGTCTTGATCATGTTGCACTTGGCAGTGTTTGTCGGTTGGCATGAACCTGCAGTGCCTTGTTTGAGCTGTTTTCTGTGCTTTTGCTCAGGTGGCTTATGACTTTCAGCATTGGTGTGATGGCCATGCACGTTCTTACGTTGCTTTGGTTGTCCCAGCTTGAGTCTGTGTAGCTCCTGATGCATCGTTGTTTCGGTTGTCTTGATTATCGTGTTGCCTCGATTGAGAAGTTACTCAAGCGAACCTAGGATTTTCCCTTCCTGGTGAGCTGTTGTTGTCGAGCTTGTTGCTTCTCATTCTTCTTGGTGAAGCTTTTTCGATGTTAACCTTGGAATTGCTGTCTTAGTGTTGCCTTTATCCTGCGTCTGCTTAAGTGTGGACAGCTTTGTTTTGAGCCTGATCTGCTCCTTGTTGTACGGTGGCTTGGCTTTGGACTCCGTAATGGTGTTAAGAGCTGTCGTGTATCGTATTTGTCGTGACGTGTCCAACGGCTGATGTATTGTGAAGGCTCATTTGTCGTTCCAGGACATGAAGGTAAACTGAGATTAGCTCTTTCTACGTGCTTTGTGCTGAAGCTGGTGCTCTTCCTTTGTTGCACTTAGGCTCCTTGTGATCGGTTGTTCGCGAGATTGGTGCTCGTGGCATGTTAATTGCGATCTTTGTTGATTGCGATGGCATCTGGTATGTGCTGAGGTGCGATTATCGGTGTTGTTCTGTTGCCTGTGCGCGTTGTTGAGAGTACATCGGAAGTGTGTGGGTTGGCTACCCACTCGTCGAGAGGTTCATTCTTTCTCGATGTGACTTCATCTTGGCTTCTCGTGCCTTGACTTTGTTGTAGATCTCTTTTAAAATCCACACTTAAAAATATAAAAAGCAATAGATATATGGGTGAAAGCAATAAAAATAGCACGAGGTGCTAATGTGGAGTGTGTGTGTGATCGCCAGAGACACGAGGGTCTCAAGTGGAAAATAATATGGGGAGATGATCGCAAAATACCTCAAATATGCGGGGGATGTGAGTATTCCTTTCTCTTCAAATCGGCCGGCCGATGAAGAGAGTTCTTCAATTAATTACCCTTGCAAAACAAAGACAACAACAATAAAGATATGGATTAGAATAAAGGTGAGTGTAGCATCAAATCCTAAATAAAGATGAGCATGAAATCGTGGTGAAGAACACACCTTAAGGGGATTGGCCCTTAAACCCCTATGCAAAGGGTGTGGGAGATGAATGATGAATGATATGATATAAAAAATAAGGGGAGTGTGCAAGAGATTGCACTAAGGGGAGCCTCAACGTGGTTGAGAATAATAAAAAAAAATGAAGGGAGATGTGCATGCATGCATATGATGAAAATAGAAACAAAAGGAATGCAAAATAAAAGAAGAGGAAGAGGTGGCCTGTGCTTTGGCTTAAATGTTAAAGGGGGGAGGAAGCTCTGCCGTAGGAAGATGAGCATGGGCTTCTCCTTCAGCCAACAGCATGCAGCACCTGCGATAGAAGAAAGGAAAAGAGAAGAAAATAAAAAAAGAAGGAAGAAGAACGGGGGGAAGGCAACAGGAGGGATCCGAAGAAGAGGAGTCCAACCAAACAACAGAGCCATTGGCTCTATTAAATAGGTTGAGGAAGAGATAAACATGGGCAAGAGTCCTAAGAGGGAAATGATAAGAATGGGCAAGAGCCCAAACCAAGTAGGCATCTATCGAAGCAAGGACTCTCTGGGGAAAGGGCTGCGTAGCCAGAAAGTGAAACACGCCTTAGGTCAGGGCGTCAATTAATGAATTGACGACTTGACCAGAGGGCGTTTCTCAAAAACACGCCCTGCACAAGGGCGTTTCTCAAAAAACCAAATTTAGCAATAAAATCTCCCCATATTTGAAAAATGTAAAATATGCCTTAATTAAAGCCACGTTTAAAAACACGCCCCTGAGAAGGGCGTTAATTTCAAGAGCTCAAATGGGGAAGTCGGTCAAACTTAGAAGAATTAACGCCCTCAGGTGAGGTCGTCCTTTCTTTAAGAAACGCCCTTGGTTAAGTCATGTTTTGAAGAAAACACGCCCTTACCCAGGTCGTGAATTTAGAAAATTCATAAAATAGATAAAATGGGGGAGAAATAGATAAAATGGGAGAAAACGCCCTAGACAAGGTCGTGTTTCAAAAACACGCCCCTGATGAGGGCGTGAATTCAAAAAAAATAGAGATAAATGCCCAGAAAATCCAGAAAAATAGGAAAAAGGAGATAAATGGGGAAAAATAGGAGAAATTCAAGAAAAAGTGGGAAAACCACTCAAATAAGCTGATTTGAGGGTCAAATGGGGCATCGCAGAGCGATATGAAATATACTCAAAATAATGTCAATTTTAGCGTGTCTACAGCTGCCCCGTCTTGGCGTCTGCTTTGCAAGGGAGCGTAGCAAACTGAAAAGTAGATGCCAAGGTGTGATGAGACACGCAATCAACATCACTTGATGAGAATCAAATCAAAAGTACGAGATGAAGCAAATCTCGGGAAATTCAAGGAAATCAACAATGTTTGGATAAAAGGGGAGATGCGCAAGCGGTGCACGAAGGAGATAAAATAAATGATCAACTTCCAACGCGGTGGAAGTACCCCAGGTCACAAACCTGTAGGTTTCACCATTGGGGAGCGGTTACCAGCCAGTGGACGTGCTGCAGCCAAGGTGGATCAAAGGAAAGGAGATTAAAAATAAGATGATAAAAATCCAAATAAGGAGCTTTCGAGAAAATCACCCAAAACAGCGACAAAACGAACTGAGGATCCAATTCGGCAAGGAAAATCTCATATCGAGAAAGATTAAGATCAATTCAACTCTCACATCAGCTTATCAAAAATGATTTTTCAACAATTGCTTCAAAGTCCTACATGAATGCATGCTGGGCTAAAGGGAAAAATAACAAATGAAAATATAATATAATCAAGGATAATATTGTTAAACTGCCCAGACTGGGTCAAGAAACCAATTCTGCGAGCTGATACTAAGCCGAAGCCCGTTTATCCACGCACCAACTCGTAAAAAGGGAACCATCGTCCCTAGTCTCGGACGGCTCAACGGCCTATCCGTATGACTAAGACTCCTCTGGAATCATCATTGTTTTTGATGAAGGGGAACTCAAATTCCAGATTTACCAAAGCCACAAGGTCCTTGATATAATCTAGTAACTTATGTAACATATAGTAGAATGCATACAGGGAGATGGTGATATCAATAAGCCTGGGGGACTCAGAAATGAGCTGCAAGACCGGTGGGACTTTGATGATGATGCCCAGCCGGCGGGACCAAGAGCTTCTTATCCTGCGCTCAAAAATTCATTAGCCAAGATATAAAAGATAACAAACAATGAAGAAGGCATTTAAGCATAGCAATCATCAATATCATTCAAACATGTAATGAATAGCATAAGTCAAATCATAGCATTGTTTCTTGTTTTATCACGAGGAGACAATCTGGCTAATCAAGATTTGGAATTGAATGATCAAGATCTGATATAATGCCCATCGGCGGAGTGATCAGATAAAATTAGCAGGAGCTGATTAAAAAAAATTTGGAGATGAATAATCATGAGATATGAGGAAATGATAATCAAAATGCCCAGGGTGGCATGTTATGAGAATATCGGGAAGAATCAATAGATTGATAGCAATAAGTGGAGAGAGGACTCATCCCGTGCTCCTGGTCCTTGCAAAGTTGTTCCTGCAAAACACCATCAGACAATACAATGCAATTTTTTTGGATTTTGAGAATATGCAAATTTTTATGAGTTTTGAAAAAGATATTCCAATTTTTATGAATTTTATCAATATGCAAATTTTTGTGGTTTTTTTTTTTTTTAGGAAAAGATGTTCAAATTTTTATGAAGTTTTGAGAAAGAAATATTCAATTTTTTGTTTGATTTTGGTTAAACATTGCTAAAGCAGCATCAAAGGGTGTCTTAAACCACTGGCTAGGGGCCCTCGTTCCTTCCCCTTTCGCTAAAATTTCCCAAAGCTGGACGTGCATTGAAAGTGGCATCCTATAACCGACCGTCTTTGATCAACGGTGCCCCTACCAAGGCCATACCTGAGAAACATTCGGCCTTGGAGGGAGAAGAGAAGAATAATTGGAGATAAACTTTATGCAGGATGGGAGATATCGGGACTTGAATTCCTTCCAAGGTGTTCCCTTCAAAGAGGTAGTCTGTTGTGCCGGGGCTTTGTGCCTTTGCTTTTCAGACCCTTGACATGCATACGACCAGGGTTTTCCCTGCGGGGACTTTGCCACTCTTGTCATGCCATAATTCCTAATTTGCAATTACCAAAATTCTGATTTGATTTCCATAATAGCCCTTGTGGCAAGATTTATCATGAAATTCATATTTATTTTTCTTCTGGGTCAAGACTGCCCCTATTTGAGACTCCTCTCGTATTGGGATTTACCAAGGTTGGTCATCTCATCCGTCAATCTCTTGCACCTGCATTCGGCCGAGTAAAGAAGAGAAAAAGACTTTCAGAAATTCATGGCATGGCCAAGGTAGGAACGGTGTTTTATCAAGGAGCCGGCTAAGGACGCCGTGAAGTGTGTGGAATGCCCAACCGAGGGTTACTTTTAAACAAGCGGGGAAAGAATGTTGAATTCCCAATGCTGGGTTCTTTATCAACCAAAGTGCTACAAAGTAAGTCTAAAGACTCTTTTGAGAATGATTTAATTTAAAAGCCTAAGATAAAGGTTTAAAACACCATTCTTAATCTTGTTATGAAGCACTTCCTTTTGAGAATCATGCGTGAAGAAATGGGGAGATGATATTATAAAAATGCGTACTTACGCCAATATGTTACCTTACAACCTTTCTTGAAGCAACTGTCAGAGGCGAGGTTGATCATCATGGGATTTGTCCTCTTTGGCAGATAAAATGATATGAAGCAAAGGATTTGAAAGTGGCTTAACAAGAAGGAGTGGTGTCAGGACCAGACTCAGACGAATAAGGAAAAAAAGGAAGAGAGGCGAGGGCTAGAACTCCCTCACTAAGGTGTGGAGACCCTGATCACATGGAACAGTCTACAGAAGAAGCGGAGAATTAGAAGGAGGAGTGAGGACTAAAGCCTCGAAAGCAATGGGAGAATGGGCAGATGCCCAAGGCAGTGGATGTGGAAGAAGTTAGGTCGGACCCAGAATCAGGAGGAATTAGAAGAAGAAATTGGTAGATGGAAAGAGGTGGATCCGGAGGGTCCGGAGGTAAAGGAGCATCGTGATAGGAGGAATCATCCGGGGGCTCCGGAGGGATAACGAAAGAAGGGACGCGATGCCCTGGGGAGAAATAGGGAAAAAGATGATGACAAAGATGACGGAAAAGGAAGAAGAGAATAAAAGATATGGAGTCCCGGAGGAGCAAAAAGATGAATTGAAGAAAATATGGAAGGTCCGGAGGTTCCGGAGGAATGAAATCAGGAGGGTCGTGATGCCCTGGGAGATGATAGAGAGAATAAGACGGAGAATCCGGAGGTTCCGGGGGAATAAAATCAGGAAGGAGAAGGTGGAAAGGGGCGTCGTGCCCGAGGGAAAAGTCCGGAGGTTCCGGGGGAATGACAAAAGAAGGGACGCGATGCCCGAGGAAAAGATGGAGAGAATCCGGAGATTCCAGAGGGATGAAATCAGTAAGGAGAAGATGGAAAGGGGCGTCGTGCCCGAGGGAAAAGTCCGGAGGTTCCGGAGGAGGAGAATGAAAAGGGGCGTGATGCCCGAGGGAAAAGTCCGGAGGTTCCGGAGGAGGAGAATGAAAAGGGGCGTGATGCCCGAGGGGAAAGTCCGGAGGTTCCGGAGGAAGCAAATAGAAAGGGGCGCGATGCCCGGGGAAAAGATGGAGACAATCAGGTGGAGAATCCGGAGGTTCCGGAGGGAGCAAATGGAAAGGGGCGCGATGCCCGAGAGATAAGTCCGGAGGTTCCGGAGGAATAGAATCAGAAAGGGCGAGATGCCCAAAGAGGAGGGATAAAATTCCTAGAGGTTCCAGGGAGATAGCAGGAAAGGGGGCGCGATGCCCCAAGGGGAGTGGACAAAAAGATGAATATGAATAAGATGGGAAATGCGAAATATCCGGCGGTGCCGGAAGACGGGGAGATACGGGTTTGGAAACCCGGGAAGCAGGAGGTGCAAATGTGTGCAATGGGATGCATGCAATGAATGCAAAGAATTGGAAGAATATGAAGAATGTGAAGGGCGAGAGGATGAGATCCTCCTCCTAACCCAGGGAATGGCCCATGAAGAAAAGGTGATAGAGATGGATATGGATGAAGTTGAATGAACAAGAGTGGAAGGAATAGGGGACGGCTCCTTAAGACAATTGCCCCTCCACGGCAGTGAACATGTACGACCAATTGGCCCAATAAAGGAAGCTTCAATAAATGACAACCCCCTTGGGAAGCGAAGATCAATAAAGTGAGGGAGTCGTAGAGTTGGAACGGGAAGCATTATGTTGCCCATTGATGGTGATGAATATGGAATGTTGAATAAAATGGGCATTCGCCCCTTGTAAATGAATTCGGAATTCGAAGGTTTGAACAAAGGGTGCCCTGCCCGGCCTTCATACGGCGTTAACGCTTGGCATCTGTTGAGCAGTGGCGGTGACTCGGCCTCTTCGATCATGCGCGGCACAATAACCCGGATTGGCATCCGGTAAATAAATTCTTGAATCTTGAATGGCACAGTCGTGGCCAAAGTCTTCTTGCCCGCCTTTTGCTTATCCTTGGCGCGAGTAGCTGCAGAAGCACGCCCCTTCCGAGTAACAAAGGGAGGTGAGGCGGAGGCGAGAGGCTCCATGGATGGTGGAGTTATAATGGAAGGTGTTGGCAAACGGGTAAGCGTAAGCGGGGGTTCAAACACGTCGAGTTTCTCCCTTTGCTCGGAAGCAGTTGGGATTGGCTCGTATGCAAAAAAGGGCGGATCCTACTCAGGACTAACCATGGGTAAAGGCGTAAGGCTATATGGTGGAGGAATAGGCAATGTGGGTTTTAAAGGGATAATGGAAAGCCGAGGTGGCGGTAATGGGAGGCTAATTGGGGAAGGTTTAACGGTAGGTTCAATGGAGGCCGATGGTGTGGAGGTTAATGGTTTAAGGAGTGGAGGTGTAATTGGTGGAGGTTTAATGGAAGGTTTAGGGGAGGTTAGTGTGAAGGTTAATGGTGTAACTGGAGGAGGCGTAATTGATGGAGGTTTAATGGAAGGGGGAGACTCAAAATGTGCCGGTGTGGGTGATTGAAGTATCGACCCATCATCGTAACACCAGGAGGTCTCATAAATGGGGGTTGGATCGGGGATGGTTTCATCCTGAGCAGGAGGTTCATCGAATGATAGCGGAGGGAGCGGGAAATTAAGAAAACTCGGAAGGGGTGCCTGCGGAGCTTCATCATCATCGTACACTACCTCGGATTCTTCAGTTGTCGGTTCTTCCTCGCTTGGAATGCCGATATCATAATCATCTCTCCTATCCTTCCATTCTCTCTCCAACTTAGTAATCTCGTCCAAAGCGGCATGGAGAGGATTGACCGGAGTAGGAGGAACCGTGACCCTCTTTAATTGTTCCTCCATGGAAGTAATCTTATCAAAAAGAGATTGTTGGAGGGGTGTGACTTGAACAATAGAAGGTTGGCAGGGCCTTGAAGGAGGAGGGGCCGCATAAAAAGGCCGTGGAGGGGAGTTGACGGTATGACCCGTAAAAGAACCCGGATGGGCCGGATTGCAATGAATAAATAGGCCTCGGGGCCGTGAGGGAGGAGGAATAGAAGGAGGCGGGTGTCGGACCACCCGAGTAGAATGAATAGGGGGAGATGGGTAATGGGCTACCCAAATATGATTGGAAGGAGGAGGTGGGTGATGGGCCACCCGTGTAGAATTGGAGGGAGATGCATGAGATGTACCCTCAACGGCAGCCTTAAGGGCTTGGATCTGTTGAGGGGTAAGATGATCTAATGCATGGATGATTCGAGAGACCTTCTCGTCATTGGGAGGAGACGGTCCCGAGGGAATAGTGGCTCGAACTTGAGGAGGGGGACCATAAGAATGGACATTGCCCATGGGTTGGGTATGACCATGAGAATAAGGACGTGGTCCCTTGAAAGAATGGTGAGAATGCTGATTAACATGTTGAAATTGAGGATATGAAGTGCTAGGTTGTGCATCCTCATGAATTGAATTGAACATGTTTCTATCATGGTAAGCCATTATATAATCAAAAATTCTCAATAATTATGCAAATAAGCACACAAGTTGGAATGGTTACCGTGATTTTTGATTATTTTATCCTTGGTGAATTAAGGATTTTAATAAAGTTTGGAAAGATTCACACAAGGAGAGTCCTAGTTTCAAATGAGATTTGAACTCCAATGCCAACTAGGAACTCTCACTCACCACGTATTAGGCCAACTATATCGGGACTCCAAAAGGGTACAACCTGCCCGGCGTCCGTGAGGGAATCCACGGGTGCGGGGGCTTATGGAGGCTTGGAAAAGGGATTTCCAGTCCAAAGAGACGGAATGCTCAATGGAGGGTCGTCCCGATTCCAAGAGGGTGTGTGGATCCAAATGAAGAGGAGGAGGCTCCCAAACCAAATGCAAATATGAATGCAACAGGGTAAACAGGCCAACCACAATAATATGATCAATCAACAAAAATAAGCATGAAATATCATGAAAAACCACAGCCGGGGGTTCTGGAAACCCACAGTAAAAACACGCCCGGGAAGGGGGCGCTACTAAAAAAGACACGACGATGTGACTGTCGTGAATCAACGTGAGGGGCCCAGGGGCTGTGAAAAACACGCCTTAGGGTGAGGCGCTATCAATAAACGGACGCCCTGTACAGCGGGCGTCAACTCAGGAGACACGCCCTGATGAGGGGCGCTAATAAATAAAAGAACGCCCTTGGGCAAGGCGTGAAACACTGGCAGCAGATATATGCAAAATATATGATATGAAGAAAGCACAGGGGTTTGGCAAAACATAGGAAGAAAACGCCCTGGGACAGGGCGCTACCAATGGAAAAAGCGCCCTTCGGTAGGGCGTGAAACACCGCGGGCAGATGCCAACCAAGTCAAGGAACGCCCTGGGTCAGGGCGCTACCAATAAACGAACGCCCTATGCAGTGGGCGTCAAATCAATAGAAACGCCCTGATCTGCGGCGCTACTCAATAACAGAACGCCCTCGGACAAGGCATGAATTCACAGGAAGCAACAAAACCCGGAAGTAAGCTGGAAAACGCCCTGGCAGAGGGCGTAAAATATTAAGAAGACGCCCTGTGTCAGGGCGTTAAATCAATAAAAATGCCTCTTCCAGAGGCGTGAATTCATCTTGACCAGGAATCCTTCGCGGCCAGTAACAGCAGAGGAACACTCGTAGAATCAATGCAATCAACAATTATGAATATCAAAAGGGCACGCGAGGGTGCCAAGGGGAAAGGGGTAATGAAAGAAGAACACAAAGTGTCCCACCGTGATCGCCAATTTGTAGATCTCTTTTAAAATCCACACTTAAAAATATAAAAAGCAATAGATATATGGGTGAAAGCAATAAAAATAGCACGAGGTGCTAATGTGGAGTGTGTGTGTGATCGCCAGAGACACGAGGGTCTCAAGTGGAAAATAATATGGGGAGATGATCGCAAAATACCTCAAATATGCGGGGGATGTGAGTATTCCTTTCTCTTCAAATCGGCCGGCCGATGAAGAGAGTTCTTCAATTAATTACCCTTGCAAAACAAAGACAACAACAATAAAGATATGGATTAGAATAAAGGTGAGTGTAGCATCAAATCCTAAATAAAGATGAGCATGAAATCGTGGTGAAGAACACACCTTAAGGGGATTGGCCCTTAAACCCCTATGCAAAGGGTGTGGGAGATGAATGATGAATGATATGATATAAAAAATAAGGGGAGTGTGCAAGAGATTGCACTAAGGGGAGCCTCAACGTGGTTGAGAATAATAAAAAAAAATGAAGGGAGATGTGCATGCATGCATATGATGAAAATAGAAACAAAAGGAATGCAAAATAAAAGAAGAGGAAGAGGTGGCCTGTGCTTTGGCTTAAATGTTAAAGGGGGGAGGAAGCTCTGCCGTAGGAAGATGAGCATGGGCTTCTCCTTCAGCCAACAGCATGCAGCACCTGCGATAGAAGAAAGGAAAAGAGAAGAAAATAAAAAAAGAAGGAAGAAGAACGGGGGGAAGGCAACAGGAGGGATCCGAAGAAGAGGAGTCCAACCAAACAACAGAGCCATTGGCTCTATTAAATAGGTTGAGGAAGAGATAAACATGGGCAAGAGTCCTAAGAGGGAAATGATAAGAATGGGCAAGAGCCCAAACCAAGTAGGCATCTATCGAAGCAAGGACTCTCTGGGGAAAGGGCTGCGTAGCCAGAAAGTGAAACACGCCTTAGGTCAGGGCGTCAATTAATGAATTGACGACTTGACCAGAGGGCGTTTCTCAAAAACACGCCCTGCACAAGGGCGTTTCTCAAAAAACCAAATTTAGCAATAAAATCTCCCCATATTTGAAAAATGTAAAATACGCCTTAATTAAAGCCACGTTTAAAAACACGCCCCTGAGAAGGGCGTTAATTTCAAGAGCTCAAATGGGGAAGTCGGTCAAACCTAGAAGAATTAACGCCCTCAGGTGAGGTCGTCCTTTCTTTAAGAAACACCCTTGGTTAAGTCATGTTTTGAAGAAAACACGCCCTTACCCAGGTCGTGAATTTAGAAAATTCATAAAATAGATAAAATGGGGGAGAAATAGATAAAATGGGAGAAAACGCCCTAGACAAGGTCGTGTTTCAAAAACACGCCCCTGATGAGGGCGTGAATTCAAAAAAAATAGAGATAAATGCCCAGAAAATCCAGAAAAATAGGAAAAAGGAGATAAATGGGGAAAAATAGGAGAAATTCAAGAAAAAGTGGGAAAACCACTCAAATGAGCTGATTTGAGGGTCAAATGGGGCATCGCAGAGCGATATGAAATATACTCAAAATAATGTCAATTTTAGCGTGTCTACATTTGTATGTTGCCGGGCCATTGTTTGTGGTTTTCTGGTGTTGGCATTGGCATTTGCGAGTGTTGGGGAATTTGTCAGCATTCCTTGCTGATTGAGTACCCCCTGCTCTGTATTTCTTTCTTAGGTGTGGTGCTCTCGAGGCGTGTTCGTAGTCCTTGAGTTGCGTTCCCCGAGATTGTTGTCGTTTCTCGTTGTTGTGGGTCTTTTCCTTGGTGAGCAGTCTGATGCGTGACCCGTTCCCAAGTGGTCGTGTGCTCAGCTGTTCCTGTGCCTTGATGTGACCCTGCTTGTAGTGTGTTCCTTGGTTCTGTGTGTTGTGCAGAGCCGGAATCCTGCAGGTGTTGCCATTGTGTTGTTTTTATGAGCGCTGTTTCTTTATGATTTTGTGTCTCTGCCTTGGACCATGGTCTTGTCTTGTCAGTTGGCTTGCTGTACTCCCTTTCTTGGGTAGTGTTAGCTTGCAACTCGATCAGATGTGATAGCTGGCTGAGTGCTGACTTGATTGTGTTTGTGGTCCAGTGCTGTTGTTGTCGTTGGTGTCCTGTGTGCCAGGTGTTCCCTGTTGCCTTTGGCACTGGAGCCGATGATGTTGCGAGCTGTCAGCTGTGAGGACTGTGTCTCCTTGTGTAAGCTACCGCTTGCCGTGCTGTTGTCGTATTTCTCGGTTGCCTGTTGTTGTGGCAGTCGTGTCTCCTGTCCTGTGAGATGTAAGCGACGTTGCCCTTGCTTCGAAGGTGTCAGATGAGTTCACTTTGGTGCCATACTCGTACTGTGGACTTGCTGTCTTGGAAGCTAGAGTGTGTACCTATAATTGTGGTCTGAGAGTGTTCCTCTGAGCTGTGTTTCTCATGATTTGTGTCATTTATCGTGGTTGTATTGTTAGGTTGTTCTTCCCTGCTTCTGCTTTGTTAGTCCTTAATTTCGAGGGCAAAATTTCTTAAAGGAGGGGAGGATGTAATGCCCTGGATCCATGGTAGATCTTTGCTGGATCCTTTGCAGGTCTTGTTGGATCTTTGTTGGATCTACCAGATCTGTTTTGGATTGGTTTCGTTGAGTTTTTGTTCGCTTTTGTGGCTTCCGAGTTGAGGTTGACGAGCCGTGTGGGTTTTTCTCACGTACTAGTTACGGAACCCTACGGTGAGTTTGTTTGTCAATTCGTGAACTCGTGGATGCTGCAGCGACGATGTACTCTTCGAGCCGGTCGTTTTGACTATTTTTACGTATTTTTCTGAATTTGTGCATTTTCGGTGCATTTTAGGAATTTTCAGAAATTACCTAATTTCATTTCTTTTTATTCCTTTTTCCTCTCTCTCTCCTCACTCTCGCAATCTCTTCCTCTCTCTCCCGTTCTCTCTCGTTCTCTCCCCTTTCCGGCTCCGGCTGCAGACGGAGGCGCTCGTGGGTGAGGTGGTGACGAGGTGGAGCTGTCGAGGTGCGCGATGGGGCGAGGATTGGATTGATTCTGGCGCGATCCCGTTCGGTGGATTCAAAGCTGGCGAAATCGGTTCGCGAGTGGATTTTGGCGTGATTTAGTCCTTTCGGGGCTCGGTTTCTTCAGTGGAGGTAGGGTGACTGATCCTTACTTCGTCCTCTTCATTTTCCCTGCCATTGCACGGAGTTCGGCAAGGAAACGGCCGAGTTTGGGCTTGTTTCGCCTAAACTGTGATTTTCATGGTTTTTAGGGTCGGCCGGTAAACGGTGACCATTTACGGCGTAGTTAGATTCTAACTGACCGCTGGGATGTTAGGATCCCATCCACGTTGATTTCGTGTGATTTGGTGTTCATTCGAGGCCGGTAGAAGCCCGGGAACCTCGGTGACCCACTTAGGGTCGATTTGTCTAAATCGCCCGGATCTTGCGTTTTTGAGCTTGCATGTGGGGTTTGGAGTCCCCTGATGTTGTTATTTGTCATTTAGGTGTGTTTCCCCTGCGTTTCGACGTGAATGGGGTGTGGAACGGACTGGTTTGTCCGTTACTCTATTTTCCCGCCGTATGGGAAGTAGCGGTCGTTCCAGTGGCCGTTACTTGCTTCTGACGGTCCTACGACAGACCGTTACTTCGTTTGACATTTTTGAGCTTTCTGGCTTTTGGGTGAGTGACGGCCCTAGGGTGGCGTGTCGCTTCCTTGTAACGCGCCTAGGCTAGCGCGTTACTTCGTCTTCGTCGTTTTGTTTTGGGGTTGAGTCGGATGATCTAACGCGCTTGACCCAGCGCGTTAGATGAATGTGACGCGCCTGGTCCTGGCCGTTACTTGCTGTTTGACCGACATTGATATTAGAGGCGGTGCCTCTGACGGTGGTACCCCTATCCGTTGTTTGAGTGTAACGCGCCTGCCCCCGGCCGTTACATTCTGTTTGGCCGAGCTTGGGTGGCTGTGCCCGTTAGATATAACGGATATGCCCCCATGCGTCGTTGTGTTATAACGCGCCTGTCTCTGGCCATCATTTGTTGTTTTGTGCTGGGTTGAGGGTGGCTGGGCACGTTGATAGTAACACGCCTTCCCCTGCGCGTCGTTTGGCTCTGACGCGTCTCCCTTGCCGCGTTGTTTGTTTGTAACGCGCCTGGTGTTGCACGTTACTTCGCTTTGGTTGTGGGTGGCTGTGCACGTTGTGAATAACACGCCTGTTCCCGTGCGTCGTTTGGCCGTAACGCGCTTAGTCTAGTGCGTTACTTGGCTCGTGCGTGTTTTGAGTCTTAGAGTTGGATAGGGTGGTGTGAGCGACGGCCTGTCGCCCGACCGTCGCTTAATGAGTAACGGCCCTGGTCTAGACCGTCACATGCTTGTAGCGGTCTAGGGGTGGCGCGTTACATGCCTTGTGCTCCGTTTTCCGTGATTTCGGTTTTAGCTTGTTGTTGGCACTCAAAATATGATCGTCGGTGACCAAGCCATAAGGACGAATGACCCGACACACCGAAGCACGGAAGCCGATGCAGATCAACACATCAAGGATCTCTCAAGCTGCCAAAGCCCCGAGTCATTCCGTATGGACGTGGGGACTTCACCTCAGGAGAGCCGAGATGAATCTACAACCAACCGGCAGTGCGACCAAGCCTGCCTAATGAACCGGCATCGACTTTGTCGTGCTTCATCCACTACACCCGTTGTCCGACCAAGGTCGACGTTCTACCCGGTGGCTACCCACCTCATGAAAGGCTCTCCCGAGGATAAAGGAGTCCCCCCGGCTTCCCGAAACGGAGAACCGAAAGCTCTGACGGCGGAAGATCCAGATCGCCCGGCATGGGCACGGCTTCCCGTCAAGATGGGCCCATTAGTGGCTGAATGATCGCCCGGCTCAGGCGAAACTATCTCCCGGCTATCTAACCTCCTAGAAAGCTCTAAGTACGAGCCAGGCGGGACCAACAGCATGGATCGTAGAGTCGAAGGCCGTGCCGGTAGAAAGCCCGTACGATCAAGATAAAGCTATTCGGAACCTCGAAAATGGCCGTACGTCAACCTGGGAGCTTCTACAAGACATCTCGTCGAAGTTTCGAGGAGCATTGGCAAGATAAATGTTCACGGTGACCCCCGGAATCATCCCCAGACTCATCAACTGGCTCGAAGCCCACGAGGAGCATTAGTCCGGCGCGCCCTAAACCGGCGCGCCCCTCACTTGATGCCCTCTATCCCGACGCACTGAACCCCATCCATGGCCTGGCTATCCCGGCGCGCTGAACCCCATCCATGGCCTGCCTATCCCGACGCGCAGTTCTTCATGCCGTATGAGGCTTGGGGCTCGATCATGTATATATATAGATGGCTATTCGAAACAAAGAGAGAGGGGGCTGAAAAAAGGGCGAAGAAGTAGAGAAGAGCTGAGAAGCAGAAGAGGGGGTAGACAGAAGGTTAAGAAGGGGGTCTTTCGAGAGAGGCCTTCGGGAGGAGAGAGAGCCTTCTTGGAAGAGGAGTTTCTATCCGAGCGTCCTTCAACGGTCGTCTTCCTCTGTTCTGGTTGAAGTCCTCCGGACCCAGAGAAGGAGAAGCGGGCCGATACTCTGTTTTGAGAACAGGTGGGGGCCGGCGTCTATCTCTCTTTGCTTTTCGTGGATTTTCCTCTTTCGGAGTCTCCGTCTACCAACTGTAAGCAAGAGAGGGGAGGGATGGCAATGATATGAGCCGACCCCTCCCCTCCTCTGTGATTTCTTTTCCTTACTATATTTTCCCCTGCGAATGATGAACGGCGACCGAGCAATGATGCCGGTGCCGGATTCTTAACGTGTAAATGAGTGGCCCATTCCTGTTTCTGGGATGGCAAGGTGTATTTGAATGTCTGGACCAGCAGGTCGAATGAGTGATTTGAAACTTCTGTCTACTTCTCTATCTACATCGATGTGTATGTTTAAGGTCTTCTGTGCGTTTTCTCTGATCCTGGTTTTCCCGAAGCCCCGATCATGCCCCGAAGCACCGTGGGCTACAGAAACACCCCTCCCCGGGGTTTTCCCTTCTTGACCACGCTCGTGTCTGATTTAAGGGTCTCCGCATACCCTCCGTGGACAGAGCTGCGCTTCTGCGTATGCTTCTTTCTACCGTATTGTCAAGGGACTAACTCCCCTCGATTCCTCTCTTCCTGTTGCCCTGCGGCTCGCGAGGTGGGAGTCGTTCTTGGGATTGCAAGATGCATCGATTTAACACTGCGCCGTAACTGTTCGAGCATATGCCTCTATGTTTAGCTCGTCTCGCCTGTGAATTGATTACCCCTCTGCATTATAGTCATGTGAACCGCTCTGAGATTCCTTTATTTCGTCTTAATCGTCCGGGGAGGGGGACATTCCCTGTTACTTCGCACAGCCGCTGGGCGATCGGGAACTTTACCCCTCAATGGTAGATGTTTCCCCAAGGCCATAGCAGATAGCAACAGGGGTTTTAGCCTAACAGGCTTAGCCTCGACAATCTGAGACCCAATCGAGGTCGAGAGATGTATGCTTCTCGTAGGCCAGCCCTCGGAGCTTCACCCTCTTGGTGGTCGTTCCTCCACGGGATGAGTCATAAGCTGTAGGTTGTCCACCCCTCGCAGGCTAGCCCTCGGTGTGATGCTCCCATCATCAATGACCTCATCTCTCCATCTTTCCCCTTACGGAGCCTTGGTGCCCCTCGTAGGCTAGTCCTCGAGGTATCCTATCCGATGGGGTTTGCTGGGTGCCTCCGTGTACACCGGCGGTTTAGGGGCTTGCTCCACCAGTGAGTATGACCCCGATTCTCCCCTGCAACTCTTCTTGTTCAGGGGAGATGCTGTCAAATTTTAGACAGATTCCTACTAAATTAGGTTAATAAAGTGATCGTTCTGAATTTAATCAACTCAGTGCTCGAGTATGAACCTCGCACTGGTTTAGTCTTCATTTTCAGAGGGCTCAGAACTTCAACTTAATAAAGAACTGGCCTCAATGGCCTCAAGATCCCCTACATGGGCTTAAAAAACTCAAAATGTTCAAAATTAATATTAAAACGGCGCGGTACTTCCCGGCGCGCCCTAACCCGGCGCGGTACCCCCCCGCGCCGGAATAAGGCCACACTCATTTCCAACAAAATTTCTCTTGCGCCTTTTCGGCGCGCCCTAAACCGGCGCGCCCCAAGGCCCTTGCGCGCCGTTTCAATGCACATGGTGACTGCGCCGTATTAACCACTATACCTATGTGTGACCGCGCCGTGTAAGCATTCTTATACACTTGTAGTCACACCGGTTTTGAAGCATCATGCTACTCTAGTGATTCATTCACCCCGGATAAGTCTCGTCTCTCGGGGGCGATGTCAATAAGCCGTAGTTGGTGAATAAAAAGGAGGGCCAAGCAAGCCCGAATCATATTATCATCGTACTCATTGTCATATCCGTTAAGCGTTTTGCTTTCGCTATTACACTTGTGTCGTTCTTCCTCCTCTCGATGAAGGGTAATAAATGTGACTGATCGCCACCGTTTCATAACACTATCTTCATGTGCAATCTAGGCGTGAATGTCTTGTGTGCATGCATGCATAGATCCTCGGGTATATTAAATGGTATCGACAGAAGACCGGGTTACGCCCGGCCGGAAGTCTTCGCCATGCGCGATGGTGGTCTTCGGACCTACATCCTCCGCCACGTACCGAGGATCCATAATTCCATGAACTATGCATCTTCTATATGATAAACATGTGCATCCTGCATGTCTTCGTCATGATCACCCTGTAGTTCTTTTCTTAATCCGGCTTCGACAGCCCGCTATCTCGGTAATTAATCAAAGGTGTTCCCTCCTCGTGGGGGATGTAATTAACGCCATAACCTTTATGGTATGGCAGACTGCTGGTCCCGACCGAACCTCACATTCGCCCGACATGGGTCAGAATGAGCGCACAATAAAATTGTCACTCATGTGACTGGCACGCCCGCGTCGTCAATCAGTCAGCTGACTACCAGTTAGCCAAATGGTTGATCGATACGCGAACGAAAAGGGAAAGAAAGAAAACGATGAAACAAGTTTGGCACGCCCGATGGGACTGGTGTCACCTTTCATCTCTTTGCCGAGATATCCGGGCTTCGAAGCCCTTTCAAAGGCTACTGATTATTTCCCTGTTTTGTCTTTGTAGGCAAACAATGACAACACATGGAATAGCTGGCGTCGACTTCGATCAGTCGATAGTCGCTGCACACGCGCAAGGGTACCTGGCGGTACCCATGGAATTCGGCAGCTTCCCTGCCGCTGAAGGCTTCCCCAACTTCTTGGGGTTAGCCTTCGTCGATATCTTGGAGGTCGAAGCCCCAGAACCTACCGAGGAAGTCGCGGAGAAGATGGAGCCTCTGAAGGTTCCTCGCTACGACGACTTGCTCAAGAATCCGACCCCGACCGCTAGCTGCATGGTGCACCACGTTGTACGTGGGACGCACCCCGCTGTAGTCAACAAACCCCCTGGAGGACGTCAGCGTCGCCAGGCTCGCAAGAACACTGCTGTGATCACCGGAACTGTCTCTCAGTCCGGGAAGTCAATGCTGGTGGGAGGCATGCGTGTCTTCCTCAACGGGCACACGGCACGGGTGACCCCAGACCGAGTCATCCCCAACGTTCCTGTCCACAACACCTATCAAGCCCTTACTGGAAGGAGGGCAGAAATGGAAGAAGCCGGCCACCATGGCCAAGGAAACCGACACTCAAGCCTAGGAAGTTCAGACAGGTGTGGGTTCCCAAACGGACCCGACCTGTCCACCAGCCGACACCCATCCGCCGCCATCCTGTGAATGACGATGCGGAGGTGATAAGAGAAAGGGGCCTACCCCCGAAGATGGGAGAAGAGGTGGTTGCGGATCCTCCGCGCCACAGAAGTTTCCGGGCTGCGGCCCGTCAAGCCAACGTCCCTGCCACGGGGCGAAGATTCCAACAGCCAGCCGACAGAGCTCGACTGGCCTACATTCCTCCTTCTGGAGGCCGACCACTATCCCCCGTGCTACATCAAGAACAGGGTCGAGAAGAAATGGCCTGCCTGGTCAGAAGCTATTTTCGAGGATTGGGCAACACCTCACTCGGACAGCAGCGACTGATGCAGACAGTCGCCACTGAAGAAGATTACTGTCCATCAACGGCAGATGAAGAAGAGATAAGAGACAGAATGAGGATGTCGTCGGTCGACGATAATGGATACGATGACGGCTTTGAGATCGAAGCCGATGAAGCCTTCCCTGAGCGGGAAGAAAGAAGAAGAATCTCTGTGTTCGAGAGGCTGACCTTTCCGCGGCAAGCCAAACGGAGGGTCCATCGACAGAAGAGAAGGATGCGGGTCTTTACCTGCAGCATGGCTGGTGTACCCAGCCGATATGGGGAGCTCCCTGAAGACCCCCAAGAACTGGCTCAATTGGCCATACGGCCGGGGCCAACTACCCGCAGGACAGAAGCGGCAAGAGGGCTTCTGACGATGATGAAAGAGAAACAGCCCCAGGTCTACCTCCACTGGGATGATAAAGCCCCCATCTTGACCGCTAATGTGGTGACGACGGAAGAAGAAGACGACGTACTCCTCGACATCCTGCCTGAGGGTACGTCTGGGGAAACAACAGAAGGTGTCCCCACCACTATAGATCCATCAGTTCTGATGCTGCTGCAAAAATATCAACGGGAAATAGATTCCCTGAAGAAACAGTTGATAGAAAAGACTGAGCACTCATCAGCTTCTAAACCACCCGAAGTCCAGGGTGAATCATCCCGGGGAGCGGCTCGTCGAGACGACCCTCCACCTCTTTATACACTACCCCAGCCGTCAGAACCAACCGTGACGACAGCACAATAGCGGCCACCACAGCCTCAGCCGCTGCTACCTCCGGTGCTTCCTCAGGTGCACCCAACACCCCCGCTGCTACATCCTCCACAGGCGACCACCCTGGTCACCCCATACCTGCAGCCAGCACACTTCTATCCGGAGCCAGTCGACCCCACGGTCGTGAACCGGATGATGGTGGAAAGGATGATTGAGCTGAAGCTCGCAGAGAAGAGTGAAGGCGACTACGTCGCATTCGATGCCTATCGGGTGCCCTACCCGCAACACCATGCGGCTAAACGACTTCCCCCGGGAGTCAACAAGCCGCCCAAATTTGACAAATTCAAAGGGAAAGGTTCCCCAAAAGAGCATATTGCATATTATATGACCGTTATGGGTGATCTGGCCACCGACAAGTCGTATCTGCTGAAATTCTTTGGGTCCTCGCTTACAGGGCTCGCATTTGAATGGTACTCCAGTCTCTCGGCCGGGTCAATTAATGACTGGTCAGATATGTAGAGGAAGTTCAGAGAAAGATTCCATGTCACAGAGAGAGAGGTCACAGTGGCCGAGCTCTATTCAACAAAACAAAGGGTAGATGAGACAGCCCTTGACTACATCAAGAGGTGGAGGAACCTCGGAATGAGATGTAAGCGGCCCCCGCATCAGGAGGACTGATGCGGGATGGGACCACGGACACGATAAGCTAGCGGTCGTCCCTTAGCGAGGGAAGCGTCGGATGTGCGCGGTTGAACAACCGGCAGTGAGCTAGGGTGGTCGGCTCTCAATTGTGCCCGGATCGGGTCACGGGACGGTCACTCTCTCACTCGCAGCAGTGATATGATAAATTAAAAGCGAACTAGGTAACCCTACATATGCTCTCTAGCAGCGGCATAAACAAGCATATATAGAAATAAGCGGAATGCCAAGCAAGGAGCGAATACGATACCTCCACGCGCTCGGCATGGCGAAGATGGCACCCGGCCGAAACTCGTACTCCCGGGAACTTAATACATTAAGATTACAGCAATACAAGTAAGCCCACTCCACGCAGGGAGATAACGGGTGACACAAGGGGACCCGGGAGGACCAATTCCGGGTTGACGGGCGGTTTCCGGGCACGGCTTCGGCTTCGCGCGTACTCGTGCTAGTGGGGCCCACGTGTGGACCGGAGGGGTCGTGTGGGACCTGATGCCTCCTCTGGTGTGGGTACACTTGGGAAGCGCTCCCCTAGGATGGCGAGTTGCTGGAACGACCGCCGGACGCCGGGCGGCCCTCGGACGACGCTCGCGGGAAACCGGCCACAAGTCTGCACTTGCTGTCTTCTCGCGCGCTGTCGGCGAGATCGGCTGCTGTGATCAACCCCGTCGTCGGAATGCAACGAGCTCGGCGCCGTTGGAAAGAGGACTCCAAATACTTCGACGTAGGGGCCTTCAGAAAAAATAATCAGATACGTATATCTGACTTATGGAATTTACACCCTTGCTGTAAACAGGCCAGAACTGCAGGGGCAGGTTCTGACTTCTCTGAAAATCACCGTTGACCGGTGGGAGGACCTTGGAATATGGAGATGAGTTCTTCATAAAAGTTGAAGATCTCTGAGATAGAAAACCGGGACTATTTTTGGTTTTTGATTTGGATAGGAAATGGATTTTATGGGATTTTTTGAGTGGACCTGGGTCGGATCTGGGACACTGTGGAAAAATTGCTCACAGGAACTGGTACGAATTTTGAAAAAATACCTAGAGACCTTATCAAAAATTAAGAAAATTCATGGTGGTATACATATGTGGACAGAAGTCTCAGTAAGTTTTAGAGCCCCAACAAAATTCAAAACATGGGTCGAACAAGGTAGACTCAGAACTGTTGAACAGTAGACAGAACCTGGACAGAACTGAAATTTGAACTTGGACGAAAATCTAAAAATATCTAAAGGACGAATTTTTGCCTGAAATTTTTTGTGGAGGTAAGGGTTCAAGAGGGGAACCAACCCTGAAAATTGGAGCTTCAGAAGATGAGGGAAGAGAGAGAGACAATTCGGAGAAGAGAGGTCTGTCCAGAGTGGACAGAAAACCGAATTCGTTGGTGAAGACGCGTCGGCGGCGAGACGGCGGCGGCGGCGATCACCGGAGCTGCTTCAGAAGTTGGAGGGGATCAAGAGGGGAGGGATCTCACTCTATAAATGGGCTGGAGGTGGAAGAACACCAGGGAGAGAGGGGAGAGGGGCACAAGCTTCAAGGAGGCAAAATGCTAATTTCTTCTTTCATTAATTCTTTCCATAAGAAAATACAAGTATTTATATGAAAGGGTTCTAATCTAATATGAGCCCTTGGATCAAGGGTTGAAGAATGGAGGGTTGAGATGTGGTGTGAACACCACATTAAACCCAAATAAACTAATAGGTCCCCCCCCCCTTAAAGAGGACAATTTGGAATTGTCTTCTTTATTTAATTCATGGTCCAAGTCCAAATTTGGACCATGGACCAGCCACCTTGGACCCAAGAGTCCATGTGGACCAATAAGGAGGAGGGAGGGGGCCCCTGCAGGGCCTACAAGCATATTTGCAAAGAAACCCAATGGCCTTTTGCAAATAAACCCACTAAGACCTACTATTGTGTACGCATATATCACAAGGGCGTACATACAAATACAAAAGGACATAAATGCAAACACAAAGTGAGCTGGTTGTCGCTGATGTCCCCATCAATTCTCCCCGGGTGGGAGGAACTCGACCCCGTCGAGTAAAGGGTGCGGCTGCTCAGGTCTCCGGCGGATCCGTCACCGTGCCAAGTAGCGCGGGTATGCTCCACTCCAAGTGATCGGCACCTGCTCATTCCACATATACTCGATATGCGCACTGCTATGGCCAAAGGTGGTCACTCCGAAGGGGCACTCTCAACGGAAGGAAACAGCTCAAAGACTCACTAGGAATCACTGCTGAGTCCCTATAGGTGACTGATCCGGGTATAGAAGTAAACCGATCCCATACTCGTCAAGTGAATCGACTCGCTTCACACTCATTCGGGAACGACACGAGCTTGCACAAGACACATGCAGACTCACCATGCACTGACACACGAATGCAAACCATGCAAACAATCGACTCAAAATCACCACACAAACAAACCACACAAAGAAAGCACACTGACTCATGCACGACTCTAGACTAAGGTGGTAGCATCAAACCCACTAGGTGGCGACATCCTGGGCGGCAGAAGGGTCGCCCAGCTCTTCCCCCATGGCATAGTATTCATCGGCCAGTGCCTCGTCGGCCTCGTAATCGACATGCTCAAGCTCGGGAGGTGCGGATCCTCCAACACCTAAGGCTAGGGTGGTGCGAGCGGGACACTCACTAGCAATGTGGCCGTACCCGTGACAGTGGAAACATTGTATTCGCGATCGACTACTCTCCCCGATAAGAGGGGCCTTACCCTTATCATCCCGCCGGGTAGGGGGTGTAGGCAACAATGGGGGAGGTGTAGGTGCCTTGGACAAGAGTGGCGGGGGTGCCGGTGCCAGAGGACGGGCTATAGGAGCTGGGGGACGGGCAAAGGGTGCCGGTGGTTGGGATGGAAATAGATCCCGGGGTGGAGGAGGGCGAGGCCGTGGAGCGAAGTGCTCCTGACGGGTGGGCTCCTGAGGTCGAGCCATGGGAGGCCGCTGATGTGGGCCTATAGAGTGACGGGGCTCGGTACTACGGAGAGGGGTGGGGCCCAACCGATGGCTAGACTCGAACTCTCCCTCAAATTGCTCCATCTCGAGAGCAACCTGATATGCCTCTTCCAACGTCTTGGCATTGCGGCGGAAAAGCTCATACTGGTAGTGTGGCCGCAAACCACGTCGAAAGCGGGACACGGGCATGGTACTCTCCTCCGTGACACCACATCGTAGAAAGTACTCATCAAACTCCGCGATGTATTCGGAGACGGACCGGTCTCCCTGGCTAAGACTTTGCCATCTATCGATGAGTCGCTGGCGGTATGTGGGAGGAAGGTACTTTTGCCGAAGTTTATTCTTCATCTCGGCCCATGTGTCAATCGGGGGTTCTAGCCGCTGAAGTAGCAGGCTCTCCACATTCTTCCAATAGGTTTGTGCCTGCCCCATGAGTTTCATGGTGGCAAATCGGACCCTTCGACGCTCCGACATATCATACCATTCAAAATAACGGTCCATGCCAAACTCCCAATCTAGGTAGACTTTCGGATCCAAAGACCCGTAAAAAGCGGGAGGATCCGCTCGCACGGTCTTAAGGACCCGATCATCATCCTCATCTCGTTGTGGCTGAAAACCACGACGGCGTTGACCATACCCCTCGTAGGCATTGTCGGACCCATAGTCCTCGAGACCAAGGTCACGGTGTGGTAGTTGGGGAACCCGAGGAGGGGCGGGTGGAGGAACCAGTGGTGGCTGGTTTTGGGCCGAGGGAGCGGCCTGGACTTGGGCCATGGGAGCGGGTGGGACTTGGGCCCCCGCGGGAGGAGGTGCGGGTGGACCTTGGGCTGCCCCAGGAGGGTCCCCGTGTGACATCCTATCTAACCGCCCAACGAGGTCTTGGACCGACCTATCGGAGTTTTCCATGCGTCCCTCCATGGCCCTAAGGCGACCATCCATATTCTCGGAGAAGGTCCGAAAGTTAGCATCGGATTGGTCCAACCTAGCCATAATGGCCATCATCGCCTCTTGTAGGGAGTGGAAGTCTCCCGAGGTATCCCGTGGGTTGGCCATAGGTGGGGGTGGGGGTGAGTACTGAGTACCCCGACGAGTGGGCATGCAAACACACCGACTAGAGGACACCGACTAAAGCAAAACACACTAATGCAAAATGATGCGCCTAGACTTAACCAAAACTCGGTACGCGGCGGAGATAATTGACCCGAAGGTCACTCGCACAAGTGTGCGGCCTTCCCGATAGGCGTAACCTAACGGTCGGACAACACCTTTTTATATACCGAGTAAAGGGATGTATGCGACCCAAAAACGACTCTTTTTGTTGTTTTAAAAATATGATGATCCTAAACACGACTTAGACCGACTAATGACTAGACGTAAATGACACTCTTTTTTTTTTTTGCTTTTTGACACCCTAGACTCAAACTCGCTCTGATACCAAATTGATGCGGGATGGGACCACGGACACGATAAGCTAGCGGTCGTCCCTTAGCGAGGGAAGCGTCGGATGTGCGCGGTTGAACAACCGGCAGTGAGCTAGGGTGGTCGGCTCTCAATTGTGCCCGGATCGGGTCACGGGACGGTCACTCTCTCACTCGCAGCAGTGATATGATAAATTAAAAGCGAGCTAGGTAACCCTACACATGCTCTCTAGCAGCGGCATAAACAAGCATATATAGAAATAAGCGGAATGCCAAGCAAGGAGCGAATACGATACCTCCACGCGCTCGGCGTGGCGAAGATGGCACCCGGCCGAAACTCGTACTCCCGGGAACTTAATACATTAAGATTACAGTAATACAAGTAAGCCCACTCCACGCAGGGAGGTAACGGGCGACACAAGGGGACCCGGGAGGACCAATTCCGGGTTGACGGGCGGTTTCCGGGCACGGCTTCGGCTTCGCGCGTACTCGTGCTAGTGGGGCCCACGTGTGGACCGGAGGGGTCGTGTGGGACCTGATGCCTCCTCTGGTGTGGGTACACTTGGGAAGCGCTCCCCTAGGATGGCGAGTTGCTGGAACGACCGCCGGACGCCGGGCGGCCCTCGGACGACGCTCGCGGGAAACCGGCCACAAGTCTGCACTTGCTGTCTTCTCGCGCGCTGTCCGGCGAGATCGGCTGCTGTGATCAACCCCGTCGTCAGAATGCAACAAGCTCGGCGCCGTTGGAAAGAAGACTCCAAATACTTCGACGTAGGGGCCTTCAGAAAAAATAATCAGATACGTATATCTGACTTATGGAATTTACACCCTTGCTGTAAACAGGCCAGAACTGCAGGGGCAGGTTCTGACTTCTCTGAAAATCACCGTTGACCGGTGGGAGGACCTTGGAATATGGAGATGAGTTCTTCAAAAAGTTGAAGATCTCTGAGATAGAAAACCGGGAATATTTTTGGTTTTTGATTTGGATAGGAAATGGATTTTATGGGATTTTTTGAGTGGACCTGGGTCGGATCTGGGACACTGTGGAAAAATTGCTCACAGGAACTGGTACGAATTTTGAAAAAATACCTAGAGACCTTATCAAAAATTAAGAAAATTCATGGTGGTAGACATATGTGGAAAGAAGTCTCAGTAATTTTTATAGCCCCAACAAAATTCAAAACATGGGTCGAACAAGGTAGACTCAGAACTGTTGAACAGTAGACAGAACCTGGACAGAACTGAAATTTGAACTTGGACGAAAATCTAAAAATATCTAAAGGACGAATTTTTGCCTGAAATTTTTTGTGGAGGTAAGGGTTCAAGAGGGGAACCAACCCTGAAAATTGGAGCTTCAGAAGATGAGGGAAGAGAGAGAGACAATTCGGAGAAGAGAGGTCTATCCAGAGTGGACAGAAAACCGAATTCGTTGGTGAAGACGCGTCGGCGGCGAGACGGCGGCGGCGGCGATCACCGGAGCTGCTTCAGAAGTTGGAGGGGATCAAGAGGGGAGGGATCTCACTCTATAAATGGGCTGGAGGTGGAAGAACACCAGGGAGAGAGGGGAGAGGGGCACAAGCTTCAAGGAGGCAAAATGCTAATTTCTTCTTTCATTAATTCTTTCCATAAGAAAATACAAGTATTTATATGAAAGGGTTCTAATCTAATATGAGCCCTTGGATCAAGGGTTGAAGAATGGAGGGTTGAGATGTGGTGTGAACACCACATTAAACCCAAATAAACTAATAGGTCCGCCCCCCCCCTTAAAGAGGACAATTTGGAATTGTCTTCTTTATTTAATTCATGGTCCAAGTCCAAATTTGGACCATGGACCAGCCACCTTGGACCCAAGAGTCCATGTGGACCAATAAGGAGGAGGGAGGGGGCCCCTGCAGGGCCTACAAGCATATTTGCAAAGAAACCCAATGGCCTTTTGCAAATAAACCCACTAAGACCTACTATTGTGTACGCATATATCACAAGGGCGTACATACAAATACAAAAGGACATAAATGCAAACACAAAGTGAGCTGGTTGTCGCTGATGTCCCCATCAAGGACGCTGTGCAAATATGTAAACAAAATCTCAGGAGGGAGGTCCTGGAAAAGATGATTGGTATGGAAATACGGTCGTTCGACCGGCTGAATAATGTGGTGGCTGAGGTGGAAGCTTTTCTAGCCAAGCCTGTCCCGACGTCAACTGCCAGCATAGCCCAGAAAGGCAAGGCTGCGGAACGGCGCCCCACACCTAAAGAAGCGAATGCGCTTGATATCAAGGCGTTCGAACAACAGAAGGAGAAAGGTAAGAAAGCGGCTCCCCCGCAGCCTGCAAAAGCTCCAGATGATAAAGAAGGTCCTTCGCTGAGGGACAAAATGAAGAAAGCTTATTCCTTTCCAAAAGACAAGACCCGAGTCCTGTTCGACTGGGTAACAGAATACAGCATGGTCACTCTGCCCGAGCCAAGGAGGCCGGAGGACCTGAAAAGAAAAGACAGTCCGAGATTCTGCCCCTACCACCAGATGTTGGGACATCCAATCGAAGACTGCTATATTTTCAAAGACGTCATCGAAGGGATGGTGAAAAAGAATGAGATAGAGTTGGGAGAGTACAAAGTAGACCCTCCTCAGCCACATGAAGCCCCTTTCAAGAGGGCAGCAATCAACATGATCTCCCTCTACCAGGCATTACCTGAGGAGATCTCTGAAGCAAGCACACGGAGCACCTATGAAATCCATTTCCTGGAGCCCGTGAAAGAACAACAGGGGTGGCAGCAAATCCCTGTGAAGCACAAGAAGAAGAGGGCACCCCACCCAAAAGAGGGGGCACATATCCGTGGCATTACACCCCGGCCTGCTCTGCCAGTGGTAGCACCCGTATGGGTCACTCCACCTACAGCTGTCAGATTACATACACCTAACAGGAGGAGACAAACTCCGCTGCCAGTAATCAAGGAAACCAATCCTGGGGTCCTTCGACTGCAACACTTAATTGAAGGGCTAGATGAATATGTACAGCCCGAACTGAAACCTCTGCTGGTACGGGACCACGTCCCATGGCAAGAGCTGGAGCAACTCTCACTCAAGCAAAGGGAGGAAGCTGAAGCAGCACCACCTCAAGAGAGCAACCTGTTCTGGGGGCAAGCACCTGCAGAAACCAAAAAGAAGAAAAAGCAAAAGAAAAAGAAAAGAAAGGCCGCTGGGGCCCATAAAATACAGGTCGTCTCCTGCAATACCCTGTCAGCACTCTTCAACCTACCCGGAGAAGAGGAAGAAGAAGAAATTTGCTTCACACCCCATGCTGGGGGAGGCAAGGCCGAGGCCGCAACTGCTGCGCATGCCACTCGGTCAGGCCGAAAATGGGGGCGCCAGCCACCACCCAATCACAACATTATGTTCAGAGGGGAGCAACCCTACAAGACGCCTCCGCCGGAAGTTAAGGGAGCCCAAATCCCTCCTCCGTCAGGCCTATACAACAAGAGTGGGGGCAAGTCAGTCCCTTCATTCCTTGAATTTATGGAGATGTCAAAAGGGAAGCAGCCCTGCCAAGAGGCTAACCCTACACCCGGGGTCATTCACCCGCAGCCAGCGCAATCTACTGAGGATACAAATGCAGATGGAGCTTACCCTACAGCAGCTAATAAAGAAGACCCGACAGCCGGTGCCAGTCAAGAGGGTGTCGAGTCCGAGGAAGATGAAGCAGGTCCGTCTGGACCCACAAATCAAAACCTCCCCAAGCCCAGATGGGCTGAAGAGATGAAGCTCTCCAATGTCCGGGCTGGGAGCCGAATAATGAAGTTGCTCAAGAAGCTCCCCGCTCGATTTACGATCTGGGAAATTCTCTCCTTGAGTGAAGAAACTCGACAGGCGATCATCACTGCTCTGCAGACGCCTGCTCATTTTGAAGCCTGCGTAGCTGAGGCTATACCAGAAGCCAGTATGACCTTCTCTCCAGAAGACATGCTACTGCCTACTGCCAGCCACAACAGGCCGCTATATATGAAAGGGCATCTGAATGGAAGAGAACTGAATCGGATTCTGATCGATCCTGGTGCAGTAGTCAACATCCTGCCATACAGAATATACGAGAGGTACCACTTTAATGTGCATCTCGAGAAAGTCGGGGATATGCGTATCGCTGGCTTCAACCAAAAGTGTGAAGTATCTATGGGAGTGGCAGAGTTCACACTGACCCTGGCAGATTTCACTACAACGGTGCAGTTTCACGTCATTGACTCTCGCACCTCCTACAAAGCGCTGCTCGGCCGCCCATGGCTGCATGAAAATATGGTGGTGCCCTCCACGCTCCACCAATGCATCAAATACAGCCTCCAGGGGAAGGAGGAGAGGATATTTGCTGACATCTACCCATTTGAGGTGTTTGAATGTCACTTGGCGGATGCCAACCTATATACGGGGTCTCCCCGGAAGGTTTCTGAAGATGGAGCCCCCGTAGGGGCATCGAAGAACAGATCGGGTGACGGTTGGTATCCACCACCGCCGCACGGATATGTCAAGCGGAAGGTGGTTTCCCACATCACGGCTTCTGGAAATGTCGGCAGGGTGACACCCCCAGCATTATACCCCAAAGCTAAGGAAGTGCATGTTGATTGACAGCACGACCGCATCGGAGTCCCGGCCGGCCTCACCAAGCCAGTCTCCGGCCTCGATGGTCCCACTGTCGAACCTTTCAAAGCTTGGGAGGTGACACAAGAAGATGGGCCCAGCAGCTTGTTCTATATAGCTGAGGAGCATCCCACTCAGGAGGACACAGACTGCAGCCTCCCTGAGGATCTAGCCAACCCGCGGGTTCCTGTTCAGGGCCTGGCATTTACCACTGATCGGACGGCCATGATGTTTCAAAAGCAACACATCCCTCCCGATCAACCTCAAAAACGCAAGGAAGCTTTCCAGAAGATGTGGTATCCTGCAAATCTGGATAAAGAAATGAGACGTGTCTCTCAACATACGGGTCTGGGCTTCACCCTGGAAGACTACTATTACAGTGGGTGGTACGAGGTGGATACCATCTCCACCTTCTATCCAACTGAAGATAGCCCTCTGGGGGCAACCTTTGATGAATATCCGGCGGAAGCCGAACATGCTGAATTGGCTCTATCCCGGAATCAACAAATGGAGACCTTGATCTCCTGCCGATGCTGGGAGCAGGTCCGTCCTGAGGAAGCGGCCTTTCAAGCCGAATTTGATACGGCTAGCAACAGCGGAGTCGAAGACATTCAAGAAATAGGAGTCTCTCCCTCTACAGGGGTCCTACTAATGACAACTTCAACACCCTTTCTGCCAATCAGGCAGGCCTTGGTCAACTCCAATCAAGGGGAGCCAGCTACCAGAAAAGAAAAAGCCACTTCTGCGGAAGATACAACTGTCCCAGAAGGCGAGACTCCTTCAACTTCTGCTACAAATCCAATATGCTGTCCGAGTCCGGCGGCAAACAACTACTGGCCTGTCATGGCTGCAACCTCATCTACAAGCACTGAAGCTGTTCTCTCACCCTCGGGAGCTGCAACGGCAACGGATGTGTCCATAGATCCATCCACACAGTCGCTAGCGCAAGAAGCAAGAGGACCCCATGAAGCTCTGGCGATGTCCGACGAGGAGGTCGAAGTGCTCGACCCTCGAGATGGTGTTCCAGACTTCGTCGACCTCAGCCGGCACCCCCGGAAATAGAAGACGGAGGCCAGGCCACAGTCGATGAACTAATAGAAGTCAACTTGGGAGATGAGGAGGACCCTAGGCCCACCTTCCTCAGTGCCCAACTATCCCCAGAAGAACGGGAGCTGTACATCCAACTGCTGCTAGAATACCGGGATTGCTTCGCCTGGACTTATAAAGAGATGCCAGGTCTAAACCCTGCTGTCTCACAACACGAGCTAACAATCAGCCCCGAAGTCGAGCCGGTGAAGCAACCACCGCGGCGTATGAGGCCGGAGCTCATTACCCGAATCTGTGCTGAAGTTGACAAGCTCATTGATGTGGGATTTGTTGAAGAAAATCAGTACACCACATGGCTGGCGAATATCGTCCCCGTGAAAAAGAAGAATGGACAGATCCGGATTTGTGTTGACTTCCGAGATCTAAATAAAGCCTGCCCTAAAGATGACTTTCCGGTGCCAATAACTGAGGTCATGATCGATGCTACAACTGGCCATGAAGCCCTGTCATTCATGGATGGGTCTTCTGGCTACAATCAGATTTGGATTACGGAGCATGACCGGGTCCATACTGCTTTTCGAACTCCTAAAGACATTTATCATTACAAGAGAATGCCATTCGGACTGAAGAATGCTGGCGCAACCTATCAGTGCGCAATGACCAACATTTTTGATGAATTGCTCTACCACAAGGTCGAGTGCTACATAGATGACCTGGTGGTCAAAACCAGAAGAAAAGAAGATCACCTGCAAGACCTCCGGATTGTTTTTCAGAGGCTGAGGCAGCATGAGCTAAAAATGAATCCTATGAAATGTGCGTTCGGAGTGTCGAGCGGAAAATTCTTGGGCTTCATCGTCCGGTATCGGGGAATCGAAATAGACCCCGCAAAGATCAAGGCGATTTAGGAGTTACCTCCACCTAGGAACATCTCCGAGCTGAGGTCACTACAGGGTCGCCTGGCTTATATCCGGCGGTTCATTTCAATTTGTCAGGGCGATGCCAGCCTTTTCACAAGTTGATGATGAAAGATGTTCCCTTTTATTGGGATGAAGATTGCCAGACAGCCTTTGACAAGCTAAAAGACTATCTGAAGACTCCTCCAGTATTGGGCGCACCGGTGAAAGGACGGTTGTTGATACTGTATATAGCAGCTACACACAATTCTCTGGGGGCAATGCTAGCCCAGAATAATGAAGAAGGGAAAGAACAAGCCCTCTATTACCTCAGTCGGAGACTGGTCAGAACTGAAGAGAAATATACTTATATTGAGAAGATCTGCCTGGCACTAGTCTTCGCAGTCAAAAAGCTCCGGCATTATATGTTGTCGCATGAAATCAGCTTGGTGTCCAAGGAGGATCCCCTGAAATATATTATGTCCCAGCCGGCACTCAAAGGCCGCCTAGGCAAGTGGGCGGTAATCCTTATGGAGTTTGATGTCTCCTACGTACCGCGCAAGGCCATCAAAGGTCAAGCTATTGCAGACTTCTTCGCTGAGCACCCAGTGCCCGGGGAAAGCCCGTGGGAACCGGAACTTCCCGAGGATGAGACCCTAGAAGCCGCCCAAGTACAGCCTTCCTCATGGCAGCTATACTTTGATGGCGCTTCCAGAATTGACACCTCTGCTACCAGGTCATCCAGGGTCAGAGCAGGAGCAGGCATAGTCTTGAAGTCCCCAGAAGGAGAAGTGCATACTTCCTGATCCATAAACAAACAATGCACAAACAATGAAGCAGAATATGAAGCCCTGATAATCGGGTTGCAGATTGCTCTGTCCATGGGAATTCAGATGCTGGAAGCATTCGGAGACTCCATGCTAGTTATAAAACAGCTGGAAGGAGAGTTCGAGGTGCGAAAGCAAGAGCTCCTCCCCTATCACCAGTTGGCAACTCGCCTGATGTCAAGATTTTACTTTATCAGCATCAAGCACATCAATCGAGGCCGGAATGCTCAGGCAGACGCCCTCGCTAAGCTGGCCAATTCATTGGCGGTCCCGCCAGACACAAGCCTGAATATAACAGTGATCAACCGCCGACAGGTCCCCAGCGTAACAGAGGTTCTGGCCGACGAACAAGAGATGGAAGTAGCAGTCATCGAAGGGGTTCAGCAGCCCGACTGGCGAGAGCATCTCCTACGCTGGTTTCAACACCAGCAACTTCCAAAAGAAAAGGAACAGAGAATGAAGCTCCTGAGGATCAAGGATTCTTACGAGATGAGAAGCGGGACCTTGTTCCAAATTATGGCAGATGCCCGAAGGAAAGTCCTACTCCGTTGCTTGTCTTCAGCAGAGGCGGGACAGGTGATGCAAGAAGTTCATGCAGGATCAGCTGGAGCACACCAGGCTGGCCCGAAAATAAAAATTGAGATAAAGAAGCTGGGTTATTATTGGCCCACTATATTTGATGATTGCTGCAAGTTTGCCAAAGCTTGTCAGAAATGTCAAGAACACGCTAATGTGGCAAGGAGACCTCCAGTGCCACTGCATCCCACTCTGCCAAGTTGGCCGTTTGCTCAGTGGGGCACGGACGTGGTAGGGCCACTACCAGCATCTTCATCAGGATGCAGATACATCTTAGCAGCTACAGACTATTTCTCCAGATGGGCGGAGGCAGTAGCACTAAGAGATGTGACCGGAGAACTAGTTGCAAGATTCTTCCGGCAGAATGTAATATTCTGGTTCGGGATCCCCAGCCGAATCATCTCTGATAATGGCAGCCATTTCAGAAATCAGAAGGTTTACCGGCTAGCCGACAAATACAAAATTGACTGGAGGACATCATCCCCCTACAACCCTCAAGCCAATGGACTGGCAGAGGCCTTTAACAAGACCTTGTGCACACTATTGGCAAAGACTGTCAAGTCTAACAAAAAGGATTGGGAAGAAAGGATGTACGAAGCACTTTGGGCTTATCGTACTATCTACAAGACCCCAACCGGCTGTTCACCTTTCTCCCTTGTCTATGGGTCGGAAGCTGTAGTGCCGATTGAACTTGAAGTTCCTTCATTGCGAGTTGCCATCCAGCACGGATTAGTCAGTGGTGAGCAGACCAACGTAGAAAGAAGATTGGAAGAGCTCGCTGAGCTCGAAGGAAAACGCCTCCAGGCGCAACAAAACATCCAACTCTACCAAGCTCGCATGGCCCGTGCTTTTGACAAGTTAGTCAAGGGTCGAGAGTTCAAGAAAGGAGACCTGGTGATGGTCAAAAGAAGAGAAGTGATGGCCTCTAACCCCAAAGGGAAGCTGGTCGAAAACTGGGTCGGACCGTATATCGTCCGCCGAGTATATGAAGGGGGTGCCTACGTCCTTGTAGACCACAAATAAGTCATCCAGTTCTCTCCCCTCAACGGAAAACACATTAAGCTGTATCATGCGGCGCAGCTGACACACCCCGAGTGATCGGTCGGAACACCCTTTCCTTGGTTAGCGGCATTCCGCCCTAATCGAGCTACCCTTTCCTTGGTTAGCGGCATTCCACCCTAATCGAGCTACCCTTTTCTTGGTCTAGTGGCACTCCGCCCTAACCGAGCTACCCTTTTCTTGGCTAGTGGCATTCCGCCCTAATCGAGCTACTTTTCCTTGATTAGCGACATTCCCACCTAATCGAGCTGCTTTTCCTTGGTTAGTGGCATTCCGCCCTAATCGAGCTATTTCTCCTTGGTCAGTGGCACTCCGCCCTAACCGAGCTACCCCCTTCCTTGGTCTAGTGGCACTCCGCCCTAACCGAGCTACCTTCCCCTTGGTTTGGCGGCATTCCGCCCTAATCGAGCTACCCTTTCCTTGGTCTAGTGGCATTCCGCCCTAACCGAGCTACCCTTCCCTTGGTTAGCGGCATTCCGCCCTAATCGAGCTACCCTTTCCTTGGTCTAGTGGCATTCCGCCCTAACCGAGCTACCCTTTCCTTGGTTAGCGGCATTCTGCCCTAATCGAGCTACCCTTTCCTTGGTTAGCGACATTCCGCCCTAATCGAGCTAACTTTTCCTTGATTAGCGACATTCCCACCTAATCGAGCTTCTTTTCCTTGGCTAGTGGCATTCCACCCTAATCGAGCTACTTTTCCTTGATTAGCGACATTCCCACCTAATCGAGCTACTTTTCCTTGGTTAGTGGCATTCCGCCCTAATCAAGCTACTTCTCCTTGGTTTAGTGGCACTCCTCCTTAACCGAGCTACCTTCTCCCTTGGTTCAGTGGCACTCCGCCCTAACCGAGTGATGCGGGACGGGACCATGGACACGATAAGCTAGCGGTCGTCCCTTAGCGAGGGAAGCGTCGGATGTGCGCGGTTGAACAACCGGCAGTGAGCTAGGGTGGTCGGTTCTCAATTGTGCCCGGATCGGGTCACGGGACGGTCACTCTCTCACTCGCAGCAGTGATATGATAAATTAAAAGCGAGCTAGGTAACCCTACACATGCTCTCTAGCAGCGGCATAAACAAGCATATATAGAAATAAGCGGAATGCCAAGCAAGGAGCGAATACGATACCTCCACGCGCTCGGCGTGGCGAAGATGGCACCCGGCCGAAACTCGTACTCCCGGGAACTTAATACATTAAGATTACAGCAATACAAGTAAGCCCACTCCACGCAGGGAGGTAACGGGCGACACAAGGGGGCCCGGGAGGACCAATTCCGGGTTGACGGGCGGTTTCCGGGCACGGCTTCGGCTTCGCGCGTACTCGTGCTAGTGGGGCCCACGTGTGGACCGGAGGGGTCGTGTGGGACCTGATGCCTCCTCTGGTGTGGGTACACTTGGGAAGCGCTCCCCTAGGATGGCGAGTTGCTGGAACGACCGCCGGACGCCGGGCGGCCCTCGGACGACGCTCGCGGGAAACCGGCCACAAGTCTGCACTTGCTGTCTTCTCGCGCGCTGTCCGGCGAGATCGACTGCTGTGATCAACCCCGTCGTCGGAATGCAACGAGCTCGGCGCCGTTGGAAAGAGGACTCCAAATACTTCGACGTAGGGGCCTTCAGAAAAAATAATCAGATACGTATATCTGACTTATGGAATTTACACCCTTGCTGTAAACAGGCCAGAACTGCAGGGGCAGGTTCTGACTTCTCTGAAAATCACCGTTGACCGGTGGGAGGACCTTGGAATATGGAGATGAGTTCTTCAGAAAAGTTGAAGATCTCTGAGATAGAAAACCGGGACTATTTTTGTTTTTTGATTTGGATAGGAAATGGATTTTATGGGATTTTTTGAGTGGACCTGGGTCGGATCTGGGACACTGTGGAAAAATTGCTCACAGGAACTGGTACGAATTTTGAAAAATACCTAGAGACCTTATCAAAAATTAAGAAAATTCATGGTGGTAGACATATGTGGACAGAAGTCTCAGTAATTTTTAGAGCCCCAAAAAAATTCAAAACATGGGTCGAACAAGGTAGACTCAGAACTGTTGAACAGTAGACAGAACCTGGACAGAACTGAAATTTGAACTTGGACGAAAATCTAAAAATATCTAAAGGACGAATTTTTGCCTGAAATGTTTTGTGGAGGTAAGGGTTCAAGAGGGGAACCAACCCTGAAAATTGGAGCTTCAGAAGATGAGGGAAGAGAGAGAGACAATTCGGAGAAGAGAGGTCTGTCCAGAGTGGACAGAAAACCGAATTCGTTGGTGAAGACGCGTCGGCGGCGAGACGGCGGCGGCGGCGATCACCGGAGCTGCTTCAGAAGTTGGAGGGGATCAAGAGGGGAGGGATCTCACTCTATAACTGGGCTGGAGGTGGAAGAACACCAGGGAGAGAGGGGAGAGGGGCACAAGCTTCAAGGAGGCAAAATGCTAATTTCTTCTTTCATTAATTCTTTCCATAAGAAAATACAAGTATTTATATGAAAGGGTTCTAATCTAATATGAGCCCTTGGATCAAGGGTTGAAGAATGGAGGGTTGAGATGTGGTGTGAACACCACATTAAACCCAAATAAACTAATAGGTCCGCCCCCCCCCCTTAAAGAGGACAATTTGGAATTGTCTTCTTTATTTAATTCATGGTCCAAGTCCAAATTTGGACCATGGACCAGCCACCTTGGACCCAAGAGTCCATGTGGACCAATAAGGAGGAGGGAGGGGGCCCCTGCAGGGCCTACAAGCATATTTGCAAAGAAACCCAATGGCCTTTTGCAAATAAACCCACTAAGACCTACTATTGTGTACGCATATATCACAAGGGCGTACATACAAATACAAAAGGACATAAATGCAAACACAAAGTGAGCTGGTTGTCGCTGATGTCCCCATCAATTCTCCCCGGGTGGGAGGAACTCGACCCCGTCGAGTAAAGGGTGCGGCTGCTCAGGTCTCCGGCGGATCCGTCACCGTGCCAAGTAGCGCGGGTATGCTCCACTCCAAGTGATCGGCACCTGCTCATTCCACATATACTCGATATGCGCACTGCTATGGCCAAAGGTGGTCACTCCGAAGGGGCACTCTCAACGGAAGGAAACAGCTCAAAGACTCACTAGGAATCACTGCTGAGTCCCTATAGGTGACTGATCCGGGTATAGAAGTAAACCGATCCCATACTCGTCAAGTGAATCGACTCGCTTCACACTCATTCGGGAACGACACGAGCTTGCACAAGACACATGCAGACTCACCATGCACTGACACACGAATGCAAACCATGCAAACAATCGACTCAAAATCACCACACAAACAAACCACACAAAGAAAGCACACTGACTCATGCACGACTCTAGACTAAGGTGGTAGCATCAAACCCACTAGGTGGCGACATCCTGGGCGGCAGAAGGGTCGCCCAGCTCTTCCCCCATGGCATAGTATTCATCGGCCAGTGCCTCGTCAGCCTCGTAATCGACATGCTCAAGCTCGGGAGGTGCGGATCCTCCAACACCTAAGGCTAGGGTGGTGCGAGCGGGACACTCACTAGCAATGTGGCCGTACCCGTGACAGTGGAAACATTGTATTCGCGATCGACTACTCTCCCCGATAAGAGGGACCTTACCCTTATCATCCCGCCGGGTAGGGGGTGTAGGCAACAATGGGGGAGGTGTAGGTGCCTTGGACAAGAGTGGCGGGGGTGCCGGTGCCAGAGGACGGGCTATAGGAGCTGGGGGACGGGCAAAGGGTGCCGGTGGTTGGGATGGAAATAGATCCCGGGGTGGAGGAGGGCGAGGCCGTGGAGCGAAGTGCTCCTGACGGGTGGGCTCCTGAGGTCGAGCCATGGGAGGCCGCTGATGTGGGCCTATAGAGTGACGGGGCTCGGTACTACGGAGAGGGGTGGGGCCCAACCGATGGCTAGACTCGAACTCTCCCTCAAATTGCTCCATCTCGAGAGCAACCTGATATGCCTCTTCCAACGTCTTGGCATTGCGGCGGAAAAGCTCATACTGGTAGTGTGGCCGCAAACCACGTCGAAAGCGGGACACGGGCATGGTACTCTCCTCCGTGACACCACATCGTAGAAAGTACTCATCAAACTCCGCGATGTATTCGGAGACAGACCGGTCTCCCTGGCTAAGACTTTGCCATCTATCGATGAGTCGCTGGCGGTATGTGGGAGGAAGGTACTTTTGCCGAAGTTTATTCTTCATCTCGGCCCATGTGTCAATCGGGGGTTCTAGCCGCTGAAGTAGCAGGCTCTCCACATTCTTCCAATAGGTTTGTGCCTGCCCCATGAGTTTCATGGTGGCAAATCGGACCCTTCGACGCTCCGACATATCATACCATTCAAAATAACGGTCCATGCCAAACTCCCAATCTAGGTAGACTTTCGGATCCAAAGACCCGTAAAAAGCGGGAGGATCCGCTCGCACGGTCTTAAGGACCCGATCATCATCCTCATCTCGTTGTGGCTGAAAACCACGACGGCGTTGACCATACCCCTCGTAGGCATTGTCGGACCCATAGTCCTCGAGACCAAGGTCACGGTGTGGTAGTTGGGGAACCCGAGGAGGGGCGGGTGGAGGAACCAGTGGTGGCTGGTTTTGGGCCGAGGGAGCGGCCTGGACTTGGGCCATGGGAGCGGGTGGGACTTGGGCCCCCGCGGGAGGAGGTGCGGGTGGACCTTGGGCTGCCCCAGGAGGGTCCCCGTGTGACATCCTATCTAACCGCCCAACGAGGTCTTGGACCGACCTATCGGAGTTTTCCATGCGTCCCTCCATGGCCCTAAGGCGACCATCCATATTCTCGGAGAAGGTCCGAAAGTTAGCATCGGATTGGTCCAACCTAGCCATAATGGCCATCATCGCCTCTTGTAGGGAGTGGAAGTCTCCCGAGGTATCCCGTGGGTTGGCCATAGGTGGGGGTGGGGGTGAGTACTGAGTACCCCGACGAGTGGGCATGCAAACACACCGACTAGAGGACACCGACTAAAGCAAAACACACTAATGCAAAATGATGCGCCTAGACTTAACCAAAACTCGGTACGCGGCGGAGATAATTGACCCGAAGGTCACTCGCACAAGTGTGCGGCCTTCCCGATAGGCGTAACCTAACGGTCGGACAACACCTTTTTATATACCGAGTAAAGGGATGTATGCGACCCAAAAACGACTCTTTTTGTTGTTTTAAAAATATGATGATCCTAAACACGACTTAGACCGACTAATGACTAGACGTAAATGACACTCTTTTTTTTTTTTACTTTTTGACACCCTAGACTCAAACTCGCTCTGATACCAAATTGATGCGGGACGGGACCATGGACACGATAAGCCAGCGGTCGTCCCTTAGCGAGGGAAGCGTCGGATGTGCGCGGTTGAACAACCGGCAGTGAGCTAGGGTGGTCGGTTCTCAATTGTGCCCGGATCGGGTCACGGGACGGTCACTCTCTCACTCGCAGCAGTGATATGATAAATTAAAAGCGAGCTAGGTAACCCTACACATGCTCTCTAGCAGCGGCATAAACAAGCATATATAGAAATAAGCGGAATGCCAAGCAAGGAGCGAATACGATACCTCCACGCGCTCGGCGTGGCGAAGATGGCACCCGGCCGAAACTCGTACTCCCGGGAACTTAATACATTAAGATTACAGCAATACAAGTAAGCCCACTCCACGCAGGGAGGTAACGGGCGACACAAGGGGGCCCGGGAGGACCAATTCCGGGTTGACGGGCGGTTTCCGGGCACGGCTTCGGCTTCGCGCGTACTCGTGCTAGTGGGGCCCACGTGTGGACCGGAGGGGTCGTGTGGGACCTGATGCCTCCTCTGGTGTGGGTACACTTGGGAAGCGCTCCCCTAGGATGGCGAGTTGCTGGAACGACCGCCGGACGCCGGGCGGCCCTCGGACGACGCTCGCGGGAAACCGGCCACAAGTCTGCACTTGCTGTCTTCTCGCGCGCTGTCCGGCGAGATCGGCTGCTGTGATCAACCCCGTCGTCGGAATGCAACGAGCTCGGCGCCGTTGGAAAGAGGACTCCAAATACTTCGACGTAGGGGCCTTCAGAAAAAATAATCAGATACGTATATCTGACTTATGGAATTTACACCCTTGCTGTAAACAGGCCAGAACTGCAGGGGCAGGTTCTGACTTCTCTGAAAATCACCGTTGACCGGTGGGAGGACCTTGGAATATGGAGATGAGTTCTTCCGAAAAGTTGAAGATCTCTAAGATAGAAAACCGGGACTATTTTTGGTTTTTGATTTGGATAGGAAATGGATTTTATGGGATTTTTTAAGTGGACCTGGGTCGGATCTGGGACACTGTGGAAAAATTGCTCACAGGAACTGGTACGAATTTTGAAAAATACCTAGAGACCTTATCAAAAATTAAGAAAATGCATGGTGGTAGACATATGTGGACAGAAGTCTCAGTAATTTTTAGAGCCCCAAAAAAATTCAAAACATGGGTCGAACAAGGTAGACTCAGAACTGTTGAACAGTAGACAGAACCTGGACAGAACTGAAATTTGAACTTGGACGAAAATCTAAAAATATCTAAAGGACGAATTTTTGCCTGAAATGTTTTGTGGAGGTAAGGGTTCAAGAGGGGAACCAACCCTGAAAATTGGAGCTTCAGAAGATGAGGGAAGAGAGAGAGACAATTCGGAGAAGAGAGGTCTGTCCAGAGTGGACAGAAAACCGAATTCGTTGGTGAAGACGCGTCGGCGGCGAGACGGCGGCGGCGGCGATCACCGGAGCTGCTTCAGAAGTTGGAGGGGATCAAGAGGGGAGGGATCTCACTCTATAACTGGGCTGGAGGTGGAAGAACACCAGGGAGAGAGGGGAGAGGGGCACAAGCTTCAAGGAGGCAAAATGCTAATTTCTTCTTTCATTAATTCTTTCCATAAGAAAATACAAGTATTTATATGAAAGGGTTCTAATCTAATATGAGCCCTTGGATCAAGGGTTGAAGAATGGAGGGTTGAGATGTGGTGTGAACACCACATTAAACCCAAATAAACTAATAGGTCCGCCCCCCCCCCCCCCCCTTAAAGAGGACAATTTGGAATTGTCTTCTTTATTTAATTCATGGTCCAAGTCCAAATTTGGACCATGGACCAGCCACCTTGGACCCAAGAGTCCATGTGGACCAATAAGGAGGAGGGAGGGGGCCCCTGCAGGGCCTACAAGTATATTTGCAAAGAAACCCAATGGCCTTTTGCAAATAAACCCACTAAGACCTACTATTGTGTACGCATATATCACAAGGGCGTACATACAAATACAAAAGGACATAAATGCAAACACAAAGTGAGCTGGTTGTCGCTGATGTCCCCATCACCGAGCTACCTTCTCCTTGGTTTAATGGCACTCCGCCTTAACCGAGCTACCTTCTCCCTTGGTTCAGTGGCACTCTGCCCTAACCGAGCTACCTTCTCCTTGGTTTAGTGGCATTCCGTCCTAATCGAGCTACCCGTCGCTTGGTTCAGTGGCACTCCGCCCTCACCGAGCTACCTTCCCCTTGGTTTGGCGGCATTCCGCCCTAATCAAGCTACACTTTGGTTAGCGGCATTCCGCCCTAATCGAGCTACCCTTTCCTTGGTCTAGTGGCACTCCGCCCTAACCAAGCTACCCCTCCCTTGGTTCAGTGGCACTCCGCCCTAACCGAGCTACCTTCTCCTTGATCAGCGGCATTCTGCCCTAATCAAGCTACCTTTCCTGGGTTAGCAGCATTCTGCCCTGATCAAACTACTTTTCATCGGTCAATGGCACTCTGCCCTGATCGAGCTACCCTCTCCTTGGCTAGCGGCTCTCCGCCCTAATCAAGCTACCTTTCCTTGGTTAGCGGCATTTCGCCTTGATCAAGCTACCCTCTCTCAGCTCGCATTCCGAATAAAAAAAAAAGAAGAAGAAAAGAAAGAAGTCAAAATAAAAATGGGGTTAAAAATAGAGATACCCCGCCAGACTTGCTCCCACATCGGGACAAGTGCAAAAATGGCTATGACCCGGCTGTGGCAAAAACCCGAAAGGACATCGCAGGCAAAATCGGGTACCCCACCACGTGAAAACCTGAAAGGGCGCGTGGGCAAAAGCAAGAGGGGGCTGGCTTTGGCGAAAACCCGAAAGGGCGCCTGAGTCGGTAAAGTGGTAATTTCCCAAATGCCTCTCCTATTCTCCACCCAATAAAACTCCGAAGGGGACAATCATCAAAGTCCCGCCGGAAATCCTTTAACGCATCATTTTCGACCCTCGTCATCATCGGCGAGATCGGTCGATCTCTACCCTTAACTTGGACCCTACGTCCCTGTTGACAACCCCATCCTTGTTTCGGCAGTGATATATGCCGACGAACAAATCCTTTTCGACCCTCGTCATCATCGGCGAGATCGGTCGATCTCTACCCTCAACTTGGACCCTACGTCCCTGTTGACAACCCCATCCTTGTTTCGGCAGTGATATATGCCGACGAACAAATCCTTTTCGACCCCCGTCATCCTCGACAAGATCGGTCGATCTCTACCCTCAACTTGGACCTTACGTCCCTGTTGACAACCTCATCCTTGTTTCGGCAGTAGCATACGCCGACAAATAAACCCTTTTTGACTCTCGCCATCATCGGCGAGAACGGTCGATCTCTACTCTTGAACTTGGATCCTACATCCTTGTTAATAAGCCACGTCCTTGCTTCGACATTTAACCAGTGTCGACGAAATAAACCTAAGACCAACCCTTGTCCTCATCGACAAGGACGGTCAGCGTTCCCGCGGTCCAGTTCTTCTGAATCTCGAATTCAAAAACAAAAAAAGAAAAAAAAAGAAAAGAAATTGGGGTTAAAAATAGAGATACCCCGCCAGACTTGCTCCTATATCAGGTCAAGTGCAAAAATGGCTATAACCCAGCTGTGGCGAAAATCCGAAAGGGCGTCGCAGGCAAAATCGGATACCCCGCCGCGTGTAAACCCGAAAGGGCGCGCGGGCAAAAGCAAGAGGGGGCTGGCTTCGGCGAAAACCCGAAAGGGCGCTTAGGTCAGTAATGTGAATAAAAATGAATGGTGAATAGTGATGAACCATCCGTCGTCCAAAGGCCATTTCCGAGGTCGGGGCGAGGGTCTTCATCCGATATCCCACTTATACACGTCTAGTGTCTATACCCCTTTCGACCCTTGTCACCATCGGCAAGATCGGTCGCTACCCCATCCGGTTTTTATCACCATCGGCAATACCGTCTATCCCTTTCGACCCTTGTCACCATCGGCAAGATCGGTCGCTACCCCATCCGGTTTTTGTCACCATCGGTAATACCGTCTATCCCTTTCGACCCTTGTCACCATCGGCAAGATCGGTCGCTACCTATCCGGTTCCTGTCACCATCGACAAGACCGTCTACCCCTTTCGACCCTTGTCACCATCGGCAAGATCGGTCGCTACCTATCCGGTTCCTGTCACCATCGGCAAGACCGTCTACCCCTTTCGACCCTTGTCACCATCGGCAAGACCGGTCGCTACCCTATCCGGTTTTTGTCATCATCGGCAATACCGTCTATCCCTTTCGACCCTTGTCACCATCGGCAAGATCGGTCGCTACCTATCCGGTTTTGTCACCATCGGCAAGACCGTCTACCCCTTTCGACCCTTGTCACCATCGGCAAGATCGGTCGCTACCCCTTTTGGTTTTTGTCACCATCGGCAAGACCGTCTACCCCTTTCGACCCTTGTCACCATCGGCATGATCGGTCGCTACCTATCTGGTTCCTGTCACCATCGGCAAGACCGTCTACCCCTTTCGACCCTTGTCACCATCGGCAAGATAGGTCGCTACCCAGCCAGTTTTTATCACCATCGGCAAGACCGTCTACCCTTTTCGACCCTTGTCACCATCGGCAAGACCGGTCGCTACCCGTTCTCGGTTCTGGCCGTTCTCGATAGGACCGTTTATCCGTCAGTTTCACTATGCCCTCCTGAGTCCCCCGAACTCTCGGTCGGCATAAGCCGTTTCTAGTCTTGAGAAAAAGTCGCGGTGCGGTGGAGTGAACACCTCACCCCTTCCCTGAAGGCGTGAGCGCTCTCCTGCCCTAGTGACTCATACACTTGGACTAGAATCAACGGGAAAATGAAAGGAAAAAAAACAATGACAAGATGGAGTCTTCATTCAAAATCAGGATGGAGATTTTTCATTACTATGAAGTAAAAAGCACATGATTACATGGGCCATGCCCTGGAATACATAAGGTGCATTAAAAGGGAGCACATAAAGAAAAGAGATTACGGCAAAGGGCGTCGGAAGATGTCCTCCAGCACAGGAATACCCAGAGAGGGATGACGGATCAGTTCTTGCAATCTGAACTCGGTGGCCTCCAGCTCGGATAGCTTCATCTCCAGGGAAGCAGCTTGTCCTTCAGCCATCTCAGCATCCTCAACCTTTTGGACCCCCAGGCGATCTACTTCTTCAAGTTCAGCCTCTATCCTGGAAAGTTCGGCCCGCAATGCCGTCATCCGGGCCGTCAGGGAGCTCCGGCGTTGTAAAGAGGCTGTTGGCTTCGTCCCTCGCCCTCGCCGCGGTCTCTTGCAGAGAAATAAGGGCCGTCTTGTTTTCAGCCCGCTCCAATGATATGGCCGCCAGCTGGTCAGCTGCCTCCCGGCCCAAGAACTCCCTCCGGTTCACATACTTCAGGAGCAAGATCACCCGCGGAGTCCAGTCGTCCATGGGACAACCGAGGGCCAACAGTGAGCGGGACGGATGCTCTATCAAGCCCCTCAGCTGAACATAAGTTAAATCCCTACTGGCCGTTACGGTTTGATGGAGGGTCCCCAGGAACTGCCACACGACATCACTCGAGGATCGAAGACCAAGTGGCGACGTCTCGGGCAGTTCGAACTCTACTCTGCTATCCACGGCAGCCCATATATCATCGGCCGTCCCGGAGGATGACGACGGCATGAGCTGCAGCCCACTACTATCGGGAACAACCGCACCGGCGGATGCGGTGGCTAGAGCCTCAACAACAACAATCTCTTTGCCGGCCCCCTGGGGTGGGAGTCCAACAAGAACCTCGAGCACCGAGGACGTCCGTCCCTCAATAATCTCCCCGGCTTCTACCTCAGCAGAGCCACCCTTCTCCAGAACTGACCGCTGTGCAGCCTCCCTTGGCGGAGAATCTCTGGCTACTGCCGAACTATCAACTTCCACGAGCGCTCCGGGACCAACTGGAACCATCGCTGTCGCATGATCCTTTGGGTACCGCAAGGCGATGGGCCGCAGGACGGACGGGAAAGTCGCATGGCCTGTTCCCAGGGCCGGAAGTGGTATCTGCACCGTCATAGTTGGCAGCGCCACCTCAGTCTGCATCGGAGATATATACATTTAAAACCTGGCTAGAAGAAGGAGAAAAGAAGCATGGTAAGCATCGGCCCTGGATAGGTCCTTACCTCGGCCGGGACTAAGCTCAAATCTTTAAGAGCAGCTCCCCCAGCGCCAGCCTCCTCACTCGTAAGCGATAATGACGGCACAGGACCGCCCCATGATAACCGAGCCGGGCTGAAAGTTGGATAGTCACTCTCATAGGTCGAGGACACCCCAGTATCGTCGGTCTCAAAATCAAGCGGTGATGGCTCCTCGTCACTGGAGCCGCCACCATAATCTACATGCTCAGAGGAGGAAGACCCCTCTACTCTCTCAGGACGCTCCGCCGTCGAAGTGGGAGCCTCGCCAGCAGGAGCATCACCCTCGGCGGAAGCTTTCCCGGTGCTCTCCACACCAAGGGCAGCAATAAATGATACCTCAGGGGCGGGTTCTCCCTGCCCCGAGGGGATCACCTCCTCTGCGCTCTCCGAGCCCGGAAACAATGACGGTTGTATATCGACTACAATTCACAGCAAAAAGGGGTCAAGACGGCTGAAGATACGAAGATTTACGTTGCTATCGCAACTAAACTATAGATTACCTTCCATCTCCCGCCGGGGTGTTGGAGAGGGCAGATCCCCTTCTATGGGAGCAGCAAGGACTTCCTCTGCCCCGTCCCTAGCCGCTACATCTACCGTCGCCTCCGGTCCGACGACCGCGGCAGCTGTATCGGCAACTGTCAGCATGGGCCACCCCAAGCGGTCGAAACAAGCTAATGCACTCTGAAGAAAAGAAGAGCCTACCTTCGGCCTCTAGCCCTTGTACGCGAGAAGCCTCAAACTCTTCAAAAGATACAACAGAAGGAAGGACGGTTGCCGATTCCTTCTCTGCGGCTTTCTTCCGGCGTGCCCGTGTCACTCGGGTCACCGCCGCTTTCGCCTTCCCGACGGCCTCTCGCAGTTGGGACCTAGTCCTCTTCCTCGAATCTCCAGGAGGTAGTGGCGTCGTGGTCAGGGCCGGCTCAGGAACTTTAAAATATGCCGGCTTTTTGGCCTTTATGATCAGCTCCCTGAAGTGCCGGGTCTCCTCCGAAGTCGGTCGGACTATATACGCACAAGGGTGAGAATGACACAACCACAATGAAAAGAAGAAGCTGGCCGAAGGGCCTGAAGGAAAAGATAGAACGTACTTGCCGGTCCCGTATAAAAGGGGAAGAGAGGCCAATAAAATAGCGATGGCGTCTTGTCCCTCGAACCCGCCTCGCGAATAAGCCAGCATAGATCCTCGATCTTTTCGCTCGGCTTAGCTAGCAGTGCCAGGTCCTCATGGCCACGGGAGGACAGCAGATAATACAGGCCCAGATGGTCCAGCCCCCACCTGTCTGCATATTTGAAGGAGATCTGAAGAGGATGGTCCAGTATGGCTTCACTGGGGCTACCCACCGAGAGGCCGTGTGACCGAAGGAGTGCGAACAGCCAGGGGGTGTTGGCATATAAGTCAGCCCGTCTGTCCTCCTTGCGAATGAAAGTCCGATGGGGATATAACCTATCCACCTCGGGATGCCAGTTGGCCACAGCTGTGATAGGCTCTTCTACCGGTAAAGGAAGTTGCTGGAGAATCACCCTCTCACTGCTTACCCGGCATAAACCCCGAAGGGTCTTCACATAATCATCCTTGTTGATCGGGGGCAACTTCAGCTCAACTTTCGTCTTGCGGCCTTTTACGAGCTTGCGGGCCTCTAGATAGGCCTTCACGTCCGTATTAGTCCAAGATTTCAACTTCTTCAAATAAGAAGCGTCAATATCAAGAACTGGCTCCGGCTGGGAAGCTAAGAACCTGTGCTCTGCCACGGCCCAGCACTCTCTCCGGGAGGTCCTGTAAAATCCCGTCCGCGCGTTCCACCACTTGACGTATTCAGGCGTGACGCGAGGGAACCGTGCGGGGGCGGGCACCCGGAAAGAAACGTCTTCGCGACGATGGAAAAAGTCCCACCATATCCGGGCGTCGTCATTGGACGTTTGCCCGGCCCTGTGCCTGTTGGGCAATGCAAATTGCGAAGAGGAATGTGGAATTTGCTGGTCGTAGCCAAAGTTCCGACTGAAACGGAACGGGTAATACGGCTCCAGCCACAGAATGCCGCTCTTGCGAAATACGAGGACACTAGGCCTGATGGCCAGTGCCCAATCAACCAACTCAGGCTCCAGAATAGGCCTGGTATAATTGGCCTGGGAAATCGGATGGATGTACTCCTCAGTTTCAAAGAGCTTGCATTGCCTCGTCCTGTTCGTTAATGGGCTCGAGTGAGCAGCTAAGCTCCAGAAATGAAGAACCCCGGGCGAGTCCACAGGAAGACGGGTCAATTTACCCCGAATGGCATAGAGTTGCTCCGCTAGCAATGATGGCTCGGCACTTGCAAACTCTATCATGCGCGGGACCAGAGGAACTGCTTGTAACTCCCGAGGAGCTGCCTCCGGGAACAGGGTGCAGACCCAAGCATTAAAGAAATGTAACGGACCAACCGTCCGAAGGCTTCTGGGGAGGCACGTCTTATGCAAGTCTCCCAACATCTTGTAAATGAGGCACAGGGCCACTGGGCAAAGAGACAGCTTGGTACCCCAAGCCATAAGACAGGCTGGATATATGGCTTCCGCCCTGATCACGCTCTCGTCACCTTGAGGGAGAGCAAAGGAACAAAGCCAATAAACCAAATATGCAGCACAGTGAGTCACTGCATCAATACCAGTAGGGTTTGGGTTTTCCCCCTGCCCTCCTCTCGAAGAAGATGACGAAGCGGCCTGGCGTCGTACCCTCTTCTTCTGCTTCTGGGCCACCGGTGCTATCGGAGGAAAATCTTCATACTTGTTCTTCCCCTCGAAGAAATATTGAAGCCAAGCGCCCATCCGCACTCTTCGCTTCTCGCCCAGCTTTCGAGCTTCTCTCGTGTCGTGCGACGAATGGAAGAGGGTGCGATACGCCTTCATTAGATATCGATAGGCGTAGCCCGCCATATACCGACCGTCACCGTCGGTCTGGTCCTTCAACCAGTCAGGCCAACAAACTTCTTCATACGGCTCTCCATCAATGGGCAGGCCGCTGAGCTGAGATAGACTCCACAAGTCTAAGGAGGTCTCCCTGATGTGGACATCACCTTCCATGCCCACATTCATAGCTCGTCTCCTCGCCCCGGTTGCATCTGACATGGTTTAGTCATTTAATTTTGAGTCCTATGTAATTTTACTTGAGTCATTTGATGTAATTTGCATTTTATTTGAGTCATGTCCCTAGGTCTTGCATTTATTTTCCTATGTTTGAGTGTCATTAGAATGTGTAATGTGCTAATTGGGCCCATTTCTTCGGGCTTGGCCCAATGAGCTCCCCTACCCCTTCGGTTATTTGTCAATGAGTCTTTTGTCAGGGTCTTATTGTAAAATGTGGGTTTCCTATATATAGGGCCCCATTTCCTTCATTTGGAGGTAATGAATCAATCAATGAAAAAAATGCCATTTGAGAGTCCAAAGCTTAGTTTAGTGGAGTGATTCCAACATTCTTTGGGTGAGAAACCCTAGGGGAGAGATTCCCCACCCTTCCCTCTCTTAATCCCACTTTTTTTACTCCACTTTCTCTCTCCTCAACACCTAATTTCGAATTTTCTTCTCTCTCCTCCCTTCCCAACCACCTCAACCCCCACCTACCATCATTAAAGCCCTCCACTTCCCCATGGCCTCCATTACTCCACCCCCCTAGTCCCAAGAAGATCTCTCACCATTTCAACACCATCTTCCACATTCCAACACCACTTTCCCCATTCTAACACAATCAACCCCTTCCCCACACAACCCCACAACTTCCAAGGCCATTTCAAATTTGAAATCCACCCTTCCCTCCACTCACTTGTGCCCCCCCCTCACTTTCTCCTCTCACCCACCTTCCCAAATTCGTAGCTCCTCCTCCCACCACCTGTTAGACCTCCTTCCAGACCCCATTCTTCCCTTCCCCCACCTTAGAACACCCCCTCCTAGACCCCCTCACAGCCCGGGCTTTCCCCACACTCATCCACCCCCATTTCCCCTCCCATATACCCCATTCCCCCCCATCATCATCAACCTACAGCTCTCAACTGAAGATCTACAGCAGACCAGCAACTTGCAGCAGCCACCACGATCTCCTCCGGACGAGTTTGAAGACCCAAGAGCTATCGTCGGAAGCGTCTGCCAGTCGCCTTCGCAACTGAAGTGGTTTCGACTTCTTCCGATCTCCGAGTCGTCCAGGAGGTCCATTCTCCCACAGCTGCGTGGTTTTGCCTCGGCTGAGGACCTGAGCCAGATTAGAAGCTCTGCCACGACAAACCCCGAAGGAATCAGTCCTCAAGTTCTTCTTCAAAGTTCTTCATCGGCCTATCTACTTTCAGAATCAAGAAGTGGAAGCCCATTCAGTATCCGGGAACAGAAGTTACCAATTTTCTTCCATGGTCGCGCGGCTCTGCCTTCCCCAATCTGCATTGACACCTCCTAACTCTTCTGGCTCCAAAGATCGTCTCCGTTCTTTTCTGGCATCCCCGTTTCTTTTTATGCAAAGAGGACTCACCCATGGTTCTAACGGCGCTGACGGCATCAAATTTGGAGTTCGGGAGCGGCTAGGACAGCCTCTGCATCCTACTGTTGGTGATCTGCCCCTGCTAGTCCGAGAAACAGAGGCCCTGTTGAAGCTCCTGCCCCGACCTGCAGCGACTCCAGAAGAATTTACAAAAATTCTGAGGCATTTCCCTTCCTGTTACAAAGATTTCGCTGCTAGTCTTGCCATCAGAGAAATTCCTGAGCAAGATCTACAATAGCAACATCGACCCTCTATCCTGGTTCGCAGACGGCAGGCAGATTCGGCGTCCACCCTTGTTCCTCGTTCTTTACTTTGGTTTCCCCACCCCGCTTGGCCGGTTGAAGGCCCCTCCCTGCGTGGAGGTAGTATTGATGTAATATCATTAACCCCCACCCCAAGTTCCCCCTCCTGCGAGAGGTGTAGTGGTGTAATTTGTTTGGACAGGTCAAGCGACACCGCCGCGGCGTGTGGGGATCCACTCGCCTCCCCGCTCGCCCTCGTCTCCGACCGGGACCGGTTTCTTCAAACCGGTCGAGTAAGTGCTCAAACCTTCACTCCACTTAGTGCTTGTCTTTCAATATTAGTTCTAATTTCGCTGGTTATGCGAGTGAGAGCCCGATCCTCAAGTCCCATACCTTGAGTGATCACCGTGGGAAGAGTGCAACCGGTGCCTTCGGCACCTCGTCAGCCCCGTTGAATTGGGCTTCCAAATCCATTGGGAATCAAATCTTGGCCTTGCTGGCCCTCTACCAGCAAGGGCCCAACCCCTCAACCTCACCTTGGCATTGCCAAGTTACCCCGGGCTTGGGTGAGCGACGAGAGAGCGGCGGCCCAAATTGGCCCATTTAGATTGTGATTGTGCTTGCTTGCATTAGGTCTGAGGTCGTGTCACATCAAGTGGTATCAGAGCAAGTCTTTGATTTGTTCTCACAAGTCAAGTCCATGGGCACGCTTGCATTAGAGTTCTCATCGGATCGTTCTATGCATTATCCACCTCCCATTGTCATTGAGTCTACAGACCAAAAGGCCCCAATTCCCATCATATCCCAAGCATACCTACCTAATGGGAGCCCCACAGAAATTTACTTCATCGACATGGAAGAAGATAATTGGGTATCCCCCGAAATTGTAGCCACCCTCTCTACGACTGGACAAATTGTGCACAACGGAGACCTAGTCTTCGTTGAATTCCATAAATGGTTCGGGAAGACTAAGTATTTGGATGGGGCTTGGTGTCAAAAGGGAACATTGACGGGTCCATGTATAATCCTAGGTAAGAAATGGTTAGATGAAAGGAATGCCGACATCGACCCAACACGTCGGACTTGCCTAGTGCATCCGCCACACCTTTCGGGAACCTTTAAATTCAACAACCTTTTATTCTCCCACCCGCGGGAATCCCACCCTTGTTCACCACCACGGGTGCACCATACTCCGGCCATCATCACCCCACCATCAAAGAACCTTCCCACTCCATTAGTTTTGGAAGAAGTAGTCCACCCGCTTTGCCACATGAAGACAAATATCCCTCGGGAACCTATCCCCTCCATAGAAAGCTCCCATGTCCCAATTGAAGAGGAAGCCTCGCACAAGGATCTTCACCCTACACCACCCCCTCTAGATAAGGCTGAATTCATCTTAGAAGAGTCCCTTGTTAGGTGGCTAAGGGAGAGCCTAATTAGAGAGACCTCGACCCATGTTTGCCCTCCCATAGAACAAAATTTTCCCCTAGTGCCCATCTTCTCCTATCACACCACAATCCAAGCATCCTATCAAGTGGAGACCTTAGAGGATTTTCTTAGGGGCTTAGCATGGCAAATTGAGTTCACTAGCATGTTGACCCCTATGTCCGAACAACCTAGGAGCCTTAGCCTCCTACACCTATGCATAGGGTCCATCACCTCGATTTGCACCAATGGTTGCTACACTAGCGACCTCCTTCTATTCCTCCCTACACCGAATGAGCCCAACCTTCTCCTCGATTTAGAGCTTCTTATCTCGGGTAGAAAGCCAAGCCCTCCACTCATGGCCGACCCACTTGTCAAGAACATTGGCCCAACTATCATAGGGAAGGAGGACTTAGCACCTTTTAAGGATCTTGAGGACATGGAGTTCCTCCCCCTAAGTGACCTATTTTATGATCCATATGATCCTTCTAATGGGAGTCAAGGAACTCATATGACCCAACCATCTTACCAACCACCCACCCTTGCCTACCCTCACCCACCATATTGGACCAAACCCACCTCATCCATGACCCGGGTTGCACCTTGGGAGCCATAACCTTGGACCATATATCCCTAGGTAATAAGGTGGTGCCCCACCCCATGATAACCACCTTCTTAGATCCATTCGATCCTTTCCAATGGGAGTTCAAAGGTTGTCCCACACCTCTACACATGGAAGTCACCTTTGGGAAAGGCATGCATGTGTCTAGGCTTACCACACCCCTTGGCATGAACACTATGTTGGGTCCTTTCATTCATATCACCCACATGTCAAGTAGAAAGTATGAGTGGTCTATATTCGGATGTCATGGTCCACCTTCATTCATCATAGGTCTTAAGCATGACAAAAGCATCTACGGATGTCCGAGTCCCCCGACATTCATCACCACTTTGCATGATAGGTTCACATATGGTTGCCCCGGCCCACCTAGGCCCACCAAAGTCTACATGACAACATTGCACGATAAGTCCACATATGGTTGCACCGGCCCACCAAGGTTCATCATGGTCCATATGACATCATGGCATAATATGTCCATCTATGGTTGTCCAGGTCCACCCCTAACCACTAAAAGGATAGCATTCACAAAATTGCATGAAAACCTTTGCAAGCACATCAGCAAAAAGAATGAGGCTTATAAAAGGCTGGCCGACTCTCATCGGCGTCACCAAGAATTCCAAGTGGGTGACTTTGTGATGGTAAGGATGGAGAGGCTCTCCCCGGGAGCCAACTCTAAACTGAGGCCACGTGGGGCTGGTCCCTTCCAGGTCTTGAGGCGCATAGGTGCAATTGCCTACGAGTTAGATCTCCCTGAGGAGTATGGAATAAGTCCCACATTCATTGTTGCCGACCTAGTGCCATATAAGGGACCCACGGTGGTACCTAGTGAGGAGATTGAGCCTACTTCTTCCCTTGAGAGAGCACCCACCCATGATGATAAATCACCAGCTAAGAGAGTCCAGCGTGAACAAATTGAACAAATATTGGATGAACAAGTCACTACCACTCGGAGCAAGGTATATGAGCGCTATCTCGGCAGGTGGATGGATCGGTCTCGTTCGGAAGACTTGAAGGCAGTACCACTTCTACACCTTCCAAGGAGGGAAGGATACTTACTCGACGGAGTCGAGTTCTCCGCACCCCGGGAGTATGATGTGGACATCACCTTCCATGCCTACATTCATAGCTCGTCTCCTCGCCCCGGTTGCATCCGGCATGGTTTAGTCATTTAATTTTGAGTCCTATGTAATTTTACTTGAGTCATTTGATGTAATTTGCATTTTATTTGAGTCATGTCCCTAGGTCTTAAATTTATTTTCCTATGTTTGAGTGTCATTAGAATGTGTAATGTGCTAATTGGGCCCATTTCTTCGGGCTTGGCCCAATGAGCTCCCCTACCCCTTCGGTTATTTGTCAATGAGTCTTTTGTCAGGGTCTTATTGTAAAATGTGGGTTTCCTATATATAGGGCCCTATTTCCTTCATTTGGAGGTAATGAATCAATCAATGAAAAAAATGCCATTTGAGAGTCCAAAGCTTAGTTTAGTGGAGTGATTCCAACATTCTTTGGGTGAGAAACCCTAGGGGAGAGATTCCCCACCCTTCCCTCTCTTAATCCCTCTTTTTTTACTCCACTTTCTCTCTCCTCAACACCCAATTTCGAATTTTCTTCTCTCTCCTCCCTTCCCAACCACCTCAACCCCCACCTACCATCATTAAAGCCCTCCACTTCCCCATGGCCTCTATTACTCCACCCCCCTAGTCCCAAGAAGATCCCTCACCATTCTAACACCATCTTCCACATTCCAACACCACTTTCCCCATTCCAACACAATCAACCCCTTCCCCACACAACCCCACAACTTCCAAGGCCATTTCAAATTTGAAATCCACCCTTCCCTCCACTCACTTGTGCCCCCCCCTCAATTTCTCCTCTCACCCACCTTCCCAAATTTATAGCTCCTCCTCCCACCACCTGTTAGACCCCCTTTCAGACCCCATTCTTCCCTTCCCCCACCTTAGAACACCCCCTCCTAGACCCCCTCACAGCCCGGGCTTTCCCCACACTCATCCACCCCTATTTCCCCTCCCATATACCCCATTCCCCCCCATCATCATCAACCTACAGCTCTCAACTGAAGATCTACAGCATACCAGAAACTTGCAGCGGCCACCACGACCTCCTCCGGACGATTTTGAAGACCCAAGAGCCATCGTCGGAAGCGTCTGCCAGTCGCCTTCGCAACCGAAGTTGTTTCGTCTTCTTCCGATCTCCGAGTCGTCCAAGAGGTCCATTCTCCCACAGCTGCGTGGTTCTGCCTCGGCTGAGGACCTGAGCCAGATTAGAAGCTCTGCCACGACGAACCCCGAAGGAATCAGTCCTCAAGTTCTTCTTCAAAGTTCTTCATCGGCCTGTCTACTTTCAGAATCAAGAAGCGGAAGCCCATTCAGCATCCGGGAACAGAAGTTACCAATTTTCTTCCACAGTCGCGCGGCTCTGCCTTCCCCAGTATGCATCGACACCTCCTCACTCTTCTGGTGTCCCCGTTTCTTTTTCTGCAAAGAGGACTCACCCATGGTTCTAAAGGCGCTGACGGCATCAAATTTGGAGTTCGGGAGCGGCCAGGACAGCCTCTGCATCCTACTGTTGGTGACCTGCCCCTGCTAGTCTGAGAAACAGAGGCCCTGTTCAAGCTCTTGCCCCGACCTGCAGTGACTCCAGAAGAATTTACAAAAATTCTGAGGCATTCCCCTTCCTGTTACGAAGATTTTTCTGCTAGTCTCGCCATCAGAGAAATTCATGAGCAAGATCTACAATAGCAACACCGACCCTCTATCCTGGTTCGCAGACAGCAGGCAGATTCGGCGTCCACCCTTGTTCCTCGTTCTTTGCTTTGGTTTCCCCACCCCGCTTGGCCGACTGAAGGCCCCTCCCTACGTGGAGGTAGTATTGATGTAATATCATTAAACCCCACCCCAAGTTCCCTCTCCTGCGAGAGGTGTAGTGGTGTAATTTGTTTGGGCAGGTCAAGCGACACCGCCGCGGTGTGTGGGGATCCACTCGCCTCCCCGCTCGCCCTCGTCTCCGACCGGGACCGGTTTCTTCAAACCGGTCGAGTAAGTACTCAAACCTTCACTCCACTTAGTGCTTGTCTTTCAATATTAGTTCTAATTCCGCTGGTTATGCGAGTGAGAGCCCGATCCTCAAGCCCCATTGCCTTGAGTGATCACCGTGGGAAGAGTGCAACCGGTGCCTTCGGCACTTCATCGGCCCCGTTGAATTGGGCTTCCAAATCTATTGGGAATCAAATCTTGGCCTTGCTGGCCCTCTACCAGCAAGGGCCCAACCCCTCAACCTCACCTTGGCATTGCCAAGTTACCCCGGGCTTGGGTGAGCGACGAGAGAGCGGCGGCCCAAATTGGCCCATTTAGATTGCGATTGTGCTTGCTTGCATTAGGTCCGAGGTCATGTCACATCACTCCCCCTCTGAAGTATAGAAGGTGTTGTATTCAGGGCAAAACACCTCGATCATGCCACAGCACAAGCCTCGGGAAATCGGGTACCGATACCTTGAAGCGTACACGCTGTGATATACACCAGCTCTGGTCAAAAGAGGAGCATAATGATGCAGCACATAGTATGTGAATTCCACTGCTCCGGGCCTGAATGCGTGGGCGTCTGTAGCTTTCAACTCAGCAAACCACCCCACGGAGATCTGGTGCTTGAAGCGAATCGCCAAGCAATCCAGCAAGAATGACTCATCTCTATATCCCCATCTCAACGGTGCAAGGAATAAACCAAAGATCGGTTTCTCCCGATCTACTCTGCCCGCGGAGTCATTCCACCGAGCAGGTATAAATTCGGGAGCTCTGGTCAACAGTCCGTCTGTCGGAGCCAGGTCTTGCAGCCCCAGCACAACGCTCCACTTCCTGACCTCCCCGGAGAGATAGATGGGTCTTCCTCGCATTACGCATTCGGCCAAGCTGTCTCTCTCCACCAGCAGGGCCTGCTCGACCTTCCGGACGGCGAACACATCCCGCTTCCCCTGAAGGTTGAAGCGCTGAAGAAGGGACATCAGGTGCTTGTCCTTGGGATAATCCTTCCTCGTCACGCCCTCTCTATCATAATGAAAAGAGTCACCCCCGAGAATAAGGAGACGACCGGTGTCTACAGTGTCCGTCTCTGAATCCGAAGACTCTGCAACTATGGCCACCTGGCCGTGCCCCCAGTCGAGGGAATTGACGTTCTCCCATGTCACTGCGGCACGAGAAGAAGAACTGGATGCCATGATAGCTGCAAAAAGAGGCATACCAAATAAAAACAAAGTCAGAAAATGGCTAATCAAAGGCGAACTTCTGACAAAATTTCGGCAGAGTCTCCCCAGCACAGGGAATTATCGAAGAAAAGCGGGAACGCGTCCACTGAGGAACGGTCCCTAAAAGGCAGCCATCGGCATTACACCGAGGCCAGAGGAACACCCGGGGAAACAGCTCCGAGGGCAAGCCCTGCTAGAAGCCTCCCGGGGCCCAAAGAAAGGGTTTTGAAACCCAAATGGACAACATCTCCACTCACCCGAAGGAAAATCGCCGCTCTCGGTGCCAAAAGGGAGAGAAGAAAGGGAAGAGAGAGGAAGCGTTGGTGCGAATGAAGGGCAATGAAGAAAAAACAAAGAGGAGAGAAGATAAATAGGGGGAGTCCCCCATCGCTAAACCGGCGCGCTATTTAGCGCGCCGGATTAACAGCCCTTTAAGCGAAAGGTGCGCCGGTAAAAGGCGCGCCGGGTCAAAGTAGGAAGTCAACGGCCGCGCCGGATTAAAAGCCCAAGGGTCACAGGCCGCGCCGTACTAACATCTAAACGGTGCCGGGTTAACGCCCGTGCCGAATTAAGGGCCATCCCAGGCGCCCGCCAATCAAAGAAGGGGTCAGTCCGGATGAAATTCATCTGTCGGCCTTGCTGCACTCGTGCCTTGCTCGCAACACCCACGTCTGGGGGGCATTTGTTGGCACTCAAAATATGATCGTCGGTGACCAAGCCATAAGGACGAATGACCCGGCACACCAAAGCACGGAAGCCGATGCAGATCAACACATCAAGGATCTCTCAAGCTGCCAAAGTCTCGAGTCATTCCGTATGGACGTGGGGACTTCACCTCAGGAGAGCCGAGATGAATCTACAACCAACCGGCAGTGCGACCAAGCCTGCCCAATGAATCGGCATCGACTTTGTCGTGCTGCATCCACTACACCCGTTGTCCGACCAAGGTCAACGGTCTACCCGGTGGCTACCCACCTCATGAAAGGCTCTCCCGAGGATAAAGGAGTCCCCCCGGCTTCCCGAAATGGAGAACCGAAAGCTCTGACGGCGGAAGATCCCGATCGCCCGGCATGGGCACGGCTTCCCGTCAAGATGGGCCCATTAGTGGCTGAATGATCACCCGGCTCAGGCGAAACTATCTCCCGGCTATCTAACCTCCTAGAAAGCTCTGAGTACGAGCCAGGCCGGACCAACAGCATGGATCGTAGAGCCGAAGGCCGTGCCGGTAGAAAGCCCGTACGATCAAGATAAAGCTATTCGGAACCTCGAAAATGGCCGTACGTCAACTTGGGAGCTTCTACAAGACATCTCGTCGAAGTTTCGAGGAGCATTGGCAAGATAAATGTTCACGGTGACCCTCGGAATCATCCCCGGACTCATCAACTGGCTCGAAGCCCACGAGGAGCATTAGTCCGGCGCGCCCTAAACCGGCGCGCCCCTCACTTGATGCCCTCTATCCCGGCGCGCTGAACCCCATCCATGGCCTGGCTATCCCGGCGCGCTGAACCCCATCCATGGCCTGGCTATCCCGACGCGCAGTTCTTCACGCCGTATGAGGCTTGGGGCTCGATCATGTATATATACATATGGCTATTCGAAACAAAGAGAGAGGGGGCTGAAAAAAGGGCGAAGAAGTAGAGAAGAGCTGAGAAGCAGAAGAGGGGGTAGACAGAAGGTTAAGAAGGGGGTCTTTCGAGAGAGGCCTTCGGGAGGAGAGAGAGCCTTATTGGAAGAGGAGTTTCTGTCCGAGCGTCCTTCAACGGCCGTCTTCCTCTGTTCTGGTTGAAGTCCTCCGGACCCGGAGAAGGAGAAGCGGGCCGATACTCTGTTTTGAGAACAGGTGGGCGCCGGCATCTATCTCTCTTTGCTTTTCGTGGATTTTCCACTTTCGGAGTCTCCGTCTACCAACTGTAAGCAAGAGAGGGGAGGGATGGCAATGATATGAGCCGACCCCTCCCCTCCTCTGCGATTTCTTTTCCTTACTATATTTTCCCCTGCGAATGATGAACGACGACCGAGCAATGATGCCGGTGCCGGATTCTTAACGTGTAAATGAGTGGCCCATTCCTGTTTCTGGGATGGCAAGGTGTATTTGAATGTCTGGACCAGCAGGTCGAATGAGTGATTTGAAACTTCTGTCTACTTCTCTATCTACATCGATGTGTATGTTTAAGGTCTTCTGTGCGTTTTCTCTGATCCTGGTTTTCTCGAAGCCCCGATCATGCCCCGAAGCACCGTGGGCTACAGAAACACCCCTCCCTGGGGTTTTCCCTTCTTGACCACGCTCGTGTCTGATTTAAGGGTCTCCGCATACCCTCCGTGGATAGAGCTGCGCTTCTGCGTATGCTTCTTTCTACCGTATTGTCAAGGGACTAACTCCCCTCGATTCCTCTCTTCCTGTTGCCCTGTGGCTCGCGAGGTGGGAGTCGTTCTTGGGATTGCAAGATGCATCGATTTAACACTGCGCCGTAACTGTTCGAGCATATGCCTCTATGTTTAGCTCGTCTCGCCTGTGAATTGATTACCCCTCTGCATTATAGTCATGTGAACCGCTCCGAGATTCCTTTATTTCGTCTTAATCGTCCGGGGAGGGGGACATTCCCTGTTACTTCGCACAGTCGCTGGGCGATCGGGAACTTTACCCCTCAATGGTAGATGTTTCCCCAAGGCCATAGCAGATAGCAACAGGGGTTTTAGCCTAACAGGCTTAGCCCCGACAATCTGAGACCCAATCGAGGCCGAGAGATGTATGCTCCTCGTAGGCCAGCCCTCGGAGCTTCACCCTCTTGGTGGTCGGTTCCTCCACGGGATGAGTCATAAGCTGTGGGTTGTCCACCCCTCGCAGGCTAGCCCTCGGGATGATGCTCCCATCATCAATGACCTCATCTCTCTATCTTTCCCCTTACGGAGCCTTGGTGCCCCTCGTAGGCTAGTCCTCGGGGTATCCTATCCGATGGGGTTTGCTGGGTGCCTCCGTGTACACCGGCGGTTTAGGGGCTTGCTCCACCAGTGAGTATGACCCTGATTCTCCCCTGCAACTCTTCTTGTTCAGGGGAGATGCTGTCAAATTTTAGACAGATTCCAATTAAATTAGGTTAATAAAGTGATCGTTCTGAATTTAATCAACTCAGTGCTCGAGTATGAACCTCGCACTGGTTTAGTCTTCATTTTCAGAGGGCTCAGAACTTCAACTTAATAAAGAACTGGCCTCAATGGCCTCAAGATCCCCTGCATGGGCTTAACAAACTCAAAATGTTCAAAATTAATATTAAACGGCGCGGTACTTCTCGGCGCGCCCTAACCTGGCACGGTACCCCCCCGCGCCGGAATAAGGCCACACTCATTTCCAACAAAATTTCTCTTGCGCCTTTCCGGCGCGCCCTAAATCGGTGCGCCCCAAGGCCCTTGCGCGCCGTTTCAATGCACATGGTGACCGCGCCGTATTAACCACTATACCTATGCGTGACCGCGCCGTGTAAGCGTTCTTATACACTTGTAGTCACACCGGTTTTGAAGCGTCATGCTACTCTAGTGATTTATTCACCCCGGGTAAGTCTCGTCTCTCGGGGGCGATGTCAATAAGCTATAGTTGGTGAATAAAAAGGAGGGCCAAGCGAGCCCGAATCATATTATCATCGTACTCATTGTCATATCCGTTAAGCGTTTTGCTTTCGCTATTACACTTGTGTCGTTCTTTCTCCTCTCGATGAAGGGTAATAAATGTGGCTGATCGCCACCGTTTCATAACACTATCTTCATGTGCAATCTAGGCGTGAATGTCTTGTGTGCATGCATGCATAGATCCTCAGGTATATTAAATGGCATCGACAGAAGATCGGGTTACGCCCGGCCGGAAGTCTTCGCCATGCGTGATGGTGGTCTTCGGACCTACATCCTCCGCCACGTACCGAGGATCCATAATTCCATGAACTATGCATCTTCTGTACGATCAACATGTGCATCCTGCATGTCTTCGTCATGATCACCCTGTAGTTCTTTTCTTAATCTGGCTTCGACAGCCCGCTATCTCGGCAATTAATCAAAGGTGTTCCCTCCTCGTGGGGGATGTAATTAACGCCATAACCTTTATGGTATGGCGGACTGCTGGTCCCGACCGAACCTCACATTCGCCCGACATAGGTCAGAATGAGCGCACAATAAAATTATCACTCATGTGACTGGCACGCCCGCATCGTCAATCAGTCAGTTGACTACCAGTTAGCCAAATGGTTGATCGATACGCGAACGAAAAGGGAAAGAAAGAAAACGCTGAAACACTTGTCTTGGCTTGTCCTTGTGATCTGCCCGTTGTCCCGTGGATGTCTCCCGACGTCCTATGAGGGTTAAGATTACGTGTAAGGTGGCCAGGAGTCTTCTTGCTTGAGGTAGGATTCTCTTTCCTACTTTTCGAGCATTATTGTTGGGTTCAGGTTAACCCGGTGTGACCCAATGGTTGACGTGTGACCTTACGTGTGTGTGTCTCGGTGGTTGTGTCAGGCTCGAGACACTGCTTCTGGATGCCTCGAGGTGTTGTTCCACCTTGGTTTACGTGTCCAGGCGTGTCTGAGGGTTCTTGGTGTTTCTCTCAGATCTCCGTGTGTTGTTTTCTGCGGAGCGTGGTTTCTTCTGGCTTAGGATTGGACCGATTGGCAGCTTGTTCCGCTGTTTGTGACGATCTTGCCGTTGAGTCGTCTGACTCAAGGATCGTTGCGTTGTAGGTCTAGTTACCTGATCCTGAGTCTGTTGGCGGTTGTCTAGCTGCCTTGGTGCTTTGTGGTGCACGAGACAGGGCTTTTCTTAGACTGTCTGTGCTTTAGCACCTGTGTTTCCGAGTCTGTGCCTTGTGAGCCTCCACTAGTTGTAGCCCTAGGCTTTTACCGACCCACCGGGAGTGGTGGAGGGGTTTTCCTGTTGCGTTTGGTACGTACGGTTCTTAAGCTAGTTCCGTAGGCCCCGGCCAGCGGTAGCGTCCTACCGAGGGGAATACTAGCTAGAGGCCTGGCCTAGGTAGTGGTCAGTGTGTGCACACGTGGTCAGGGACTGGGGACTTGCGCCGACGGGCGTGGCCCTGACTAGTCACTCGCAGTTGGTGCTGTAGTTTCGTGCTGTGGTACCATGTTTCCTTGGAACTGTTGTTCCTCGGACCTGGTTCTTGGTGTGTCTTGTCCTTGAGAGACTTGACACTTGTGGCGCAGTGTAAGACGTCAGTGGACGCATCTGGCTGTTCTTCTGGGAGGAGGGTGCTCCTGTCACTTGGTGCGGTGACTCTCGACGTTTTCTTGCTCGCTGTGACCTTTTCGAGTTTCCCTCTCGTGGCCGTACTCGAGGTCAGTGTTCTGTCATTTGCATGACGTTCTTGTCATGCGTGGGGCTGCGTGCACGATGTTTCATGTCGTGTTTGTCTGTGTTTTCGGCGTCGGCGTCTGCCTTCGCCTTTGCTTTGGCTGACGGACTGGGTTACCCTACTGTGTGAGTTTGGGGTCGATCGTCTGTTCCCGTTTGGAGTAGCTTAGGGTGCCGAGTTCTCCTCGGTGGCCGTTGTTCCGTGTTTTACGGCCTCGCTCTTCTTTGTTGTTGAGCTCCCCTTGCTCTTAGCCTGTTTCCTACTCCTGCTGTACCCTATCTGTTTACAGCCTTGTAGTGTAGCTTTTCCTGCTTTGCTGCACTCGTTGTTTCCGTAGTTGCTTCCGTTGCACTGTGCGTTTTCCAGTGGGGATCCGCGTGACCCCTACTGAGTTTCTGTTGAGACTCACCCCTGCTTTTCAGGTGGGTTTCACCGTCTGCCTCTGCTGTCCTTGGTGGAGCGCGTTCACTGTAGCTGCCAGCTGTACCTGCGTCGGGCTTCCCCCGACTTCTGTGTACGTTTCTTTTCTATCGGACTGTACTGTGATAGACTTGTTGTCTTTCCTTTGGGCTAGACTCTGGTGTATAATTGTAATTATTGAAATTATTAATGAACAAATAATTTTGTTTCTGCTACTTTAGCAATCCAATCTAATGAAATTTAATTGCCTTTTGTTATATCTGCTGGCTTCAATGTATTCCACACACTCCTTTTTCCCTTCGGTGCTTTCCCGCGCTTGGGAGGCCTCGCGGGTCCCATGTGGTATCACGTGTATTCGGTATTTATACCGGGTGCACCGGGTATCTGGAATCCGGGTCGCTACAGTTGGTATCAGAGCAGTGTTCTGAGATGTTCGGAGTTTTTTTTCTGAGCTATCAGAGCATTGTCGTGTGAAATACATGGAAATCCAGATGTACAGTTACCAGAGTCCTTAAGGTCTAGTACAGTCTCTTGCTGGCGTAGGTGTTGCGATGGTTTATCGCGGTGCTTTTTGCGCGTGGTCTTGTACGTGCTTGGTTGGCACTGTGCGAGATGGTTTTTGCTCTCGTCTGGGTGTGACGAGGTGCTTTGTTCGATTTTGAAGTTGTCTTGATCATGTTGCACTTGGCAGTGTTTGTCGGTTGGCATGAACCTGCAGTGCCTTGTTCGAGCTATTTTCTGTGCTTTTGCTCAGGTGGCTTATGACTTTCAGCGTTGGTGTGATGGCCATGCACGTTCTTACGTTGCTTTGGTTGTCCCAGCTTGAGTCTGTGTAGCTCCTGATGCATCGTTGTTTCAGTTGTCTCGATTATCGTGTTGCCTCGATTGAGAAGTTGCTCGAGCGAACCTAGGATTTTCCCTTCCTGGTGAGCTGTTGTTGTCGAGCTTATTGCTTCTCGTTCTTCTTGGTGAAGCTTTTTCGATGTTAACCTTGGAATTGCTGTCTTAGTGTTGCCTTTGTCCTGCCTTTGCTTAAGTGTGGACAGCTTTGTTTTGAGCCTGATCTGCTCCTTGTTGTACGGTGGCTTGGCTTTGGACTCCGTAATGGTGTTAAGAGCTATCGTGTACCGTATTTGTCGTGCCGTGTCCAACGGCTGATGTATTGTGAAGGCTCATTTGTCGTTCCAAGACATGAAGGTAAACTGAGATTAGCTCTTTCCGCGTGCTTTGTGCTGAAGCTGGTGCTCTTCCGTTGTTGCACTTAGGCTCCTTGTGATCGGTTGTTCGCGAGATTGGTGCTCGTGGCGTGTTAATTGCGATCTTTGTTGATTGCGATGGCGTCTGGTATGTGCTGAGGTGCGATTACCGGTGTTGTTTTGTTGCCTGTGCGCATTGTTGAGAGTACATCGGAAGTGTGTGGGTTGGCTACCCACTCGTCTAGAGGTTCGTTCTTTCTCGATTTGACTTCGTCATGTCTTCTCGTGCCTTGACTTTGTATGTTGCCGTGCCATTGTTTGTGGTTTTCTGGTGTTGGCATTGGCATTTGTCGAGTGTTGGGGAATTTGTCAGCATTCCTTACTGATTGAGTACCCCCTGCTCTGTATTTCTTTCTTAGGTGTGGTGCTCTCGAGGCGTGTTAGTAGTCCTTGAGTTGCGTTCCCCGAGATTGTTGTCGTTTCTCATTGTTGTGGGTCTTTTCCTTGGTGAGCAGTCTGATGCGTGACCCGTTCCCGAGTGGTCGTGTGCTCAGCTGTTCCTGTGCCTTGATGTGACCCTGCTTGTAGTGTGTTCCTTGGTTCTGTGTGTTGTGCGGAGCCAGAATCCTACAGGTGTTGCCGTTGTGTTGTTTTTGTGAGCGCTGTTTCTTTATGATTTTGTGTCTCTGCCTTGGACCATGGTCTTGTCTTGTCAGTTGGCTTGCTGTACTCCCTTTCTTGGGTAGTGTTAGCTTGCGACTCGATCAGACGTGATAGCTGGCTGAGTGCTGACTTGATTGTGTTTGTGGTCCAGTGCTGTTGTTGTCGTTGGTGTCCTGTGTGCCAGGTGTTCCCTGTTGCCTTTGGCACTGGAGCCGATGATGTTGCGAGCTGTCAGCTGTGAGGACGGTGTCTCCTTATGTAAGCTGCCGCTTTTCGTGCTGTTGTCATGTTTCTCGGTTGCCTGTTGTTGTGGCAGCCGTGTCTCCTGTCCTGTGAGACGTAAGCGACGTTGCCCTTGCTTCGGAGGTGTCAGATGTGTTCACTTTGGTGCCATACTCGTGCTGTGGACTTGCTGTCTTGGAAGCTAGAGTGTGTACCTATAATTGTGGTCTGACAGTGTTCCTCTGAGCTGTATTTCTCGTGATTTGTGTCATTTATCATGGTTGTATTGTTGGGTTGTTCTTCCCTGCTTCTCCTTTGTTAGTCCTTAATTTCGAGGGTGAAATTTCTTAAAGGAGGGGAGGATGTAATGCCCTGGATCCATGGTAGATCTTTGCTGGATCCTTTGCAGGTCTTGTTGGATCTTTGTTGGATCTTCCGGATCTGTTTTGGATTGGTTTCGTTGAGTTTTGGTTCACTTTTGTGGCTTCCGAGTTGAGGTTGACGAGCCGTGTGGGTTTTTCTCACGTACTAGTTACGGAACCCTACGATGAGTTTGTTTGTCAATTCGCGAACTCGTGGATGCTGCAGTGACGATGTACTCTTCGAGTCGGTCGTTTCGACTATTTTTGCGTATTTTTCTGAATTTGTGCATTTTCGACGCATTTTCGGAATTTTTGAAAATTAGGAAAATTTCCTAATTTCTTTTCTTTTTATTCATTTTTCCTCTCTCTCTCCTCACTCTCGCGATCTCTTCCTCTCTCTCCCGTTCTCTCTCGTTCTCTCCCCTTTCCAGATCTGGCTGCAGACGGAGGCGCTCGTGGGTGAGGTGGCGACGAGGTGGAGCTGTCGAGGTGCGCGATGGGGCGAGGATCGGATCGATTCTGGCGCGATCCCGTTCGGTGGATTCAAAGCCGGTGAAATCGGTTCGCAAGTGGATTTTGGCGTGGTTTAGTCCTTTCGGGGCTCGGTTTCTTCGGTGGAGGTAGGGTGACTGATCCTTACTTCGTCCTCTTCGTTTTCCCTGCCATTGCACGGCGTTCGGCAAGGAAACGGTCGAGTTTGGGCTTGTTTCTCCTAAACCGTGATTTTCGTGGTTTTTAGGGTCGACCGGTAAACGGCGACCATTTGCAGCGTAGTTAGTTTCTAACTGACCGCTGGGATGTTAGGATCCCATCCACATTGATTTCGTGTGATTTGGTGTTCATTCGAGGCCGGTAGAAGCCTGGGAACCTCGGTGACCCACTTAGGGTCGATTTGTCTAAATCGCCCGGATCTTGCATTTTTGAGCTTGCATGTGGGGTTTGGAGTCCCCTGATGTTGTTATTTGTCGTTTAGGTGTGTTTCCCCTGCGTTTCGGCGTGAATGGGGCGTGGAACGGGCCAGTTTGGCCGTTCCTCTGTTTTCCCGCCGTATGGGAAGTAGCGGTCGTTCCAGTGGCCGTTACTTGCTTCTGACGGTCCTATGACAGACCGTTACTTCGTTTGGCATTTTTGAGCTTTCTGGCTTTTGGGTGAGTGACGGCCCTAGGGTGGCGTGTCGCTTCCTTGTAACGCGCCTAGGCTAGCGCGTTACTTCGTCTTCATCGTTTTATTTTGGGGTTGAGTCGATTGATCTAACGCGCTTGACCCAGCGCGTTAGATGAATGTGACGCGCCTAGTCCTGGCCGTTACTTACTGTTTGACTGACATTGACCATTAGAGGCGGTGCCTCTGACGGTGGTGCCCCTATCCGTTGTTTGAGTGTAACGCGCCTGTCCCCGGCCGTTACATTCTGTTTGGCCGAGCTTGGGTGGCTGTGCCCGTTGGATATAACGGATATGCCCCCATGCGTCGTTGTGTTATAACGCACCTGTCTCTGGCCGTCGTTTGTTGTTTTGTGCTGGGTTGAGGGTGGCTGGGCACGTTGATAGTAACGCGCCTTCCCCTGCGCGTCGTTTGGCTCTGACGCGTCTCCCTTGCCGCGTTGTTTGTTTGTAACGCGCCTGGCGTTGCGCATTACTTCGCTTTGGTTGTGGGTGGCTGTGCACGTTGTGAATAACGCGCCTGCTCCCATGCGTCGTTTGGCTGTAACGCGTTTAGTCTAGTGCGTTACTTGGCTCGTGCGTGTTTTGAGTCTTAGAGTTGGTTAGGGTGGTGTGAGCGACGGCCTTTCGCCCGACCGTCGCTTAATGAGTAACGGCCCTAGTCTAGACCGTCACATGCTTGTAGCGGTCTAGGGGTGGCGCGTTACATGCCTTGTGCTCCGTTTTCCGTGATTTCGGTTTTAGCTTGTCTTGGCTTGTCCTTGTGATCTGCCCGTTGTCCCGTGGATGTCTCCCGACGTCCTATGAGGGTTAAGATTACGTGTAAGGTGGCCAGGAGTCTTCTTGCTTGAGGTAGGATTCTCTTTCCTACTTTTCGAGCATTGTTGTTGGGTTCAGGTCACCCCAGTGTGACCCAATGGTTGACGTGTGACCTTGCGTGTGTGTGTCTTGGTGGTTGTGTCCGGCTCGAGACACTGCTTCTGGATGCCTCGAGGTGTTGTTCCACCTCGGTTTGCATGTCCAGGCGTGTCTGAGGGTTCTTGGTGTTTCCCTCATATCTCCGTGTGTTGTTTTCTGTGGAGCATGGTTTCTTCTGGCTTAGGATTGTACCGATTGGCGGCTTGTTCCGCTGTTTGTGACGATCTTGCCGTTGAGTCGTCTGACTCAAGAATCGTTGCGTTGTAGGTATAGTTGCCTGATCCTGAGTCTGTTAGTAGTTGTCTAGCTGCCTTGGTGCTTTGTGGTGCACGAGATAGGGCTTTTCTTAGACTGTCTGTGCTTTAGCACCTGTGTTTCGGAGTCTGTGCCTTGTGAGCCTCCACTAGTTGTAGCCCTAGGCTTTTGTCGACCCACCGGGAGTGGTGGAGGGGTTTTCCTGTTCCGTTTGGTACGTACGGTTCTTAAGCTAGTTCCGTAGGCCCCGGCCAGCGGTAGCGTCCTACCGAGGGGAATACTAGCTAGAGGCCTGGCCTAGGTAGTGGTCAGTGTGTGCACACGTGGTCAGGGACTGGGTACTTGCGCCGACGGGCGTGGCCCTGACTAGTCACTCGTAGTTGGTGCTGTAGTTTCGTGCTGTGGTACCATGTTTCCTTGGAACTGTTGTTCCTCGGACCTGGTTCTTGGTGTGTCTTGTCCTTGAGAGACTTGACACTTGTGGCGCAGTGTAAGACGTCAGTGGACGCATCTGGCTGTTCTTCTGGGAGGAGGGTGCTCCTGTCACTTGGTGCGGTGACTCTCGGTGTTTTCTTGCACACTGTGACCTTTTCGAGTTGCCCTCTCGTGGCCGTACTCGAGGTCAATGTTCTGTCGTTTGCATGACGTTCTTGTCATGCGTGGGGCTGCGTGCATTACGTTTCATGTAGTGTTTGTCTGTGTTTTCGGTGTCGGCGTCTGCCTTCACCTTTGCTTTGGCTGACGGACTGGGTTACCCTACTGTGTGAGTTTGGGGTCGACCGTCTGTTGCCGTTTGGAGTAGCTTAGGGTGCCGAGTTCTCCTCAGTGGCCGTTGTTCCGTGTTTTACGGCCTCGCTCTTCTTTGTCGTTGAGCTCCCCTTGCTCTTAGCCTATTCCATACTCCTGCTGTACCCTATCTGTTTACAGCCTTGTAGTGTAGCTTTTCCTGCTTTGCTGCACTCGTTGTTTCCGTAGTTGCTTCCGTTGCACTGTGCGTTTTCCAGTGGGGATCCGCGTGACCCCTACTGAGTTTCTGTTGAGACTGACCCCTACTTTTCAGGTGGGTTTCGCCGTCTGCCTCTGGTGTCCTTGGTGGAGCGCGTTCACTGTAGCTGCCAGCTGTACCTGCGTCGGGCTTCCCCCGACTTCTGTGTACGTTTCTTTTCTGTCGGATTGTACTATGATAGACTTGTTGTCTTTCCTTTGGGCTAGACTCTGGTGTATAATTGTAATTATTAAAATTATTAATGAAAAAGTAATTTTATTTCTACTACTTTAGCAATCCAATCTAATGAAATTTAATTGCCTTCTGTTATATCTGCTGGCTTCAATGTATTCCACACACTCCTTTTTCCCTTCGGCACTTTCCCACGCTTGGGAGGCCTCGCGGGTCCCATGTGGTATCACGTGTATTCGGTATTTATACTGGGTGCACCGGGTATCCGGAATCCGGGTCGCTACAGTTGGTATCAGAGCAGTGTTCTGAGAAGTTCGGAGTTTCTTTTCTGAGCTATCAGAGTATTGTCGTGTGAAATACATGGAAATCCAGATGTACAGTTACCAGAGTCCTTAAGGTCCAGTACAGTCTCTTGCTGGCGTAGGTGTTGCGATGGTTTATCGCGGTGCTTTTTGCGCGTGGTCTTGTACATGCTTGGTTGGCACTGTGCGAGATGGTTTTTGCTCTCGTCTGGGTGTGACGAGGTGCTTTGTTCAATTTTGAAGTTGTCTTGATCATGTTGCACTTGGTAGTGTTTGTCGGTTGGCATGAACCTGCAGTGCCTTGTTCGAGCTGTTTTCTGTGCTTTTGCTCAGGTGGCTTATGACTTTCAGCGTTGGTGTGATGGCCATGCATGTTCTTACGTTACTTTGGTTGTCCCAGCTTGAGTCTGTGTAGCTCCTGATGCATCGTTGTTTCGGTTGTCTCGATTATCGTGTTGCCTCGATTGAGAAGTTGCTCGAGCGAACCTAGGATTTTCCCTTCTTGGTGAGCTGTTGTTGTCGAGCTTGTTGCTTCTCGTTCTTCTTGGTGAAGCTTTTTCGATGTTAACCTTGGAATTACTGTCTTAGTGTTGCCTTTGTCCTGCGTCTGCTTAAGTGTGGACAGCTTTGTTTTGAGCCTGATCTGCTCCTTATTGTACGGTGGCTTGGCTTTGGACTCCGTAATGGTGTTAAGAGCTGTCGTGTACCGTATTTGTCGTGCCGTGTCCAACGGCTGATGTATTGTGAAGGCTCATTTGTCGTTCCAGGACATGAAGGTAAACTGAGATTAGCTCTTTCCGCGTGCTTTGTGCTGAAGCTGGTGCTCTTCCTTTGTTATACTTAGGCTCCTTGTGATCGGTTGTTCGCGAGATTGGTTGTCACGCCCCGAACAAGGCGGAAATATCGGGACATACAGTTAGAGACACGCTGGCAAGAGAGAGAACTAATCTAAAATAATACACAAGTGCTACAAGATGGAAATACTAAATGATCATTAACAAACCACAACTGATACAATAACCTCGTGTTCAACTTAATACAACTGGAATAATCAATCACTAAAGCTCAATAACATGACTCAGACTAAATGCTCTCCAAAACACAACTAAAAATAAGATAACACACTACTAACACACTAGAACTGATACACTCAAGACATCACTCCTGCCCTTCCCCATCGGTAAGTGCGTCACCTGAACAGCCTGGAAAAAGGGGGGAAACACAACTATGAGCTGACGCTCAGTAGGAAATAACAGACAGGTATAAGTGATTAACAGTTTAATTACATTTTAAAATGTCATGCTACAAATGATAAAATAATAAAAAGATAACGATGATATCACGAAATAAAATTCAAAGATCTTGCAAGGTCAAGAAATATAATGAATAGAATGGTAAGACAAGAATTTATTACAGGAGATAACGATAAAAAGTCGGCCATATCAAGATAATTCAAGTCATGTCAAGCACGTATGTAATTTCATTTCCACGTCCAAGTAATCAGCAAGTAAAGTAACAACAAGTAGAGTATAGAACATTGAAGAGTGGAAAGTGAAAAGTAGTAGAAAGTAATGTAGAGAGTAGTGGACAGTCCTAGATTTAACACATGTCAAATACTAGTGCCAAATGCCACACCTAGTCATTCACCTCCCCGGGGGTACACGTAGTGTTCGGGCGCTCTTCCCAGGACTAGACCGAGCCCTTAATTGTTTGCCAGGCATTGATTTCTTTGGATCAAAGATCCCACGAATCTAGACTTCCACAGTTTATGGCCAGAATTCCAAGGTTTAAACTAAGTAGCAATAACAACTTCAAGTAGGAAAGAGATTCATTTCTAGAATTTCAAGGTAAGTATAATCATCAAGGAGATCGAAACCAAGTCACAACAAGAGTTAATCGTGCTGCGCTACTGTAAAACAGCAGCAATCAAACAAGCTAATCAACATATTAATCCTAATCACCAAGTTAAGATATCATGATTAACCATTATCATTTGTATTAGCCAAAGTGCCAACAAGCTAGAACAAGTTGTCGAGGTAAAGAACAAGCTCTCACAGCGGTGAAATAGAATGCATTATCAGGGATTTTAGTTACACCATTAATCATTAATTATGTGAGTTTCTATTTAACCAATGTAAGTGTTGTAATGGAGATGGTAAACATCGTGTTTTGTACTATGTTTGCAAGAAAGGACCAATGCAAATTTGAAATCAAGGGGGGTACATGAATAGGTCAATTGTTCTTCAAAAATATAATTTCAGTGGGTCTAAGTTAAATGGGTTGATTCCCCACTGATTCGGATCCATCTTCGGGTCGAAAAATGATAAACATCGGGTTTCTGGTGTACGGGTCGACCCCTGGGGTCGACCCCTGAAAAACTGGGGTCTGGAAGCTGAATGGGTCGACCCCTGGGGTCGACCCCCACAAATTCTGCAGGAAGGGTCGACCCCTGGGGTCGACCCCTTCAATCCAGTGCAATGGGTCGACCCCTGGGGTCGACCCCCATGCAGGGCCTGGATGGGTCGACCCCAGGGGTCGACCCTCGGGCCTGCCAGGGCACCCAGAAAACGGGTCGACCCCTGGGGTCGACCCCTGCAAGAACAGCAATGAATGTTGCTTCCGGAAACCACATAAACTCATCCAAATGGGGTCCAATTGAGTTGAAATCAAAATCACATGATCTAGGAATATTAATGGACATTCTAGGGTCATAAAACTACAATTTTGAAACACGAATTGTTACAGAAATTGATTGAATCTCAACTTATATATGATAAGTTCATGAAAACCCTAGTTCTTGACCTACTTCCACTAAATCATGCAATTCTCTTAACATACACAACGGAATTTAGGGCTTTTGGTGTCAAAAGAAAGCTGACTCGATTATGAATCCAACCATGTATGGTATGCTACATGAAGATCAAGTTACAGGGCTCAAAATTAGCCCGAAATCAAGCTCTGACTTAAAGGAACACTATATGAAACATGTTCTAGATATGCTCTTACAAAAATTCACGAGGCATGCTCAATGGAATTTGGGGCTTTCTACGTTAAATGAAAGATAATAACATGCTGATTATATCATGTAAGTTAATTAGAGTTTGGTTGTTAGATCCTATCTCAAATCGGAGAGAGAAAACTCAAACCCTAGGATGAAGAACACTTGGACAGCACCTTAGAAAACCCGTGATAACTCACTCCACACCTGATGAAAATTGGGGCTTTCAGTCCCAATGGATAGATCTCGACGAGATGAACAACTTGCTATACTCATGATCAAAATTTGGTTGAGAATTCCTACCTCAATCGATGGATCAAAGAAGGATGAAGGGAAGCCAACGGCCTGCTGACCCACCTCCACAAATCGAGCTAGATCTCCCCAGATCTGAAACTTCAGCGAACCCCACAGTAGCCAAATGAAAGAAGACTCGTAGGGCTTCATTTTGATAGCTCATAGAGCTTCTGGAGCCTTCGGAGTTGGGATTATTCGCTGCTGCAAGCTACGTGTTTAGAAACGGCGCCGAAATCCTTGACTTGACCAAACTATGTCGGCAGCACGTTTTGGGGCTAGGTTTACCTCAAATTGATTGAGGGTAAATGTTCCTTACATTGTGGCCTTCCATTTACCACTGATTTCAGATCATTTGGTTGAGTATTCAGGTCGAATTTCGTGTTTTAATCTAAGGGTTAGGTATGGGTCAAAAGTGTGCACTTTTGGGTTTAAACTCTAAATAGATCTTACCACAGATTTACAATGGCCTAATGCCAGAAGGAAAAGTTGTTATCTACCTCGACCTTAACATATTTACTATTTTTACAGATTTTTCTAAGGTAGTCAAATTTTCACTCATACTATTTCTAACGAATTAAATATTAATAAATCTGAAATTCAATTATTAATTCAATAAAATTCTATTCTCAATTAATAAAAGCTAAATAAGAAATATTGGGCTTAATTAAATAATTTGGAGTCTTACACCTGTAGACACGCCAAAAATGACGCTATGTTGATCAAATCTCATGTCACTATGATGACGCTCCAAGTGAACTTCAATATATTCATAATATGAAGTTTTTCTATTTTCTTGTGTGTGGTTTTGATTTATCGCTTTTTGTGATTCGCGACCTGAAGAGGGGCGTTATTTAAATAGCGACCTTATCCAGGGCGTTTTCTCAAGAAAGGACGACCAAATTTCAGGGCGTCAATTCCTGGTATTATCCGGTTTTTAAGTAAATACAAAATCAATTTAAATATTGGTTAACGTCCTTCCTCAGGGCGTGTTTTAATTTAACGCCTCTATCTTGGGCGTGTTCTCATAATTTTCAAATAAAGCAATGTTTATTGCCAAAATTAAATCCATGAATAAACGCCCTGGCTTGGGTCGTGGTTTATGAAACGCCGTAGGGTAGGTCGTCAAATCTCTAATTGACGCCCTGTTGAAGGGCGTATTTCACCTTCAGAGCCCTGCCTTGTTCTGTCTTTCCTTCGCAGAGTCCTGCCTCGTTTGGTGTTATTACTTGATTGGGCTCTTGCTCCTGATAACCATTGCCATGGTTATCTCCTGCCCATGTTTATCATCCTATCTAAGCTTATTTAAGGGACTCTTGGTCGATCCTTTGAGAGGTTACCTACCGACCTACCTGCCTACACCCAGATTACGGAGCTTAGTCTTACGAGTTTGCAGAGTTCTTCTTCCTATTGCTTTCTGCTTCCTCGTCTTCCTCCTGTCAACAGCCGTTGTTCTCTTGGTTGCCCCTCTACTGTCATCAAGGGACAGCAGGGTGCTCTTTGGGGTTGATTCATTTTTTTTGTTTTGTGTGCATTGTTTTATCACATCTTCATTCTGTTCATCATCATCATCATCATATCGTTGACATCGATTTTGTCTGCACTTGCATACTTCTCATATATCTCCCCTCCCTTAGTTCTCTCTAGGGGTTTTAAAAAAAAGAAGGTGCGCATGTGTTGCTCTTTTCGTCATTATACATTTTATTTGGGCTGATACTACTGCACTTTGGCTGATCCTTCTTTGCTTTATTTTTTTGTTGTCTTTCTTGCAAGGTAATCAAAAAAGAAAACCCTTCTCATCGGCCGGCCGATTGAAGAAGGAGGAAGGAACTTCACATCATCCTGCGTTCTCATCTTCACGAGGTATTTGCGATCCCTTTTTATTGTTATTGAGGTAACCCCTCTGGCGATCACACCTCCGTTTTGCACCGCGTGCAAGTCTTCCCCCCTCATTTAATCTTTATTTTTCATCATGATTCTTGCTCCACGTGAGTGATAATACACTTTCACACACATATATATATTACTTCTTTTGTGTGGGGATTTATGCACATCCACAAATTGGCGATCACGGTGGGACTTCCACTGTTTTCTTTTCGATTACCATCTCCATTGGCACCCTTGCGTGCCCTTTCCCCTTGGCACCCTTGTGTGCCCTTTCCCCTTTGGCACCCACGTGTGCCCTTTCCCCTTGGCACCTTCGTGTGCCCTTTCCCCTTTGGCACCCACGTGTGCCCTTTCCCCTTGGTACCCTCGGTACCCCTTTCCTTTGTGCCCCTCGGGCACCCCCCACTATGCACACTGCACACTCCGGGATCAGCCAGTTAGTGTTTGCATATCTCCCAGAATTAACGCCTTCCACAAGGGCGCCTTTTGATTTAACGCCCTTTACAGGGACGTGTTTTATTTGATTAACGCCTCTTTGCAGGGTGTCCTTTTCATATCTCCTGTTTCGTTTGCTGCATTGTTGCATTATCTGAGGATTCACGCCCACCCCTAGGGCGTATTATTTATTCTTAGCGCCTGTCGTCAGGGCGCGTTATTCATTTCTCCTGTTTTATTCTTATCTTGTTGCACTGTCTGAGAATTCACGCCCCGCTCCAGGGCATGTTATTTGTTATTAACGCCTTTAATCAGGGCCTGTTCTTTTGATTTGACGCCCTCCATTGGAGGCGTCCTTTCCTGATAACGCCTGACTCCAAGGCATGGTTTTTCTTCTTCCTGTGAGCCCTTCACAGAGATTCACGACAGCCACGCTGCTGTTTCCTGTTTGGTAGCGACCCCTCCCAGGTCGTGTTTTTCCTCCTGCTTTGAGTAACGGCCTGTTCCAGGTCGTGTCTTTCCTGAGTTTTCACAGAAACTGCTTACTGGCTTATTTGTGATTCGTTGTTTGGCATATTGATCTATCTTGATATATTGCTGTGATCTGCATTGATTTCATTATACTTGTGGGTTTTTGGTTGAGAGATCTCCTCTCTCTACACTAGGATTCCACACACCTTTCTTGGAATCGGGACGACCCTCCATTGAGCATTCCGTCTCTTTGGACCGGAGATCCCTTTTCCAAGACCTCCATAAGTCCCCGCACCCGTGGATTCCCTCACGGACGCCGGGCTGGTTGTACCCTTGAAGTACCCGGAGTTTAGAGATCCTATGCGTTGGTGAGGAGAGAGAGAAACCTAGTTGACCCGGAGGTCACACTTGGATCAAACTAGGTTTCATTTGACAAAAAAAGTGAACTATTCACAAATAATCCACTTTAATCTCAAAACTCAAACATTAAAACCTTCCGTCCTTTCCAACATTATTTGCATATACTTGGTTGGGTTGACTTGATTGATTTGTTTTGATTCAGTGCTTTTGTGGAAATTCCTTCATGAAACATCCTCTCTCTTAAGTATGAAACTCCGTTCAGGAAAAATCATCAACATGTCAGGCAACGTGATGGAGGCATCACCCACGATTCCCTTTGGCTCGGGTCCACTTCTTCTCACTCGGGAGCTGGTTGAGTTTTGGCCTCACTCTATTAAGGCCCCTTATCCATTTTGTAGCTTTCCTTTGAGTCATTTTGATGTATTTTCATTTTATTTGAGTCATTTCCCTAGGTCTTGCATTTATTTTCCTAAGATTGTGTGTCATTAGATGATGTAATGTGCTAATTGGGCCCAATTCATTGGACTAGGCCCATGTGCACCCCTTCCACCTTCGGTTATTTGCTATTGACTCTTTTGTCATGGACTTTTGTAGAAATGTGAGTTTCCTATATATAGGACCCCATTTCCTCCATTTGAAGTCAATGAATGAATGAATGAGTTAAACTTGCCATTTGAGTTCAAATTGGAGTGATTCCTCTAGTTTTTGGGTGAGAGACCCTAGGGGAGAGATTCCCCACCCATTCTCCTCTTAATCTCTCTATTTCACCCCTCTTTCTCTCTCCTCCAACCCCAATTTCGAATTTTCTTCTCTCTCCTCCCCTCCCAACCACCTCCACTAGCTACCCACCTCATTTAATTCCCCTCCACTTCCCCAAGTTGCCATTACTCCACTCCCATAGTCCCTAGGTGGCATCTTCCCCATTCCAACACCTTTCTCCACCTTCCCACCAAATCTACCCCATTCCAATACAAACTCTCCACTTCCCCACATAATCACCCACCTTCCAAGGCCATTTCAAATTTGAAATTCACACTCCCTCCACCCACTTGTTCCCCCTCACCTTCCCCCCTCTCCCTCCAAGCCCCAAATTCGTAGCTCCTCTCTCACCCACAGAAAACACCCCCTTCCAGCTCCCATTCTATCCCTCCCTCACCTTGAAACACCCCATCCTAGACCCCCTCACAGCCCGGGCTTTCCCCACACTCATCCACCCCCATTTCCTCTCCCATATACCCCATTTCCCCCCCATCATCTTCAACCTACCGTTTCAGCTGACAACCTGCAGAAGTGTACCATCTTACAGCGGCGACCACAGCTTCCTCCCGAAGAGTTTGAAGACCCAAGAGGCATCCACGGAAGCGGCTACCTGTCCTCTTCGCAACGATCGAGGTCTCATCCCCATCGGAGATCGGTGCTGCTGTGGAGGTCCGTTCTTCCCCGACCGCGCAGTTCTGCTCCGGCTGATGATCTGAACCGGACTAAAAGCTCTGCCACAACAAACCTTGGACGAACCAGCCCCGAAGCACTTCTACAAATATCTTCCTCCTCCAGTCTTCGTTCAGGATCAAGAAACGGAACCTCATTCGGCTGCCGGAGGAAGGAGTTACAAATTTTCTCCCCCAAGCTCTCCAGTCTTGTCTCCTGCAGTCTACTCCGACCAGTGCGCACTCTTTAGGGTACATCAACTTCCCTCGACCTCTGATTGCAGCCCCGTCACCTCTGGCTGAAAGCTACTTCGACCACGAAGACGTCGCCGCCAGTTTCGTGCTGATCGGAGTTCGGGAGGGTGCGTGGCGTCCTCTGCAACCTGCTGCCATAAGTCTGCAACTGCGAGTCAGAAAACCTGATGTCCTGTTCCAACCTCTGCCCCAGTCAACAACGGTCTCAGAAGAAATTTAAGAAAATCTGAAGCATTTCTGTCCCTGTTACGAAGCTTTTGCCGCCGGTCTTGCCATCGGAAAAATTCGTGAGAAGGATCTAAAGCAACCACACCAACACACTGTCCCTGTTCGTAGACAACCGGCAGATTCGGCAACCTCGCTTAATCGTCGTTCTTTACCTTACTTTCCCTAGCCCGCTTGGCCGGCTGAAGGCCCCTCCCTGCGGGAGGTAGTATTGTTGTATTCACATTAACCCCCACCCCAAGATCCCCCTCCTGCGAGAGGCGTAGTTTTGTACATGGTTTGAGCAGGTCAAGCTTCACCGCCGCGGCGTGTGGGGAACCACCGCCTCCCCGCTCGCCCTCGTCTCCGACCGGGACCGGTTTCTTCAAACCGGTCGAGTAAGTGCCTCATCCTAGCTCATTAGTGTTGCTCTTTCAATATTTACTTCATGCGCCGCTGAATTTGCGAGGGAGCGCCCGATCCTCAAGTCCATGACTTAAGAGTGATCGCCGTGGGATAGTGTGAACTGGTGCCCTTGTGCACTTTGTCGGCCCCAATTGAATTGGGCATCCAAACCTTGGGAGTCAAACATTGGCCTTGCTGGCCCTCTACCAGCAAGGGCCCTTTCCCATACCTCACACTTGGCATCGCCAAGTCACTCCGGGTATAGAGTGCGACGGGAGAGCGGTGGCCCTTAAGGCCCATTTAAATGCTTAATTGTGCTTGTTTGCCTAAGTCCGAGGTCGTGTCACATCAAGTGGTATCAGAGCAAGTTTTTGACTTGTCTCTATCAAGTCAAGTCCTAGGGCATTCTTGCATTAGAGTCATCATCAATCCGACCCTTGCATTGATCCCCCCGATCATCATGGCCAACTACTTAGCCTACTCACCAACCTTGAATTTCATTCTAGATGGGGACATTACCTTTGACGGATCACATTCTAGTGATTATCTTAGGTGGGAAACTACCATGGAAAGATATTTTGAACGGACTTGGGTATATGGACCCGCGAGAGTCCGCAAGGCCAAGGGACGATTTCGGGGTCAAGCCAAGAGTAAATGGGCAAACATAGAGGGATTAAGAAGGGTTAGGAGGCAAGAGCCCATTTCTTCATGGGATGATATGAAGAAGGAACTTAGGAAGATCTACATCCCAAAATATTCCCAACCCTCCTACTCGAACACCCCAAGCCCGAGGAGCACTACCACTCCTCCATCCTCACCCGATCAATTTGAGACCGACCTTTGGTCTCCACCCCCACCAATCCCAACAAATCACCTCTCAACCATCATAACTACACTTCGCAACGAAGTCCTCTCCCTTAAGACCCTAATAAACCAAACATCCACCTCTCCACCTAACCCCATGAGGGCCCCCATACCCCAACCAAAACCCCCTTCCCTAACCTACGCTAGTCAAGCCCCTTTAGCTCCCACTTCCACCCCAAACGATCCTAAGGGCAAGAGACCCCTAATCGACCCAATCCCCTCCATGATGACCACCACTCAACCAACCCTCACCATTCAAAACCAAGTGGACACCGTGTCCACCCCTCCACCTAGGCCCATGATTGTCACCACCCTCCAATCCAGAAGCTCCCACCAAACCCCTACCCTACAAAACCCCTTGGTCCCCACCACCACCCCTCCCTTGTCCCCGAAAAAGGACATTCCCCCCAAAACCAATCAACCCAAGCCACCCCAACCAACCCATCTCCCACTCCCTACCCCAAAAGTCCAAAGTCCTAGGCTTCCACTACTTCCCCTCCCTATCCAAGCCAAAGTTTCCCATCACCCACCACCCCGGGTACACCATGCACCAACCATCATCACCCCACCCCCAATAGACCTTCCCATTCCCTTGAGAAAGGAGACCACAACCATCCACATGGGAGTAGATGAACCCATCCCCATCATTGAGGAAACCCAAGTTCATATCCGTGGTAAGGAAGAATCACAAATGTCCCCTAGCTTGGACCCCCAAGAGCCACAAGCCTTCACAAATAGCACCATAATCATAGATGGGCCCCTAGCTAGATGGCTAAAGGAGAGACCACTTCACCCCATCGTGTCCTATGTTTACCCACCCATGGAGAAAAACCTTCCCATTGCACCCATTAACTCCTATCACACCATAATCCAAACATCCTACCAAGTGGAAACCTTAGAGGATCTTCTTAAGGGCGTAGCATGGCAAATTGAGTTCACTAGCATGTTGACCCCTATGGCCAAATCACCTAGGAGCCTTGGCCTCCTACACCTATGCATAGGGTCTATCACCTCGATTTGCACCATTGGTTGCTACACTAGTGACCTCCTTCTATTCCTCCCTACACCCGATGAGCCCAACTTTCTCCTCGATTTAGAGCTTCTTATCTCGGGTAGAAAGCCTAGTCCTCCATTCATGGCCGACCATCCCACCAAAAACTTTGGCCCGATCACTTTACTAGAGGAGGAGAATCCACCATCAAGGGGTTGTGAGGACCAAAAGGACCTAGGGTTCCTCTCCTTAGGTGACCCTTACCATGACCCCTTCGATCCCTTCCTATACCCACCCATTAAGATCCCAAACACTTTGTTCGGCCAACCCACTAGAAAACTTGGCCCACTTACCTTGGAGGAGGATGACTCACAATTTGGGAACCTTGAAGACATAGAGTGCCTCCCTCTAGGAAGACCTTTCTACGACCCCTTTGATCCCTTCCTATGGTAGTCTAGTTCCCCATGTAACCCAACCATCTTACCCACCACCCACCCTTTCCTACCCTCACCCATCATATTGGGCCAAACCAATCTCATCCATGACCCGGGTTACACCTTGGGAGCCAAGACCTTGGGCCACATATCCCTAGGTAATAAGGTTGTGCCCCACCCCATGATGACCACCTTCTTAGATCTATTCGATCCGTTCCAATGGGAATTCAAAGGTTGTCCCACCCCTATACACATGGAAGTCACTTTTGGGAAAAGTATGCATGTGTCTACGCTTTCCACATCCCTTGGCATGAACACTATGTTGGGTCCATTCATTCATATCACCCACATGTCAAGTAGAAAGCATGAGTGGTCCAAATTTGGATGTAGTGGTCCACCTTCATTCATCATGGGTCTTAAGCATATCAAAGGCATCTACGGATGTCCGGGTCCCCCGACATGCATCACCACTTTGCATGATAGATTCACATATGGTTGCCCCGGTCCACCTAAGCCCACCAAAGTCTACATGACAACATTGCATGATAAGTCCACATATGGTTGCCCCGGCCCACCAAGACTCATCAAGGTCCATATGGCATCATGGCATAAATGGTCTATATATGGTTGTCTAGGTCCACCCATAACCACTAGAAGGTCAGCACTCACAAAATTGCATGAGGAAATCCACAAGCACATTAGCATAAAAAATGAGGCTTATAAAAGGTTGGCTGACTCTCACCGGCGTCACTTAGAGTTCCAAGAGGGTGACTTTGTGATGGTAAGGACGGAGAGGCTCTCCCCAGGAGCCAACTCCAAGTTGAGGCCACGTGGGACTGGTCCCTTCCAGGTTTTGAGGCGCATTGATGCAAATGCTTAATGGTTAGATCCCTCTGAGGACTATGGGGTAAGTCCAACATTCAATATCGCCGACTTAGTGCCATACAAGGGCTCCACGGTGGTACCTAGTGAGGAGATTGAGCCTACTTCTTCCTTTGAGAGAGCACCCACCCGTGAGAAGAGTCCACTAGCCAAGAGAGCTCAACGCGAACGCATTGAACGAATATTGGATGAGCAGGTCACTACCACCCGGAGCAAGGTATATGAGCGCTATCTCGTCAGGTGGAAGGATCGGCCTCCTTCGGAAGCCTCATGGGTGAGTCGGGAGGACCTCCAGCGGTTGGATCCGGACCTCCTCGAGCTCTTCGCGGCCCAGGGGATTTGATGGAGGCATCACCCACGATTCCCTTTGGCTCGGGTCCACTTCTTCTCACTCGAGAGCTGGTTGAGTTTTGGCCTCACTCTATTAAGGCCCCTTATCCATTTTGTAGCTTTCCTTTGAGTCATTTTGATGTATTTTCATTTTATTTGAGTCATTTCCCTAGGTCTTGCATTTATTTTCCTAAGATTGTGTGTCATTAGATGATGTAATGTGCTAATTGGGCCCAATTCATTAGACTAGGCCCATGTGCACCCCTTCCACCTTCGGTTATTTGCTATTGAGTCCTTTGTCATGGACTTTTGTAGAAATGTGGGTTTCCTATATATAGGACCCCATTTCCCCCATTTGAAGTCAATGAATGAATGAATGAGTTAAACTTGCCATTTGAGTTCAAATTGGAGTGATTCCTCTAGTTTTTGGGTGAGAGACCCTAGGGGAGAGATTCCCCACCCATTCTCCTCTTAATCTCTCTATTTCACCCCTCTTTCTCTCTCCTCCAACCCCAATTTCGAATTTTCTTCTCTCTCCTCCCCTCCCAACCACCTCCACTAGCTACCCACCTCATTTAATTCCCCTCCACTTCCCCAAGTTGCCATTACTCCACTCCCATAGTCCCTAGGTGGCATCTTCCCCATTCCAACACCTTTCTCCACCTTCCCACCAAATCTACCCCATTCCAATACAAACTCTCCACTTCCCCACATAATCACCCACCTTCCAAGGCCATTTCAAATTTGAAATTCACACTCCCTCCACCCACTTGTTCCCCCTCACCTTCCCCCCTCTCCCTCCAAGCCCCAAATTCGTAGCTCCTCTCTCACCCACAGAAAACACCCCCTTCCAGCTCCCAGTCTATCCCTCCCTCACCTTGAAACACCCCATCCTAGACCCCCTCACAACCCGGGCTTTCCCCACACTCATCCACCCCCATTTCCTCTCCCATATACCCCATTTCCCCCCCATCATCTTCAACCTACCGTTTCAGCTGACAACCTGCAGAAGTGTACCATCTTACAGCGGCGACCACGGCTTCCTCCCGACGAGTTTGAAGACCCAAGAGGCATCCACGGAAGCGGCTACCTGTCCTCTTCGCAACGATCGAGGTCTCATCCCCATCGGAGATCGGTGCTGCTGTGGAGGTCCGTTCTTCCCTGACCGCGCAGTTCTGCTCCGGCTGATGATCTGAACCGAACTAAAAGCTCTGCCACGACAAACCTTGGACGAACCAGCCCCTAAGCTCTTCTAAAAATATCTTCCTCCTCCAGTCTTCGTTCAGGATCAAGAAACGGAACCTCATTCGGCTGCGGGAGGAAGGAGTTACAAATTTTCTCCCCCGAGCTCTCCAGTCTTGTCTCCTGCAGTCTGCTCCGACCAGTGCGCACTCTTTAGGGTACACCGACTGCCCTCGACCTCTGATTGCAGCCCTGTCACCTCTGGCTGAAAGCTACTTAGACCACAAAGACGTCGCCAGCCAGTTTCGTGCTGATCGGAGTTCGGAGGGTGCGTGGCGTCCTCTGCAACCTGCTGCCAGAAGTCTGCAACTGCGAGTCAGAAAACCTGATGTCCTGTTCCAACCTCTGCCCCAGTCAACAACGGTCTCAGAAGAAATTTAAGAAAATCTGAAGCGTTCCTGTACCTGTTATGAAGCTTTTGCCGCCGGTCTCGCCATCGGAAAAATTCGTGAGAAGGATCTACAGCAACCACACCAACACACTATCCCTGTTCGTAGACAACCGGCAGATTCGGCAACCTCGCTTAATCGTCGTTCTTTACGTTACTTTCCCCACCCCGCTTGGCCGGCTGAAGGCCCCTCCCTGCGGGAGGTAGTATTGTTGTATTCACATTAACCCCCACCCCAAGATCCCCCTCCTGCGAGAGGCGTAGTTTTGTACATGGTTTGAGCAGGTCAAGCTTCACCGCCGCGGCGTGTGGGGAACCACCGCCTCCCCGCTCGCCCTCGTCTCCGACCGGGACCGGTTTCTTCAAACCGGTCGAGTAAGTGCCTCATCCTAGCTCATTAGTGTTGCTCTTTCAATATTTACTTCATGCGCCGCTGAATTTGCGAGGGAGCGCCCGATCCTCAAGTCCATGACTTAAGAGTGATCGCCGTGGGATAGTGTGAACTGGTGCCCTTGTGCACTTTGTCGGCCCCAATTGAATTGGGCATCCAAACCTTGGCCTTGCTGGCCCTCTACCAGCAAGGGCCCTTTCCCATACCTCACACTTGGCATCGCCAAGTCACTCCGGGTATAGAGTGCGACGGGAGAGCGGTGGCCCTTAAGGCCCATTTAAATGCTTAATTGTGCTTGTTTGCCTAAGTCCGAGGTCGTGTCACATCACAAGGGGTACTCCTATGATGATGAGAATGAGAACATATTTGGTCAATATGGGGACCCTCTCCAGGATTCCGTTTATTATGAGGGAAACTAACTCCCTCCTCACCCCCATTACTCACAAGTTCATGTGGTTGATACCACTACTCATGAGGCGGACCCCTCGTCTCAAGTTCCATCTTCCAATACTTCGGGAAACCCTTCTCCACCCATCAACGTCACAGATTTAATCCAAGCTCTCTCTCAATTGGATGACTCCCAGCGGCAAGCCATTCAGGCCGCCTTGAAGGGGAATTCGGTTCCTTCTTCTTCTTCTAATCCCCCTCCGGCCATGAGCGGCCATCAAATCGTTAATGACCAGGTGGTCTTGCATCCACCCCCCTCTCGTCCACAAACGCCTACTACGGTCATGCCGGCTCAGCAGGCGAGCTATTCAGCGGTTAGACATCAATCTTCCCAGCCTCCTCGGATTCTACGAACGCCTATACCGCATTCCTTTGTTCAGAATCAGGCCCCGGTCGAGCCCGATACCAACACTCTTTTACTCCAGAAGTTGGCCAGCATGGAGGAACAGCTTAAGAAAGTCACAGCTACTAAGAATGCTCCGGAAATTTCTCTTCCCACATTGCCAGTTTTCCACTTACCACCTTCCGAAATGCCGAATTTTCGGCGATATAATGGAACTGGCAACCCGTTCATTCATTTAAAGGATTTCAGATATGAGACTTCCTTTTGGCAAGACAATAAGGCCTCCCTGGCCTACTTATTCAGGAGATCTCTTGAGGGGCCAGCCCTCGAATGGTTTTATTCTTTGGAGCCAGCCGATGCTGGCGATTTCGATGTTATCCAGAGGAAATTCTTGCAAAAGTACAGAGACCGGGTGGGACCTTCCCCGTCTGTTATAGATTTAGTTGCCGAAAAAATGAAGCCCGAGGAGGACTTCATCATATTTGCTGATAAGTGGCGGTCTATGGCCGAGAAATTGAAAGACACATTGTCAGAACAGGAGCAAGTAAAGATGATTATTTCTAACGCAACTCCTCAATTCTGGCATATTTTGGCCATGAATCGGCTGACAACTATGGAAGAGCTCTACGAAAGAGCTCGTTATATACAAACACAAATGAAGGACTCACCCATCATGGGCATGTTTGAGCCGAAGTCTCGGCTATTTAAGAAGAGTACAAATGTCAACAGCGGGCCCACAACTGAGGGCACTGTCACAAATGAGCAAGTCGGCGTAGTTGGCAACCCCCATCATCAAGCTAACCCACGTCCACCACCGCCTCCACGATAGAACCCTCATTTTAACCCTACTCCACAACCCCAATTCGCACCTCAACGCTCCTTCGCTCCACTGCAAAACCAAGCCCCCCGCATAGACCCTCCAGCTCCACCACAATACCATCAAGTGCCCCCACCTGCCAACTACGGCCAACAACAACAGAGACCACCACTTGGCCCCAAAAGGGACCACTATCCTCCACTCCCTGAAAGTCTCCCCGATATTTTTAATGCCCTGATGGCCGCCAACTTGCTCGCCTTGCCAAGGGAAAGAACCGTGTGGCCCGCTAATGTTGACACATCCCGTTATTGTGCTTTTCATCGCGGCCCTGGTCACAACCTGGATCGTTGCTTCCACTTCAGAGATTACATCTACGATCTAAATGACCAGGGTGACATTAATTGGGATGAGATGAGGCAGTTCATCGCCGCTATGAAAGAAAGAAAGGCTTCTCGGCAACAGCAAAATCAACAACTTCAGCAACCCGCTCTACAACAAGTTCAACCACAGCAAGCTCCAGCACCCCAGCAAGATATGGGAATTGTCCGTAATCCATTGCCGGAGCACGCCCCTAATCAACATGTGAACCCTGTCACATCCCTCTACGAAGTGCAGAGAGGACAGGGATGGCACGAAGAAAACGCCTCTGTCGGGGCATTTCATCATAATCCGAATCAAAATCAACCTCCGCGCCTTTTGCGCACCCTCCCTTCTTCTTCTACTCTCCTATCAGGACGTCCTCTTCTACGTCCCGTCAACCCATCTACCTCCACCAGTTCTACGGCCTTGCCGGCCCGCTCTCTTCTTACCCATTTACCACCTCCACAATCTACCGCACGACAAACCCCACCTTCCACCACCAACGCTATACCTCCGCCATCCAGGCCACTCCTACTTCGCTCACCGCTAGCACCCGCTACACCCCCTGCCACTCCTACACCGGCAAGGGTTCCTCCGCCATCAATTCCTCCACCTCTCATACCCAGATCTCTTCTTGTTAGACCACCCGCCAATGCTCCTCGCATTCGGGTATCCCTTTCTAATTCCACGCCCTCTGACGGGGCATCTTCGTCAAACCACTCTCCTACGCCTCCCATGGGGGCATCTTTGCTAAACATTACTCCCATGCCTCCTACAGGGGCACCCCCATTATCGAACATTGCCTCCTCCTCCTCCTCTTCTTCTAATTCTCCCCCCACACTTGCCCCGACAGAGGCTCTACAAGGCGTGGCGCCGCTCCGTAGTGGACGGATGTTCAACCATATTTTTCCACAAAGAGAGCTAGAGCCCGTGCAGGGGCCGCAAGAGCAAGAACAAGAACAAGGGTCTATACCGGGCACTGAATATGATTTGTTAAAACATTTGGACCGGACTCCGGCAAGAATTTCAATCCTGGAATTGATCAAACGGTCCACCACTCATCAACTGGCTCTAAAGGAATATCTACAGAAGGTAATGGTTAATGAAGACATCCCAGTTGAGCAGATACTCACGGTGTTAACACCTGCTAGCAATCAGCCAGCAATTACCTTTCATGAACATGAGCTGGCGCCAATCTCAGCAAGAAAATATGCCTTATGCATCACAGTCGACATTAATAAGGTGGCTGTTAAGCAATGTCTGGTGGATACTGGGGCATCCATCAATGTTTTGCCACCGAGCACCTTGAAGTTATGTGGCATACCAGAAAATCAAATTCGGCCGTCCATTATAACGGTCACTGCCTATGATAACACAAAAAAGCCTCCTCTAGGCATGATCACTCTAAAAGTAAGTTTGGGTCCAGCTTCCATAACAGCAGACTTTCACATCTTGGATATGGATCCAACATTTAATGGCATTCTTGGCCGCCCGTATATCCAGCAGCTTGATGCGGTGCCTTCTACAAATCATCAGTGTCTCAAATTCCCACACAAGGGCCGTATTATCAAGGTGACCAGCATGCCGATTCTGCCAGAGGAAGATATTCATGCGGCTTCGTCAGTTCCTTCTATTTGGCCTGCCAATAAGCCACTGTTATCTGTGTTGGACGTCCCCCGTCCACGGCCAATGCCATCTGAAACTGTTACCACGGTTGCTATGACACCCCTGCCTTCTAAGGGGAAGAAGAAAAAGAGCATGATTAACACCCCTGGTTGGAATATTCTGTTGAAAATGGGGTATCAATATGGCAAAGGCCTAGGTGCCAACTGTCAGGGCAGGATTAGGCCCATTAAGCCGCAAAAATTGCTGGTACGAGGCAGTTTAGGCTATAAAGGGCCAAACAAAAATAAAGAAGAACCATGGGCATTTATGACTTCTACTTTGAAGACTGATCGCCAGCCACTCTCCTGGACACTGAGAACACATTTTGTTACTGGTAGCATTCAGAATAATGAGCAGACTACCATAGTTACTTCATTGCTTGACTATCAAGATGTTCATGTCAGACAGTTTGCTCGTCACATTGCCCCACTGGTTACCTACAAAGCCCTGGAGTCTTTAAGGCCCGACAAAAGAAGGAAAATGGGTGATCCAAAATGTGACTGGTACAGGTGGTTCGACATGAATGACATTACTATTTCTTTGAGTCGCCTCTTCATGCCGACAGACTCAGAATGGCCACCGCTAATACAGGAATTGATTGAAATGCCAGTAACGATCACAGACAAGAGGCAGCTGCTGAGTGACTATACGGATACTGGGGAGCTAGATGTCCCCTTTGAAGAAGGTTTTACTGTGGACAGGCTGTGGGCCGGCCTCTTTTCTCTCACTTCGCTACATCCATCTGTGCTTGCTTCTCTACATTCTCATTGGTTTGGTCGTGTGCCAAGACCACCACCGATTACAATCAGCTTTGCTCCAATTCAGATTTCCCTCCCGATTTCTCCCTCGCTCCTCGAGCAGTTTTCTAAAATCTCCATCTCGCCCCCCCATGGGCCATCATTAATTAAATCTTTCCCTAATCTTGCAATTTCCACTCCTCCTACTATTCTCCCATCACACTGCTTTCTCCTTGAAAAGGAAAATAAAAATGAAGAAAAAGATAAAAATGAAAAAAAAAAACGTCGAATTTCCAACTTTCCAATCCTCCATCTCCGTTGAGGAGACTTCCTATTTCTCTCCCGAGTGTGTCCCGACCCAGGGGCCGCTCTTCCAAGATTCCTTGATAGATCTCTTTTCCCCCTCTGGCGAGGGGTCTTCGCCTGTATCACCTTTTGTATCCGCTTTTTCACCTCCTTCTTTTCTTTCTAATCAGGCTAGTTGCTCCTCCTCCTCCTCTTCTTCTTCTAATAAAATGCATGAGGTAGATTCACATAAGAAATCCAAGGGTAAGGAGATTCCTCGCAGATTTTTATTGGAATTGGCTATCAGATGCCAAGCTTGTTTAGCAGTCCCTGAGTTTGTGGGAAGTCCAATTATTCTGCCAGAGTTAGAATTTGAAGATGCTGTTGCTTCTTATGAGGGTTTGGGCGTTTACGAAATTATGAATGATGAAGACCCTATTGAAGAGGGGGATGAAAGTTACGAAGAATATGAGGACGAGGCTGATGCTTTTACTAGTGGTATGAGAAGATTTGACGAACCATCAGCCTCCGTAGAAGAACCCACCAAAGAAATTAATCTGGGTACCGAGGAAGACCCTAGGATTGTCCTCATTAGCCAGAATTTGCCACCCTCCGAGGAGGAGGAGCTCATTTTAGTTTTTCAAGAATACAAAGACACGTTTGCTTGGAGTTATGAGGATATGCCAGGATTAGACCCTGTGCTCGTTGAACACCGCCTTACACTTAAGCCAGGGTCTGTCCCGGTCAAACAACGGTTGAGGCGTTTCCACCCTAATATGGCTTTAAAAATGAAAGAAGAGGTCGATAAACTCCACAAAGCTAGACTTGTTAGAGTTGTCCTTTACCCCAATTGGGTGGCTAACATTGTCCCGGTTATGAAGAAAGATGGGAAGGTTCGGATTTGCATAGACTTCCGGGACCTCAACCGAGCGTGTCCTAAAGATGACTTCCCCCTCCCTCATATTGATGTTCTAATTGATAATACGGCAGGATTTGAGACTCTTTCATTTATGGATGGCTTTTCAGGTTACAATCAGATTCGTCTGTCTGAAGAGGATCAAGAGAAAACATCATTCACTACACTATGGGGTACATATTGCTATGTGGTCATGCCCTTTGGACTTAAGAATGCTGGAGCCACCTACCAGAGGGCTATGATGGCAATTTTTCATGACATGATTCATATTTATATTGAGGTGTATGTGGATGACCTGGTAGTGAAATCAAGGACAAGGATTGAGCATCCTGGGGTTCTGGCTAAGGTTTTACAAAGGTCACGAGAATATCATTTGAAAATGAACCCCAAGAAATACGTATTTGGCGTTTCTTCAGGGAAATTGCTTAGTTTCATTGTCAGCAAGAGGGGAATTGAAGTTGATCCCAACAAGGCAAAGGCCGTTAGAGATATACCCCCTCTCAAGAATTTGAAGGAAGTTCGAGGATTAATCGGGAGGTTGCAATTCATTCGCCGCTTCGTCTCTCAGCATTCACAAAGATGTAGGCCGTTTTACGAGCTTACTAAGCCGGGAGTCAAGTTTAATTGGGATGACAAGTGTCAGGCAGCCTTTGACGGATTGAAGGATTATTTGGCCAATCTTCTTGTCCTGAGGCCGCCAATTCCAGGCAAGCCACTCATTCTCTATGTTTCTGTCCTGGATGACTCTGTAGGTGCTGTCCTAGCTCAAGTGGATGAAGAAAGTAAGGAGAGAGCAGCATACTACTTGTCTAAGCTTCTTAACCCCTGTGAGCAGAGGTACTTGATGCGGGACGGGACCACGGACACGGCAAGCTAGCGGTCGTCCCTTAGCGAGGGAAGCGTCGGATGTGCGCGGTTGAGAAACCGGCAATGAGCTAGGGTGGTCAGCTCTCTTTTGCGCCCGGATCGGGTCACGGGACGGTCACTCTCTCACTCGCAGCAGTGATATGATAAATTAAAAGCGAGCTAGGTAACCCTACACATGCTCTCTAGCAGCGGCATAAACAAGCATATATAGAAATAAGCGGAATGCCAAGCAAGGAGCAAATACGATACCTCCACGCGCTCGGCGTGGCGAAGATGGCACCCGGCCGAAACTCGTACTCCCGGGAACTTAATACATTAAGATTACAGCAATACAAGTAAGCCCACTCCACGCAGGGAGGTAACGGGCGACACAAGGGGGCCCGGGAGGACCAATTCCGGGTTGACGGGCGGTTTCCGGGCACGGCTTCGGCTTCGCGCGTACTCGTGCTAGTGGGGCCCACGTGTGGACCGGAGGGGTCGTGTGGGACCTGATGCCTCCTCTGGTGTGGGTACACTTGGGAAGCGCTCCCCTAGGATGGCGAGTTGCTGGAACGACCGCCGGACGCCGGGCGGCCCTCGGACGACGCTCGCGGGAAACCGGCCACAAGTCTGCACTTGCTGTCTTCTCGCGCGCTGTCCGGCGAGATCGGCTGCTGTGATCAACCCCGTCGTCGGAATGCAACGAGCTCGGCGCCGTTGGAAAGAGGACTCCAAATACTTCGACGTAGGGGCCTTCAGAAAAAATAATCAGATACGTATATCTGACTTATGGAATTTACACCCTTGCTGTAAACAGGCCAGAACTGCAGGGGCAGGTTCTGACTTCTCTGAAAATCACCGTTGACCGGTGGGAGGACCTTGGAATATGGAGATGAGTTCTTCAGAAAAGTTGAAGATCTCTGAGATAGAAAACCGGGACTATTTTTGGTTTTTGATTTGGATAGGAAATGGATTTTATGGGATTTTTTGAGTGGACCTGGGTCGGATCTGGGACACTGTGGAAAAATTGCTCACAGGAACTGGTACGAAATTTGAAAAATACCTAGAGACCTTATCAAAAATTAGGAAAATTCATGGTGATAGACATATGTGGACAGAAGTCTCAGTAATTTTTAGAGCCCCAAAAAAATTCAAAACATGGGTCGAACAAGGTAGACTCAGAACTGATGAACAGTAGACAGAACCTGAACAGAACTGAAATTTGAACTTGGACGAAATTCTAAAAATATCTAAAGGACGAATTTTTGACTGAAATTTTTTGTGGAGGTAAGGGTTCAAGAGGGGAACCAACCCTGAAAATTGGAGCTTCAGAAGATGAGGGAAGAGAGAGAGACAATTCGGAGAAGAGTGGTCTGTCCAGAGTGGACAGAAAACCGAATTCGTTGGTGAAGACGCGTCGGCGGCGAGACGGCGGCGGCGGCGATCACCGGAGCTGCTTCAGAAGTTGGAGAGGATCAAGGGGGAGGGGATTACACTCTAGAAAGGGGCTGGAGGTGGAAGAACACCAGGGAGAGAGGGGAGAGGGGCGCAAGATCCAAGGAGGCAAATGCTCATTTCTTCTTCATTAATTCATTCAAAATGAAAATTACAACCTTATATAGGATGCCAACCAAACTCAATCTCAACCCTTGGATCTAGGGGTTTGGATTGGATGGCTGGGATACAATGAGAATCCCACATTGAATACATTAGTTTAATCAAATTGACCACATGTGTTCAAACTTGGTGTAATTCCATTCAAACACAACCTAACTACAACTACCAAGCCTAATAAGGCCAAAAGAGCATGCGCCCCCCTTCTTGGGCCAAGCCCATTCTTGGGCCAAGAGCCACTCCATATGGCATGCTAGGCATGGGCCATTCCCACTTTGATGGCCCATGAGAGGATGGAATCCCATTTGGGCTTTAAGAGCCTTAATGACCCACTTTGAAACCAAATGGCCCAATATGAAGGAGCCATCTTAAATGGACCTTAAACATGCTACCTAGTTATGGACTCTTCCTAGAAAGAGGCCCATTGGCTTAATTAAGCCTTACAAGGATGGCCCAAAAGAAGGAAATCAAAAATTACACACTTTCAAGCTAATACAACCCATAAAACACACCTATACAAGCTAATACACACTAATACAATCCATAAGCTCATGATGTCCTCATCAATTCTCCCCGGGTGGGAGAAACTCGACCCCGTCGAGTAGGGGTATGGCTGCTCGAGTACTCTGGCGGATCCGTCACCGTGCCAAGTAGCGCGGGTATGCTCCACTCCAAGTGATCGGCACCTGCTCGTTCCACATATACTCGATATGCGCACTGCTATGGCCAAAGGTGGTCACTCCGAAGGGGCACTCTCAACGGAAGGAAACAGTTTAAAGACTCACTAGGAATCACTGCTGAGTCCCTATAGGTGACTGATCCGGGTATAGAAGTAAACCGATCCCATACTCGTCAAGTGAGTCGACTCGCTTCACACTCATAAAAGAACGACAACGAGCTTGCACAAGACACATGCAGACTCACCATGCACTGACACACGAATGCAAACCATGCAAACAATCGACTCAAAATCACCACACAAACAAACCACACAAAGAAAACACACAGACTCATATATGACCCTAGACACACCTAATGTTAGTCCGGCCCGTACATGGGTGATGGCGGACCAGGACACCCGAATGTGTGCCATGCATGCATCTGACGTAACCGGTGGTTGACATCATGCGGAAATCCTAGACCTCCTAAGGTGGGCCATGCATGCATATGGGATGTGGATGTGGGAGGGCCAAGAGTATCTCCCCTAGTTGATGGTGTATCTTGTAAGGGTACGGGCTTGGTGGGCATAGACGACCCGGCCCGTGGGGAAGGGGTGTGGTAGCGGACTCCCTCGAGGAAGTGAAGTGAATGTGGAGGGTCTAAGGATCCACTAGGGAGTGGGTCAAAGGGATCAAAGAAGGTATGACCCCTTATGGTGGGTTCCCACAAGTCACGGTCCCACGTGTAGAAGTTTTGAAGGTGTGGATAGTCACCTTCTTGAATTGTGACGGGTGGGACGGGGATCATAGGTAAGAAGTATGATTCCTCCCTCGGACAAAAGGGTATGAATTCGGGCTCGTCCGGTAGCGGGAGAAGTAGAAGAACCTCCGTGGTGACACAACCCACGGTGCACTCAGAGGTAATGGACCCGAAGGCCGGATGGGTGAAGCTAAGACTAGCGGGTTGGTCAAAGCCTCGGGCCAAAAGATGCGTCAACTCCCATTGTGAATCTAATCCCATGACAAGATCGTCCAATGTGTCAACATGGTGACGAGATCGAAATGTGGTATGGAATGAGTTGACCAGCACTAGTGGTAGTGTGGGGTCCATTGATGGGAAGGGATGTGGGACCAAGCCATCCTTGAGCCATCTAAGAAGTGGCTCGACTATGTAAAGTGTTCCCGTAAGAAACACGGGTGGCTCGGGCTTTGGTAGTTCCCACTTTGATGGTTTCGAATGAAGACTGGAGGTAGATAACAATGGAGCATCCATGGGTGGTGGAGTAGCTTGTGTCCTTTCCCACCAATCCGAAATCATTTTCTTTATTTCCTCTAAGGAGCGGGTTGGAGGGGGGACCTTGGGGTGGACTAGCTCCTTAACTCTCGGCTCGGGTGTGGGCCTCGGCTCGGTTATAAGAGGGACTTCCACTCGGTTGGAGGTGCTTGAGTGGGTTGGAATGGGAGTGCCAAGGGGAGGTTGGTTGGTGGTGCATGGGCGGGCCACTAGATTGGGGTCACTTTGGTGGGCTTGGACGGCGGTGAAGGGGTGGGATTGGGTAGAGGTGTGGCCCACTTGATTGTGGGTGAGTTGGTGGGGTTGGTGAGTGGAATGACCTCCGTGGTTGGAGGTAGGTGGGCGGGGAACGTAGGCCCTCCTAAGCACTCTCTTCATTTCCCACCATGACTTGATGGGCCTTAGATTCCTATCCTCCCTCCAATATTTGATGTCCCTCCAAGTGGCAGCGGCTTCCCCAAAAAGTCGCCTTTTGGCAACATCGACTTGCATGGGCCCGTACATGATGTACACCTCGAAGTAATCATCCATAATGGCTTCCCATTCTAGATAGACACTCGGGTCATCGGACCCGTAGAAATCCCGGGTTTCGGGTCTCGTGGGGTGGTTCGGGTGGTCCTTCCATTTGAGATAGTATCGCCACCATCCGGGAGTTTGGGACTCCATGGGACACGGGGAAACTAGTGGATGGCCATGCCGACACTCGGACCAAAACACTAGACACGACACTAAGTAATGCAAAGTTGGAATGCACTAACTAATGCACACTAAGGACCCTAGACGTAAACCAAGACTCGGTACGGGGCGGAGACAATCGACCCGAAGGTCACTCGCACAAGTGTGCGGTCTTCCCGATAGGCGTAACCTAACGGTCGGACAACACCTTTTTATATACCGAGTAAAGGAATGTATGCGACCCAAAAATGACTCTTTTTGTTGTTTTAAAAATGTGATGATCCTAAACACGACTTAGACCGACTAATGACTACATGACACTCTTTTTTTTTTCTTTTTGACACCCTAGACTCAACTGCTCTGATACCAAATTGATGCGGGACGGGACCACGGACACGGCAAGCTAGCGGTCGTCCCTTAGCGAGGGAAGCGTCGGATGTGCGCGGTTGAGAAACCGGCAATGAGCTAGGGTGGTCAGCTCTCTTTTGCGCCCGGATCGGGTCACGGGACGGTCACTCTCTCACTCGCAGCAGTGATATGATAAATTAAAAGCGAGCTAGGTAACCCTACACATGCTCTCTAGCAGCGGCATAAACAAGCATATATAGAAATAAGCGGAATGCCAAGCAAGGAGCGAATACGATACCTCCACGCGCTCGGCGTGGCGAAGATGGCACCCGGCCGAAACTCGTACTCCCGGGAACTTAATACATTAAGATTACAGCAATACAAGTAAGCCCACTCCACGCAGGGAGGTAACGGGCGACACAAGGGGGCCCGGGAGGACCAATTCCGGGTTGACGGGCGGTTTCCGGGCACGGCTTCGGCTTCGCGCGTACTCGTGCTAGTGGGGCCCACGTGTGGACCGGAGGGGTCGTGTGGGACCTGATGCCTCCTCTGGTGTGGGTACACTTGGGAAGCGCTCCCCTAGGATGGCGAGTTGCTGGAACGACCGCCGGACGCCGGGCGGCCCTCGGACGACGCTCGCGGGAAACCGGCCACAAGTCTGCACTTGCTGTCTTCTCGCGCGCTGTCCGGCGAGATCGGCTGCTGTGATCAACCCCGTCGTCGGAATGCAACGAGCTCGGCGCCGTTGGAAAGAGGACTCCAAATACTTCGACGTAGGGGCCTTCAGAAAAAATAATCAGATACGTATATCTGACTTATGGAATTTACACCCTTGCTGTAAACAGGCCAGAACTGCAGGGGCAGGTTCTGACTTCTCTGAAAATCACCGTTGACCGGTGGGAGGACCTTGGAATATGGAGATGAGTTCTTCAGAAAAGTTGAAGATCTCTGAGATAGAAAACCGGGAATATTTTTGGTTTTTGATTTGGATAGGAAATGGATTTTATGGGATTTTTTGAGTGGACCTGGGTCGGATCTGGGACACTGTGGAAAAATTGCTCACAGGAACTGGTACGAAATTTGAAAAATACCTAGAGACCTTATCAAAAATTAGGAAAATTCATGGTGATAGACATATGTGGACAGAAGTCTCAGTAATTTTTAGAGCCCAAAAAAATTCAAAACATGGGTCGAACAAGGTAGACTCAGAACTGATGAACAGTAGACAGAACCTGAACAGAACTGAAATTTGAACTTGGACGAAATTCTAAAAATATCTAAAGGACGAATTTTTGACTGAAATTTTTTGTGGAGGTAAGGGTTCAAGAGGGGAACCAACCCTGAAAATTGGAGCTTCAGAAGATGAGGGAAGAGAGAGAGACAATTCGGAGAAGAGTGGTCTGTCCAGAGTGGACAGAAAACCGAATTCGTTGGTGAAGACGCGTCGGCGGCGAGACGGCGGCGGCGGCGATCACCGGAGCTGCTTCAGAAGTTGGAGAGGATCAAGGGGGAGGGGATTACACTCTAGAAAGGGGCTGGAGGTGGAAGAACACCAGGGAGAGAGGGGAGAGGGGCGCAAGATCCAAGGAGGCAAATGCTCATTTCTTCTTCATTAATTCATTCAAAATGAAAATTACAACCTTATATAGGATGCCAACCAAACTCAATCTCAACCCTTGGATCTAGGGGTTTGGATTGGATGGCTGGGATACAATGAGAATCCCACATTGAATACATTAGTTTAATCAAATTGACCACATGTGTTCAAACTTGGTGTAATTCCATTCAAACACAACCTAACTACAACTACCAAGCCTAATAAGGCCAAAAGAGCATGCGCCCCCCTTCTTGGGCCAAGCCCATTCTTGGGCCAAGAGCCACTCCATATGGCATGCTAGGCATGGGCCATTCCCACTTTGATGGCCCATGAGAGGATGGAATCCCATTTGGGCTTTAAGAGCCTTAATGACCCACTTTGAAACCAAATGGCCCAATATGAAGGAGCCATCTTAAATGGACCTTAAACATGCTACCTAGTTATGGACTCTTCCTAGAAAGAGGCCCATTGGCTTAATTAAGCCTTACAAGGATGGCCCAAAAGAAGAAAATCAAAAATTACACACTTTCAAGCTAATACAACCCATAAAACACACCTATACAAGCTAATACACACTAATACAATCCATAAGCTCATGATGTCCTCATCAGTACTCAGCCATGGAGAAGACTTGTGCAGCTTTGGTTTGGGTAGTTCAAAAGTTAAAGCACTATTTCCTAGCTCACGAGGTTCACCTCATTGCTCGCATGAATCCAATTAAATTCCTCCTTAAAAAATCTATCCTTACTGATCGATTAGCACGCTGGCAAAGCTTCCTTTCTCAATTTGACATCACTTACATTCAGCAAAAAGCTATCAAAGGTTATGCCATTGCCGAACACCTTGCTCATCACCCTCTCCCCCGTTTTGATCCGGTCAATTCGGAGTTCCCAGATGAAGAATTAATGTCCATCAATCAACCCCACGATCCTATGTGGACATTACATTTTGATGGAGCTCTAAATTCTCAAGGAAGAGGGATCGGCATGGTTCTTTTAACACCAGAAGGGGTCACCATTCCATTTGCTGCTCGGCTCACTTTTCCCGTCACAAACAATATAGATGAGTATGAAGCTCTTTTGGCCGGTCTTCAAACCGCTCATCGATATGGTGTCACCCATTTGAGGATTGTCGGTGATAGTCAGCTCATTTTACGCCAGGTGTTGGTCAAGTGCCGCACCATCAATCCTAAGCTCAAGCCCTACCAGGAACTCGCTTCAGCTTATGCCAAACTCTTCACTAAATTGATCTTCGTTCATGTCCCTCGCAGCCAGAACATCTTGGCTGACGCTCTCGCCTCTTTGGCTTCCGCTTTAGTTTTCCTCCTGAGCGTGATTTTCATGTTCCCCTGATTCATCAGCGGGACACCCCGGCTATTAAGGATCGCGCATTCCTTGATATTAGGGATCAAGTGCTTGAGAAGGTTAAGCTGAAGGAAGCTCTTAAAGGTAAGGAAGTCATGCTTTTGGATTGGCAAGAAGATTTGGCTGACGAAGAGAAGCCTTGGTATTATGAGATTGCCAAGTATTGCAATGATCAGTCCTATCCCGAAGAAGCCACTGCAGAAGAGAAGAAAGCAATTAGAAGAGTGGCTCAACGTTATACTTTGGTTGGAGGTGTGCTCTACAGAAGAGGGCTCACCGGTGTTCTGTTAAGATGCCTCGATGATGATGAATCTTGGAAAGTTGTGGAAGAGGCGCATTCTGGAGTGTGTGGTGGTCATGTGAATAGCCAGATGTTAGTTAAGAAGATTCTTAGGCTAGGTTTCTATTGGCCAACTCTAGAAGAGGATTGTTCTATCTATGTTCGAAGGTGTGTTAAGTGCCAACTGCACGCCGACAAAATTCATTCTCCTGCTTCTTCACTCCATCCTACGTCCTCCCCATGGCCTTTTTCCATGTGGGCTTTTGATATCATTGGACCTCTTGGTGACTCGAATCTCCTGACCAAACAAAAGTCGTTCATCCTCACGGCAACGGAATACTTCACCAAGTGGGCGGAAGCAGAAGCTTACGTGGAAATTAAAGCGTCAACCGTCTGTAAATTTATAATGAGGAACATCATCACGAGGTTCGACATCCCGAATACCATCGTCACCGACAATGGACCTCAATTTATCTCTCAAGAGCTCAAAGATCTCTGCAACAGGTATAACATTGCACTGCATCATTCTTCTCCCTATTATCCACAGGGCAATGGCCAAGCAGAGGCAACTAATAAAACGTTGATCAAAATTGTTAAAAAGACGTGTGAGGCTAATAAATTTTCGGATTGGCCAGACAAGCTGGTTGAAGCTCTTTGGGCCTATCGCACTTCCATTCGCACCCCCACTGGGCAAACCCCTTTCGCCCTCACTTATGGAATGGAGGCAGTAGTCCCTTATGAGATTCTCGTTCCCTCTCTACGAGTACAATTGGATAAGGAATTTTCTATTGATGAGCGTCGTGATTCACTCCTGGCCCAATTGGAACTCCTCGATGAGAAGCGTCTGGTCGCCGCTAAGCATGCGCGCGTTTATCAAAATAGGCTCTCACGTTTTTATCAAAAGAAAGTAATTGAGAGAAAATTTAAAATCGGTGAGATGGTAATCAAAAGAATTTTTGTAAAGCCGGGTGGCCCCCGCTCAAAACTCCAACCCAATTGGGAAGGACCGTTCATTATAAAAGATGTTTATCCTGGCAATGCTTATAAACTGGTTAATGCTGAAGGCGAAGAGTTAACTCATCCTTGGAATGGTTTGTATCTTAAGAAATACTACCCTTGATTCAAAAATCCAAAAATAGAAACTCCAAAAAGCAAACAAAAATAGAAATTCTTTAAAAAAAAAATCAAAAAGAGATCAAAATTGGTGCCATGGCACACGAAGGATCAATGTCCGAAAGGTCAAAATGCAGAATTCATTCATCAGTCTTGCTAACTTAAAAGGGGGTTGACTCCCGCACACACTACACGCTTTATTCTTGAACTCAAACAGTGCAAAATCCAATGGAAAGTCAAAGACCTGACTAAAAGTGAAAGACAATACCCGTTCTTTTCTTCTTCGGCCCATAAGGGAGGAAGGGAGACCTTGAGGTAGATGCGCCAAGCCTATCCGCCGCCCTAGTAGGTGGAAGTCAGGGCCCAAAAGGGAGCAAATGCCACTAAAGCCTAAGTACAATTAGGTTTATTTTCATCAATGCAAATCAATTCCAAAGTGAAAGTCAAGTTATGAAAAGGAAAGCATGTCAAGAGGGCAAAGTCTCCGCAAGGAAAACCTTGGGCGTATGCATACAATATAACAAGGGCATAAGGGCAATAAATTTTCCCTACGCCAAAGACCGAACCCCAATAGGCATAGGGTAGGGGAGGTAACTTTGCCTTGAGTATCTCAGAACCCCTTATGGGCTTTCCTTATATTTTCTTCCATCCTTTCTATGTGGTAAAGTCACGAACTGGCAGGATGGTCAAGACAGACTTAAGAAATTGCACTGTGCGAAATCTCGAATACAAGTCAACTATGAGCACGTCAACTCCCTTTTAATTACTCAAGAAAGGTTAATGAATTTTAGATGGTGACCGTGAAGGACCCGTGGTCTTGATAGCCTTGACACCCCTTTTTGGAATTATTCAATTGACGCCTTCGGCTAAGGCGCTTTTAGGGAATTAACGCCCTATATTAAGTCATTTTTTTAAAATAATAATAATAATAATAATGCCTTTAAGTGCTATTATTTCGTTAGATTGTTTTATTGAGCACTTATGATCATATCATGATTTATATGGAGAATTATGTTTGATTATCTTGAATTTCGAAAACTGATAAATTTTTAAAGTGCAGAAGTTTGCAGGATCCAAGGCGCCTGGGTTGCTCATGGAAATAACATCGCACTTGTCATTCTGTATCTTGTAAGCATCATTACTATATGATATCTACATTATTATAGCATATCAAGGACCTTGTGGTTCTAATGAACCTGGAATTTGAGTTCCCCTTCATCAAAAACAGTGATAATTCTAGGAGAGTCTTAATCACACGGATAGGCCATTGAGTCGTTCAAGGTTTGGGACGATGGTTCCACTTTCTTAGTTGATGCGCGGACAAACGAGCTTCGGCTTAGTGTTGGCTCAGAAATTTGGATTCTTGACCAAATCTGTTTGATTTAGCAATATTATCCTCGATTATTTTTTATTTTTAGTTTGTTTTATCTTTTCTTTTGGCCCAGCATGCATCATGTAGGACTTTGAGTTTCATGCTGAAAATTTTCATATTATGGTAATAATGAAGGTCACTCGCTCTTGATTGAGTTGACATGAGATATTCCATTCCAAATCAAGTACTTTATTCTATCTGAAGCCGCTCAGGCTGATTCCTTGAAAATGTCATTTGTTGGATCTCCATCTCGACTCTCTTTATTTTTCTGTAAAATCTACCTTGGTTGTAGCACGTCCACGTTGGCTGGTAACCGCTCTCCAATGGTCTTTCCCTATCGTGTCCGCGCGCACACCTTTTGCCTTACTTTTTTTAGTTTAAATCTCCTTTATCCAGCAAATTGATGCTTCCTTGGAATCATTCAGAGTTGTTTCGTTCAGAATCTTGGAAAGATTTCCATTGCTTAGTGTCTGAGGCGTGTCACATCACACATTGGCATCTACTTATCAGTTCGCTCCACTTCATTCCATTTTATTGCACTTTCGCTCCATTTTCGTTTCACTCCCTTCCAAAGCAGATGCCAAGGCGGGGCAGCTGTAGACACGCCAAAAATGACGCTATGTTGATCAAATCTCATGTCACTATTGTGGATCCCTTTAAAAATCCACACTTTTTTTTGAGTGTGAGGTTAAAAAGGATGGGAAAAGAGAAACATTAAATAACGGCGGAGATGAAACAATGCACGAGGTGCACAAGGGGAGTGTGTGATCGCCAGAGGGTTTACCTCAATTTAAAAAATAAGATCGCATGTACCTGGTAAAAGATGGGATGCGGGATGAATGTGGATCTCTTCCTCCAACTCCAATCGGCCGGCCGACGAAGTGGGTTTTCTTGATTGATTACCTTGTAAGAAAGACAATGAAGGACAAGCAAAAGAAAGGGGATCAGCCAAAGTGCAATAGTATCAGTCAAAAACCAACATAAAATTGATGAAAAGACATCAACATGCGCACCTTCTTTTTTGTTTTCTTTTAAAACCTCTTAAGAAGACTTAAAGGAAGGGGAGATTGATGATAAAAAATGCAAACAAGACGTGAACAGGGTGAATAGAGATATAAAAAGGACGGAGGGATGATGGTATGAATGAAATAAAATAAAATAGATGAAAAGATGAGAACCCTGCTGTCCCTGGCGACAGTAAAGGGAAAAAAACCGAATGATGATGGATGAAGCACCGGATGTAGCCCAAAGGGATGCAGAGGGGAGGCAGCAAGGATGAAGAAAGCTTCTGCTCGTGATGAATAAGCTTCTGAGCGCTTAACCCTCTGAACGTTTAAGGTGCTTAACCTTCTGCACGATCGGTCAAGGCTTTAATTTATAATGCCTCAAGCGGATATGATCAAACCAAGGGATGATAAGAACAGGCAATGGGGCATCCAGGGAAGGATCAAGATCGGCAAGAGTCCAAAGACAGCAGGGAACTGTGAGGGAAAGATTGAAAAAGGAAGGACTCTGGAGTGAAACACGCCTTAATACAGGGCGTCTTTTATGAATTGACGACCATCACAAAGACGTTTTCTTGAAACACGACCTAGGAAAGGGCGTTTATTCCTGGATTTAATTTTGGAAACGAAACCTTGCCTTGTTTGAAAGCTCAGATAACACGCCTGAGATAACGGCGTTAATTAAAATAACGCCCTGAGAAAAGGCGTTACTCACAAAATGTCTTTTATTTTGAAAATAGATAATTCCAGAAATTAAGGGATAACACCAGGAATTGACGCCCTCACATACGGTCGTCCTTTCTTTGAAAACGCCCTACAACAGGTCGTTACTTTTGAAATTAACGCCCTTAATCAAGTCGTGAATCACAAAAATACAGGAAAAATGCAGAAAAACTCAGAAAAATAGAAAAACTTCATGTTATAGGAATATTGAAGTCCACTTGGGGCATTTATATAATAACATGAGATTTGATCAACAAAACGTCAATTTTGGCGTGTCTATAGCTGCCCCGCCTTGACGTCTGCTTTGCAAGGGAGTGAAACGGAAATGGAGCGAAGTGTAATGAAAGGAATGAAATGGAACGAACTGATAAGGAGACGCCAAGGTGTGATGTGACACGCCTCAGACACTAAGCATTGGAAATCTTTCCAAGATTCTGAATGAAACAACTCTGAATGATTCCAAGGAAACAATCGATTTGTTGGATAATAGGAGATTAAACTAGATAATAAAGGGTGTGCGCGTGGGCACGACAGGGAAAGACCATTGGAGAGCGATTACCAGCCAATGTGGACGTGCTGCAACCAAGGTAAATTTTGCAGAAAAATAAAGAGAATTGGGATAGAGATCCAACAAAAAGAACACTTTCAAGGAATCAGCCTGAATGACTTCAAATAGAACGAAGTACTTGATTTAAAGTAGAATATCTCATGTCAACTCAATCGAGAGCGAGTGAACTTCATTATTGCCATAATATGAAGATTTTCAGCATGAAATTCAAAGTCCTACATGATGCATGCTGGGCTAAAAGAAAAGGTTAAAACAAATTAAAAAAATAGAAAATAATCAAGGATAATATTGCTAAGCTGTCCAGACTGGGTCAAGAAACTAATTTCGCGAGCTGATACTAAGCCGAAGCCCGTTTATCCACGCACCAACTCGTAAAAAGGAACCATCGTCCCCAATCTTGGACGGCTCAACGGCCTATCCGTGTGACTAAGACTCCTCTGAAATCATCATTGTTTTTGATGAAGGGGAACTCAAATCCCAGATTTACCAAAGCCACAAGGTCCTTGACATAATATAATAGCGTAGATATTATATAGTAACAATGCTTACAAGAAACAGATACACGGTGGCAAGATATTGCTCCTATGAGTAATCCAAACGCCTCGAATCCTGCAAACTTCTGCACTTTAAATTTATTAGCCTTTTTCAACAATTCAGAACATGACATGATCATAAGTGCTTAATCATAGACAATTTCATCAAAATAATAGCACTTAGGTTTCGTAATCCAATAAAACACGCCTAAGAATAGGGCGTTAACAGCATGAAAGCGCCTGACCATGAGTCGTTAATCATTTAAAACACGCCCTACACAAAGGCGTAAAAAGGAGGCTTAGAACAACACGCCCCACGCTAGGGTGTTAAATAAAACACGTCGTCAGTCAAGTCGTCAATTTAAAAATAGACGCCCTAACCAACGTCGTTAATTCAGCACGAACTTCTGTTTCCTGATTTAACAGCACAGTCCTTAACCCAATCGAACTTCTAACTTCCAACAGCCTTACAACTCTCTAAATCTCTATTAATAGGAGGCCCTCCTTCAACATAAATAACCATAACCCTGCAGCCGCCGAAACTCTGTATTCCCGTTCTTGCCTTTCTTCTTCTTCATCTGCTTGCAGGTTGCATCGTCCAACCTGACGATGGACAGAGCGCTGAAAAGACAAAAAATCTCAACTCCCAGGATTAACGATATCCAAGGTCATATAAGCAGCAGGATATGCATGAATCAGGTTAGTTTCAACTTTCTTTATTGTGCATACTGTTCTGACGAACTGCTCACATGCTCATGTCATATGCTCATGTATCTATTCTTTTTGTTTTCTTCCCCTCCTCTCACAA